>JAAIXI010000216.1:2000043-2582460 GCA_013403645.1 Heliconius nattereri
AGTAGTGTTGCCCAAATGCAAGAACAAGACGAGACTTAGCCAGTCTTGGTCTTGGTCTTGCGCCAATACACCTGGTCTTGGTCTTGGTCTTGCGCCAATACACCTGGTCTTGGTCTTGGTCTTGGTCTTGCAGCAAGAGTCTTGCAAGTCTTGCAATTACCTATTAGTCTATTACTATTTATTAAAGTTTACTTTAAATCTTAAAAAACGTATTAGAATTGGAACATTGTGAGCTTGAATTAACATAGCCATAGTAAAGATCAAGCAGATTAATAAATAACTGAAGATTTGATAAGAAATTCGAAAAATCAACTGACCTATATGTCGTTTTCCATGGAAGTAACTGTTTCTTAATAAACATTTATGATTTATAAGCTTACATTTGCTAAAACATGTAAAAAAACAAATTAATTACAATAACTTGACTGTATTTTAAAGAACAATACTTATCTGTCTAGAAAGAGATTGAACCCTCAACTTATAAGAAATTTAATAAAAGATTTGTACGATTTATCATTTATTTGAACAAAAAATAAAATACAACACTAATCAACAGCTTTATCATTAGGTTATGATACTTTATATCAATTTTTTTGACCAACTATTAATACAAAGTAACCATCTGGCTGACTCATCATTTAACCTATTTCTATGTTTTCTAATTACTAATGATGCTTTAGAAAATAACCTCTCAGCAGGTACTGAAGTTGCAGGTATTGAGAGAAAATCACGGGCCATTTTCGATAAAATCGGATACTCTGTCTCATGCGTCCTCCACCAATCTAAAATGTCTTCCGAGCTGGCAGTTCTTGGTTTTCTCAGGTACTCCTCCAACTCGTCTATCACTAAGCCTTGAAGACAAGATCCAGATGACGTCGAGGGACATTCATAGAGTTTATCAAAGTCTATTACGTCTTCATCTTCATCACATACTTTATTTTCTTTTTCTGGTAATTCCAGAGATTTGTTCAGTGAGTGTAGACTTTTATATTCTTCATAAAGTTCATTGAACTTGCGCAGACTTTCTGTTTTAAGTTGCTTCCCCCACATTGTCAGGTCAAAAGTCTGAGCCTTATGCCTTGGGTCTAAAATTAAAGAAGTACAATAAATCCAGTTGCTCTTCTTGTAATGTTTAAGCATTTTGTCTCGAGCTGCTTGGAAAGCTAGAATGAGCCTTTCATCCACTTCAGATCGATTAGGTTTCTCATCTAACTGTTTTACCATAGATTCAATTTTATCTAGCAAGAGATTGAATGATACAATGACTAGCGGTAATGTAACATATTTGTCTCCACCAAGTTTTGTACTTAAAAGTTTAAAGTTTATTAGAAATTTATGTAATTTTTCGAGTACCTGCCATTCATTAGCTGTGATTTGAAAATCATTTAATTCGGTGACAGAACTGCACAATATGTCAATGCCCGCTCTCACTTTTAAACCAAATCCAATCATATCATGTGTGGAATTCCATCTCGTTGGACAGTCAAGAATGGCATTTAGATTTGATGGCACGCCAGCTGCTTCACAAGCAGACTGAAACTTCTTCTTCACTATCTCACTTCTTTTTATTTTACTGGAAATACTGCGTAACTTTGTTACAGATGTACGCGAGTCAGCAATATTTGGTGCAGATTCTTCATCTTCCTCATCCTCAGTTTCGTCTGCATAGTCTTCGTACTGCTGATCTTGCGCGTTAGTGTCAGACTCATAGTGTAATGCTAAGGTCTTTAATAAATCTTGTACACCAAGGTTTAAAATGTGAGCAAAGCACCGGAAATGTTGATTGTCTGAATCAAAGTGTGGCGGCAGCTGTTTGCCCAGTTCATACATAAATTTGGTATTTGCAGTTGCGTTGTCGACCGTGATACCTTGTATTTTATCAATTATGCCATATTCCAATAAACATTCATGGAAAATCGTTGCAATATCTTCCCCAGTATGTCGACCGCGTGATGGTATAAAATCAAGAACTACAGATTGATACTTCCATTCGTTGTCTATATAATGAATAGTAACCCCGTAGTAACTCCTACCAGCAATTGACGTCCACCCATCAATGGTAAAAGACATTTTAGATGATAATTGTTGAAGTCGTTCCTTGAGATTCAATTGGAGCTCTTCAAATCGCTCTTTGACTTTCCTTCTAAGTGTAGACCTTTTAGGAAACACCATATTAGGGCAAATACGTCGAAAATATACTTGTGTAGCTTCGTCATCGAAAAATGAGAAGGGAAGATATTTTTTCACCACCCAATCAACTGTAGCTGTCGTGATGTTGTCACTGCTGTTTTCCGACTGAACCAAAACAATAAATCTTGTGTTATTATTTAAAACATACTAGGTTTGAGCGTATAAGAGGAGGAGGTTTGTTGTTGTTAAATCGAGAAAATCGTTAAATTGATATTTGTTATATTAAGGTTGCACTGTACTGTAATTTACCAAAATAAAGTACTTAGTTGTTACTGGCCGATTAAATGAAAATATGGGTGTTTATAAAAAATATTTAAGACGATAATTACATACTTAATATGTCGCACCCCTAGATGAAAACACCACTAACTCAAAAATACTTACGTAAGTTAATGGCGTTTTTGAAAGTATCGCATGAATAGCTACGCAGAGTTATAATTCTTTTAACTGTTAAAAAAATATTCTTACCTGTCCACTTCTTCCAGCGGTTACTAAAAAGCTTGTGATATCTCCACTTAATTTTGGTTTAACAGGAAGAAATATTTCTGATTCCTTTTTGTGGAAAGATATTAGATGTTTCCTTAAGCCTGAAGTGTTTCTGTTTTTCATTTTTATTTCAATCTTTTTATGTTGGCACAATTTACAGAAGGCAGTTTGGGATGCATGAATTATTTCGAAAAACTCCTCAAATTTGCTTTTGGGTCTTTTAGATCTGTGACTCAAACTCTCGTTACTCGGACTAGAATAATTTGAATCTTCGTCACTCATATTAAATTGTACACGTGATACGTTTTTAGAAAACAACGAGAATTAGTAAAAACAATTATTAAGTTAGACTCGAAGCACAGCTCAATTGGAAATGACTGGAATTAAAATAATTCCTTTATTTATTAGTACGTTTCCTTGCTTTCTACCGCGCCTGTAGGTACTCTTAAAATTCGAAATTATTTTGCATGAGTATACCTACGCCTACGCCCTATGGCGGCAATCAAATAGTGTCAAATGTTATGATTTCGGCGTGGCGGCAACGATTGTTTTAGATTTCAAAAGAAGCCGCCGGCGCGTGTATCATAACCATGTACTTCCGAAAAGCGGCAAATTTCTTTGAGAAGTAAGTACAAAACCTTTGATGCCGCGTTATCAAAGTGCCGATGGTTAAAACATAACTATGCATGCACTCAGTTTGATTTTAATAGATAGGTCCAGTTTTTCATATTCTTTGCTACAGTTTTTTGCGTCTCATAGAATTCCTAAGCGTACCTACCTATACACCGAACTGTTACACCTAACTACTCAGTGCAATAGCGCTAAGTCCTAGCTGCAAGACGCAAGAGTCTTGCAGGCTATGTCTTGTTCTTGCTCAAATCTTGCACGGTCAGTCTTGGTCTTGGTCTTGCTAAAAATACGCGGTCTTGTTCTTGGTCTTGGTCTTGCAAAAACGCAAGAACAAGACCAAGACTGCAAGACCAAGACTGAATTTGGGCAACACTAATTGTCTCTCTTGTAAAATATTTCTTTCAAAACCGTACCAACTAAAAGGCCACCCATCTATTTAAGTAGGACTTAAACTATTGTGGGATACCGTTATCAGTTTATAAAGCCCTAAATCAATTGAACCAAGCCCCACCCACTGGTGGGGGATATAATTGAATATTTTACTCTGACGTAGCCAATGTAAAACAAATAAAAGTTTATTTTACGACGCATTTTACTGCTTCTGATTAGTTTTATGCTGGCACAAAAGTAATATGGGGTTCGAATTGGAAAATCATGGATTTTGTTTAGTAAATGTCAATAATATGGTGGTTGTTATGGTGCCGTGGGAGCGTCTAAGTTTGTCCGACGGTGTAATCGCGGGCTGTGGGTTCGAAGTCAATTAATTATCTTTTCCTGTTCTAGTAAGATAAATACGCGACAGTGTTTTTCGATACGTCATGAGAACCTTCAGAAAACGTGTCTTTATCCATTTTAAGGCCGGCAACGTACCAACTCCTCTGGCGTTAAACTTAAAAGGGGTGGTGGACGGCGGCGTTCACCTAAAACCGGGTGACGCGTACGCTCGTTTGCCAATCTGGCAGAAAATTGAAAACTTGACACTAGATTCTCTCAGAGTATGCGTACCCTGCTATACATGAACGACACGTAAAGCTGAAAAAAGAGGAACAATAAATGACGCTCTCTCCCCTTCTACGCCAGTATTAACAATATTGCTTATTTATTATCTACTCTAAAAAATTTAAAAATCGTACGTCCTTCATAAAATTGGATAAAAATATACTACTAAATTAACTAATATATATCACAAAAGTTTTCTTTTTATATGAAGTTGTATTCTTCAAAATTTATCGTACCTGCAATTAATTTTAAGAAATATTTAGAGAGACTTTCTAACAAACTATCCCGGTGACGGAACCCGCATTAACCCTTAAAGCATATTAAATCGATTATCTCAAACTACCCCCAAAATGGGGTAATCTACGAATTTACCATAAAAGAAATGCGTGACAGATGGAGACCGATGGACCAGAAAGAATGTGTGATCGAGAATCATCTAAACTCACACAACTTCTCGATTCAACAAATCGAGATTATTTCTACAAATATAATATAAAAACGCGGCATTAAGTTCCGTCACTCCTCACGCAATGCCTTCAGGAATTCAGCAGAAAGTGGAGAATGGAGTGTCTTAACGCTTCCCGAGGTTCCCTCACCCTGTTGTGCGCGGGATACAGCGTGAAGCTGATTTAATACAATAAAAAAAATTAAAAACGTAAATTTTCTAAATATTTGTTTTTACACATTTTTTTAGTTAATAATCTACAGTGACATTACCCAGATGGCAGCTACCCGACACCGTGGTGCGCGGTGGTGCAGGTTTTTGCAATCGTTTTTGTATGACCGTTTGGTTTTCGCCATGATTAATGGTTTACCATAAGTTTGTTGTTTTAACTGTGGCAGGTTAAGAGATTAGTTAGAGAAATAGTGACGGAAGGAATTAAGGCCATTATGGTACAGTGGGTTGGCGTAAGACTGTAAGCGTAATTGTTATTTGTTGCGGGTTCAATCCACTCTGAGATAATTAAATATTTTCTTATTTGCGTTGAGTTTTGCAAAGCGCAAGTCGGGTTGAATACGGAGAACGGAGTGTCTTGAAACTAGCTTAGCCTATGAATGGACGGTTAATATGTATGTTTTTTCTATAAATCTCATTAATGCGAGAAATAGGTATTTATTAAAATATTAGAATTATAATATTAGGTACACGTTACTTACTTGATTTAAATATTTAGTATACACACGTTTAAATAAAAAAATAAAAAATAATATACAACATCAAGTATGTTTCTTCTTTTGAACACTAGCGACATCTAGCATCGAATAGGATATTTAACATAAGTCATTTTTTGTTTATTTACACCAGGAATCGGTGTTATTGTAAAATTTGAAAGTGTCACAAATTAATGTATTAAATTATTATTTAATAGTAAGCGAGTCTCTCCCTACAAAAATATATTTTTTATTAGTAACGGGACTCGAGCCTCCGTTTGTTGAAAGTATTCCATTTTAATACGTCTCTTAATATTTTAATTTTCTTACTGTATTATTAGTTTGAATAAAATTGAAATAATGGAAATAGAATAAATATATTGACATTATTTTCGTGGCTTCATTCTATATTCCGCATATTGAAAGGTTGGCAGGGCGAATCTAACTTGTTCAGACATTGATTGCCCTTCTCACTTTTCGCCGGATTCTCGCGATATTGCGTCTTCAACGCCGCGCCTAGTTACCAGAGTGAGGAAATAAAATAACTCATTCCTCCCCAGTGGGAATTGATTCCACAATCCTCTTTACAGACAAACGCCATACCGCTACGCCACTATGAACATAACTCTTCTCTTAACAATAAAAAGATGACAATAGAGAAGTCCATTGTAGAACTATCATCATATTATTAAATGATTGACATTTTCGCAACATTTTTTATTAATAAATGTTACAACCCCTATATAATAAACATTATAGTCAAATTATTAAAGAATACACCCGTATTAGAGAAGATGTAGGCCGAGGGTACTGTAGGAAGGGCTTAGAATAAAAAAGGGCTGTGATTTTATTGATTAGACTAATTCATTAAAGATAAAGCACGCGGGACAAGTACCCATATGGGTACTTGTCCGTATATACTCGTAGCCTATGGCCGTTGGTGGTTCTCGAAAATATTCTCACGATAGATTTATGTGGTCATAGGAGGAACCCAATGTGACATTTTATCTAACAATATATCTTGAGATTTTTAGAACCAAAATTATTGCATTTGTGTACGTCGTAAATATTTTTAATTCATATCTATAACTAAGAAGCTTATCTGAATTTGAGCTTAAAATTGTTGAACGGTGTTGAGTTCTGTACTTAACACGCAATATGTCGATAATTAATCTGTTCGTATGGAACGGATTCCGGATATGGAACGGACCAGGCTTCCTCTGCACTATGCCTACTATACGCGAAATAGAGAGTGAAAATAAAAAAAATGCTGATTTTTATTTCTAGATTAACTATAAAGTAAGAAATATCTCCTTTAAAACCTTTTCGAAAATCATATTAAAGATATAAAAGGATTAAATTATAATAATATACAAAATAATATTTTAATTAAATCCCAATACGTCAAATTACAAATACTAACTTAGTACTTAACTTTTATTAGAGTTTAATTCTACAAGGGGAACGTACTGTATCCTATACACAGGGTACCTGCCAATTATCGTTACGCAAGCTTACTTAACTACTAACTCGGAAGTCACTGGTTCGATACCTGTATTATAATTGATGGCATACGTTCCTAGTTTTAAAAGAAACAGCAAAAAAATATTGAATTAAGGTGAAATTTATTACCCTAGTTAAAGGAGAGCAGGAGTAATATATTTATAACACTAGAAATAATTAGAGTCTTTTATCGACAGTAAAAATCATAATAATAAAAACAATGAAGCCAGTCCTGACGCAGTGGCACAAGTTTGCGACTGTAAATGAGAAAATTTACAGGTTCCATTCCCACTCGAGGAAATAAAATATTCAACATTTTCATTTTTTTTGCTCGTAACGAGACAAACACGCAGAAAATAAATATATTCTTCAACAACGTCAGCTTAACTAACCAGAACGACGAAGCTATTAACAGAAATATAAATATTTCCTCAAGTTGGAATTGAACCTGCACTCAGCATACAGTGAGATATTGTTCTATTTATGCCACGAGGGTCACAATAGTGATAGTTCCATAACCCTTTATAAATGTAATCAATAGCATGTGTTTCGTTTTAATGAGCTTTTAAGCTGCGTCATTATTAACAATAGACAGATGTGGGCTTTAAAAAAACAATAAAAATAACAAAAAATCAATTTTATTACAAGAGTAAAATGCTGTATTAATTTAAAGTAGCATATTTTATAAATTCACATAGACTTAATCCTAGTGGGGTAGCTAAAGGGAACTGAGCCAAACACTACGGTCCCTGTAAATCTCTGTCGCCTTATTTTACAAGTGGCAGCGTTGAGTTATATAGAGTAAATAGGGAAACTAGGCTAGGCTAACTATAGGGTAAATAAGGTAACGTAGCACCTTAACATGAGGTTCCTTCACATACTTTAAAATTAAACAAGCTTAATATGTACAAAAATAGTTTGTAAGTAAAAAATATATAATATATAAATGAAAGCATCTTCAACAGTAAAAAATAAAAAGAAACAGTATAAAATAAATATACATTTTTGATCATTATTTGAAATATAAGGACTTAGATAATAACAATTAGCTGCAATTCTGTTATCGGTGCCCACTGCAGTTCGTAGTGCATAGACATAGGGGCGGGGTGCGGCAGTTGGCGATGATATCTACACCTATACTCGTAGGTACACGCGTGATGGACGCGGTTACTATCTAATTTTGGTTAAGGCGAAGATATTTTGTAGGAAAAGTTTCTACACAAAAAAAACTGATTTCAAACTGAAACTAAAAGATAAAATTGAGTTAGAACATGCTTAAAGCAAATTTATTTAATATGATTTTCTCATATATGACATTGACTACAGAGGAAGTACCAGCTTCAAATAAAGAAAAGGATCATCAAAATCCGTTCAAAAGTCTTTTACAGAATGAATAATAAAAATAATCTCCTCCTTTTTCCTGTTACAGAAGTTGATTTAAAGTTAGCTTCAACCGTCTGTACAGTCAAATGGAAGTAATTATAAGGTTTAATTAGAGGTTTAACTTAGATAATGCTAACTATCTATTAGAAAGATATTCGATGGAAAAAAAATACAAATCAAACCATTAATTTTTGAGATTACCGCGTTCTACCCTACAAACTTTTGACCTTTATAATATTAGTATGTCTATTTATAAAAAAAATGATTTTTTATACATTTTTTTATGCATTTAATATCTCTCCCTTAAATAATGGAACGTGTTTAACTCAACGCGGGTAGAGGCGGTAGAGCATCCCGCAGAGGCCAAGGTGTGTAAAGTTAAACAAACGGTGTAAATTTATGCAAAGACACTGATACTCGATAGGACACGAATATAGTCAGTATTTTTTTAAATATAATATTTTTTTTATTTATAACTTAGTTAGTATAGTTATCTCATATAGCACGATGGAAGAAAGAACCTAGTGTCATAATTCTCTGTTTTACATGAAAAATCGGATAGATAATTGTCATCGTGGCGGGGCAGTACAGCGGTATTATAGAACCACGAAATTAACTTATATTAACAAAAACTTTTTTATTACACATAAGCAATTTTTCAAAGTAATTTACAATATGTTACCAAATTGGTTATTGTATGCAGATGCGGCGCGTGCGCAGCGTATAATTTGACATTTTACTTGCATAGAAAATGTTAATTTCTTCATTTTTTTCGATTACATCGCCTCATTTAAAAAATGAATTTTTGACGCATTCATTGAAACCATCATTTGAAAATGTAAATTTTTATTTTTACAAATGTGTTTTTATTGCTATGTTATTCTTATTTCTACAGTTGTTTTACTAGCCTTGTTTTAATTGTTAATAAATATCAAATTATTTCCACAGAACAATTTGATTGAAAAACATGTTTTGACTTTTGCATCTCATTGATTTAATTAATAAACCAATCTTGAGAAAAAACCAAAATGTATTAAGATTTGTTTGTCGTTTAATTTAATAATATTAATATTTATAGTAAAATATTTTTAAAAAACAATATTATTTTCGCATTTTTGCGATTCGATTTATTCATTTAAAAAGCAAGTTAAAATCAACACATACATTTCACAAAAGGCAGTCATTATAATTTCACGATAATCAAATAAGGGCGGTGGTAGTAGGTACTAGGCTCAGGGTACATTAGACATCTGGGTCGAATTTCATGCTTATTTTCTTAATTATGGCCATAATATACATTTTGGGGACAAGATGCTTTTTAAGGGCAAAAAAATTACATTTATTTTAATTAGTCGTGGGTTTAATACTCCGCTAGGGATAAGCCGAAGCTAAAAAAAAGATTATATGAATATAACGCAGTGCAGTTATCATTTTATTATAGTTTTAAATTAACATTTTCACCTGAAATGCCTTCCTAACCAGTGGTGAATTTATTACGATTAAATATTTTTAAATTAAATTTTATAATTTATTCGAATACCCTAGAATATTCGATTTAAATTAAGATATACTTTTGGACAATAGACCACTGTGTGGAAAATCTAATATTCTTATATGATTTACAGTGCCAATAAAACGGAAAAATATGATTAGAACAAGAACTATTTAACCTGTCTAATATTGGATATAAGAGGGTATATAAGTTTTTGTCAATTCATTCAAATAAGTATTTGACATGAAGGTTCCTTAAGCAGAAGATGCAAATGAAATTGCGTGCTGCCACTAGTATTTAGTATCTATTTGTATAAGAAAAGCGGTTGAAATAAGATCATTTGATATGCGCGCGTGCTCGACCTCCGCCTAATTAATTCAGCGTCCAGGTGCCAGATGGGCGGCAGATGGGCAATGGGCATATAGAACTGATGTGCGGTTATATCGGATATGTTTTAGCATATTTTAAACGTAAGTCACCGTTTTACATTACTTTTTTGTGTTTAAAGTTATTTGAGGGTTAAAAACTAAATAAAATTAAAGTAGAGTAAAATTTTGTTTATATGATGCTTTTTTATAAAAGTAGTAATTATTGGTGAAAGTTTAGCTTTGCGTTGGTTTTTAGTTTATTAACTTAGATATTTATTAATGTTATTTTATACGTAGATTTTTTCTCATAGAAAAATATATAACTAAGCAGAGAAAATTCGCAATACTTGACTATATGGCCAATTTTCTTTTTGCAGTCTTATTAAAGAAAGCATGGTTTTAAACTTCATAGCTTAAAATAAAATATTCTATATTATACTCAGAATGAAATATCAATGTAAGTAATAACGTCTTAGAATAAACGCGATGATTTTGGCTTTGATTCTCAATATGGGCAATTTATTTTGACTTTGTCGCTCTAGCAGACCGAAGTGTAGACGCTTGGTTAGTTTCACCACAGAATTCAGGCGGAAAATCAAGACATGTCTTGACACTATAGGAAAAAGGACCCCTAGGAGGAGGAAGACTCCCTACCCATCAATGCACAATTTTAAAAGGCTACGCTCAATAATAAAATACCATTAATATTATTATTTTGCGGACATTACCAATATTAATAAAAATAGAGATAATAATTATATATTAGATAAGTAACGTATAAGTGGTTTATGGCTGATGGTAGGGTTCAGAGGGTAGATCGGTAATTAACAAAATTACCCAACGATAGCTTGCATAAAATTATTAATATCTTTATCTTGTATCTAAGACAATGGGGTCACTCCCTTTCCAGGTGTATACTTTACTTTAGACAGATAGTGTAGAGCTCCAATTGTATAGAAAGGAATATTCTGTTTGTAATAGTTTTGTTAGTAGGTTTCCTCTGCATCCACTTTTAAGGTTAATAAAAATTAAATAATTTCTTTCTTTGTATATTGTGTAATAAAAAGAAGTAAAAAAAATCATTTCAATTAAATTTATATTATTATTCTATTAAGCATTTCGTAATGATTAGAATATTTACTTGCGCTTATGGACTTCGTTAATAAATTTAGCATACCGCGCTTGATTTAGGAGATGAATCAAACAAAAAAATATTGTAACCAAAAACATAGCTACAATGTAAACAATATGAAAAATCAATGAAATTTAAACCTTTCTTATTTAAGATAATCGATTTGTTGTATTAATTGGTACGTTATACATTCTATGATGAATACATTCTTAACTCTACATAAAGGTGTCTTTATACGGTCTTCCGTACGGTATAGGGTTGAATGAAATTACCTTTTTTCCAATTAAATAACCACCTGGGCCGTGCTATACCAAGACGTCGGGGGCTCTCAATAAATTACAGCCCAACGATCTCTGACCACCTTTAGGGTGAACCATAAATTATAATTGCATATTCTTAAATCATAGTATTTGTAAGATTTTGGTAGTAAATCAAGCTTAAATAGCTATATGATTATTCTTAATCAATTTTTCATTTTGTCTGTCAGATATACACTGAATCCTGTGTGTACCAGGGTAGATATAGATATTCTAGTTTCAACTCTCTCTCTCCACTTTCGCTCGAACTCGATGCTTAATATTTTAAAACTCAATGCTGCTGCTTGTAGAATATTTATTTAATAAATAATAATTAATAAATCAGCTTCACGCAGTATCCCGCACACAGCAGGGTAGGCAGAGGGAACCTCGTGTTAAGACACTCTATTTCCCACTTTCCGCTGAATTCTGGAAGCATTGCGTGTTGAGTGGCGGAACTCAACGCCGCGCCTTGCTTCGACGCTGAGTGACAAATTAAAAATATAAATTTCCTTCTCCTCCAGTGGGGATCGAACCCACAACCAGTCGACTTTGCAGTACACTTCGTGCCCCTGCGCCACGACTGGCCTCTTTAAAGAAGCATGTTACAATTTTTTGTATATAACGCCATCTATTATGGGGTAGTGAAATTATTAATTTTGATTGCATTAATCAGTTATTAATGAATGGTATGGTTTTTATAAAAACGATTTTTATATAATTTTCAGGCTTAGATTATTCTGTAAGTAAATATTCAATTCTGTTATACACACATTGTGGGCACCAGATTATTATGGGATGAGCACAATATCGGTCGCTTCAATATCAACTTTTCCTTCATTTGGATGTTGTTTGCTTGGTAGCGTAACCTAATATGTTTGTCTAGTCAGCTCGGAGAAACATTTAACGAAAAAAAAATGATATAATAAGCTAGTCATTGTCCAGGGGCACAAGCGTGTAACTGTTAACGCGACAGCTTATGGGTTCGATTCGAAATGAAATATTTAATATTTTCATTTCCTCGCTTTGGTTACGAGACAAATCGCGGAGTTGAGTACCGACACTTACCACACAATAATACTTGCAGAATTCAGCGGAAAATGGGGAACGGAAGTGCCTTAACGGGATCGGAAGGTCTTAGCACTTGGTTCCTAAGCTAAAAAGAGTATTACCTCGCTAATTATAAGTGTAAAAAGATATTTAGTACTGGCTCATACTCGTTCTAGTTTTAATATTTATATAAAAAATATATATCACCTCTAAGTTTTTTTAATAAATCAAGCAACTAACATAATAAACGATAAACATCTTTAGAATATTCTTTTCAATACGAAATGAACAGACGAAGAGTGCAGATGTACGAGTACATACAAGCTGCTATGACAATGGTCAATCAGCGCGTGCTCTCCCCAATTTAATTAAGCTTTTTGTTGACACGGCTATTATATTTATAAAAACAACTTTTGATACATACATTTTTCGTGTCTCTCAGATGTCTAAGAGATGCGGGTTCGAATCCCGCTATGGTCATATTTTTATACGTTTTCTGAACCTACCTGCTGTTCATTTCATAGTGCAGCATAACAATAATGACTAGTGACATCAACTGTACCATTATTTATTTTTCTTGAAATTTTACGTTTAAAATAATGCATCCTAATATTTGACTTTATTTTTGTAGCTCCACATTGCATATATTATTAATACCTATAGTAAAGGAAATAATATTAAGACACTCCGTTCCCCACGTTCCGAGCTAATTGGGAGACATTGCGTGTTCATTGGTGGAACTCAACGCCGAACTTTGTCTTGTTATCAAATATATATATTTCATTGAACGAGGAGATATATATAATTGAGTGGTAGCGGGAATCGAACTTCTAACCGCCGCGCCTACAGTTAGACGCTTTGCCCTTACGCCACAAAAACTTTATCTTTTGTTATTTCCCAAAATTGCATACAATAGCATCATAAATTAACAAAATCAAGTTTTAAATAACTAAAAAGGATATTTTTTTGTTTGTTTTGCATATAAATGTGTTAAAAATGACTCCTAATTGGTCAATTGTTGTTTGTGGTTTTTTAAACACCTTTTGAGTACTTGGCACGAGTGATGCACAAACTTTGCTTTGTTAAGGAAAACATGTACAGTTGTTAAGATAAAATACAAAAAACTGGTTAAGTGCGATTCGGACTCGCCCACCGAGGGTTCTGAAGTACAATATATAAAACTTAAGTTTACGGGCCTATACCAACAGATTTTCAGTTTTCGGATTTTTTCTTTTATTTGTACTACTCGTTTTCATTTTTTGTCAAATTTCATAATTTAACGCGGCGATTTTCATACAAAATGCAACGGGGGAGGCATAAATAAACACTCGTAACTCCTTATTGCGTTGACGTAAAAAATTTCTTTTCTGTGCTCGGGAAAAATATTTTGATAAACAGAAAGGCGGACAACAAATGATTTTCATGTTGCCCTAACTAAATTCATTATTAATGATATTAGAAGAAAAAATAAAAAATAAATAATACAATAATTATCTTAACGGAAACGAAATTCCTAGGTTAGTGCGGGATATAGCGTGAAGCTGGTTTATTCATTTTTTATAAATATATATATTAAAAAAATATGATAACATATTACTTAAACATAGAACTACAAAAATTGTTTGTTTTTCTCATATAAAATGGACTAACCAAATGTTATAACAATTACTGGATATAATTACTAACATCCTATCAATAGTATAGGAACAAACATTAATTAAATCCTATACAGGTGCAGAATAGTGCGCGTAGGGTGCGCCGAGACAGTAAAGCTAATAGCAAAACCTCTTTAACGCGAGTTGCGTGTGTCATACATTTTATAGTACAAAAATATATATATATCTATAGTGAAAAATATACTTAATAATAAATCGCAATTAAATTTTTTTATCGTTATTTATCGGCTTGGAGAAGGTAATTGTTTAATTGACTCTTTGATTGGCTTTTCTCTTTTTTGTATATATATTGTTAGATCATCAGTCTAATAAGTTTCTGTCATATAGTGTATTGAGAACATGAAGAAGAACTTGTAAAAACCAAATTTGAGTAATAAATACTATTGCTACTTTAAAATTACATTGATTTGTCGTAATTATAAAAACTTACCCCTCCGGAAAGACTAAATGTGGGGTTGATTTTTGCTACTCAACACGAAGCATATCGATTTGGGTGGAAAATAGAGAAAGTAGTAACTTATTTATTTACATTTTAACCCTACAAATGGGAGTGAAGGGTGAAGCTCGAAAAATAACAAAATATTTCTTTTTCAGCCCCTTTCATATAATGCTGCTGTCTTCTATGCAAGAAACTGGCTTCAATTAAAACATGAAGATAAATACAAGATGAATTATAAAAAAAGATTAAGGTGTCACAATTATTTAATTATTTAATATTCAGTCATTTTCTGGGGATGAATTAACCCAAAATAAAATTCATAAAACTTGATATCATTTAAATATAATAATCCATATATTATATAATTCATTGTTTAACTTAAAATTATATTTTAGTGAAAATATCTATCTGCTACAGTATTCCACTGTAGTATAAAACAAAAAAAATACCTGCTCACTATTTATGATCCTACTACGCCTTAGTGAATTTTAAGTACTTATACTCGAAAAACGTCTTGCTAAGTTCTCAGGGCAAGGCGTTGCGTCGTTTACTTAAGAAATTATTACACTTGAGAAAATTGTAAGTTATAATAGTGAAAAATTTTATTATAACTAAATTTAAAATAATATATATATATTTGTAATTAATTATAAGTAGTAAGAAAAATATCTTATTTTTATTTTAAACTTTACTAAAAGTTATCGTTGAAACTTTTCCAGCATTGAAAAATATTCTAACTAAATTTGAAATAATAAGTTTATTTTTATGTAATAAATTATAAAAAAAATATCTTAGTTTACATATTTTTATTTAAAACTTTACTAAAAGATATTGTTAAAACTTTTGCCTTTCCGCTGGACTTACTCTAAAAAAATGAATGTATGTGTAGTTAGTTGCGGATCTGAACGCGGCGTTTTGTTTTTTACTAGATCCCGGCCACGTTAACAATCAATCTATATGCCATTGCCAACGTCGCGACTTGACTTACCACGAGAGCGAAGGATTGAAAATATTAACGTACTCTACTGTGTGTAAGACTGAACTACAGCTTTTAAGCTAAAAAAAATATGTTACTTAGGTAAAAAAAAACAACACTTAACGAAGGTAATTATAAAGACAAATGGGGTAGTGAGTCGTGATCACGATACTCGTTTAAATAAAACATTATTTTATTAAAATTCACCATTCTAAAGCTAAATAAAATTCGTGTATTTAAATGTTATAATATAAATAATTCCCTCTGGCCAATAATATATAAACGTTAACAGTCAACGTTAAATAGTGAAACGAAAGCTTTGTAGGTTTGCCGTAAGTTTGCTTTGATAAAAGTTAATTAGGTACTCTTGATAAAATTATAGTAAAATCGATGTCAAATTGACAGTATTGACGTTATACGTACTTTGTTGTTTTTCATTTTCAACTTCAAAAATATTATTATTCTTAAATTCTGTCATAATGACGACTATATTGAGTTGTAATTTGAGCCAGTCGCGGTGCGCGATGATAGCTGTAGGTTCGTTTCTTCAAAATTTCAACGGAAATTAGGGAATGAAGTTTCTTAACACTAGGTTCCCTCTGCCTACTCTGCGGAACCTGGGATCCACTTCCGTTCACTACTTTCCGATGAATTATGGAGGTATTGCGTATTTAGTAACGGAACTCAGCGCCACGCTTTGCCTCGTAAATAGTTAAGGTCATATATTATTACCATATTATTACCATTATTGTGTGTGTGGGAGACCGATAAGTTATATTTTAGGTTCAGTCACAAAAGCGAGAGCTTTTAAAATTTTTAACATTCTTTGAAGATGGATGATGGAACCTTGGACTGCCTATTACTGAATATAGCAAATCGATTCGTCTTTCGACACCTTTTTAATGTCATTTCTTGCAAAAGTCTCTCTTAAGTTATTAAGTTTTTTGTACTATTCATTATTTATATTGATTAATATGTAATAGAACAATAGATACCTAGATTTTGAAGCAGTGGTTGCACAGAAGCAAGTTCATTGTGAGTTCTATCAACATACGGAGAAATAATTATATTTATTTCCATTTCCTAGAACTGTAGACAAAGCCCGCTGGTGGACGCAAAGTAGAGCAGTGCATGGGAAACGGAGTATCTTAACACTAAATTTCCACTGACTAAACAGAAAACTATTTTAATATATAAAGATAAAAAGGTTCCCAGGCTCCGTTTACTTACCCTGCCATGTTAAATATACATATATATATTTTTACTTAACTAACAAAACCAGAATTTATAAAGCGTTAGTGAGTCATTGGGAACGGAATCCCTCCTGCAATCAGTACTGACTCACTCTTCCCGCTAACAGCTTGCTTGAGAAATGTTCGTTTTTCATTTTGGCAAATTGGCGTATCGTGACAAAGACTTAACTGTATTATGCAATTTGAAATATGATTTTACTTCTCTTTAATATGTAAAATATTGTTTCTTTTAGTTTTCTTGTAGATTGTTTCTATTAGGGATTAGGAATAAAAGTAACTTTTCTACGTATTATTTTGTTTTAGCCTAATGCTGTATCCCGCATATAGCCGGGTAAGCAGAGAGAACCTAGAATTGAGACACTCCGCTGTCCACATATTGATCAATTTTCAAGACATTTCACGTTGAGTGGCGCAAGCCAACGCCACGCTATGAATTGTGACGATAGCGAAGTAATAAAAATAATTTAATCCGAGTAGGAATCGAACCCACAGCCGCTATTAACAGTTAAATGCCGAGCCACGATTGCGCCACGATGCTCATGGATTCTATTTGTAAGGCCTACAGATTTATGGAAAATTATATTAAAATATCTTAATAACTTAAAGGGTTAAAAAACAAAAATATATTAATTATTAACAGGTTTTATTTACCTTTAAAAAGCGTATTCTTACATCAATAACGTACTAGTATTACATATTTAAAACAAATCCAGTAAAAATAATATTGCTTGGCAGCATACATTTATCATTTGACAATAAAATTAGAAAAAATGTTTATAAAATTAAATTATATTATCTGTTTTCTGGTAGCAGCTGCGCATGAGATCATTTATTGTAAAAAAAAGTAAATTAAAATCATACAAAAGTTTTACTAAATATGATGTATTAAAAGTATTTTCATATCCGACACGACGGAAGTCCATACAAGTACAAAGAATTAAAAATGTTAATAATTAAATTTTGAATAAAAACCCAAAAAGGTAATTTGGTGCAACACTGACGTATTTGCACTTTTTAATATTTTTTAAAATTATTTATCCACTTTACAATCTTTATGTGAGACATTAAATTATGTTTTCTCGAATAACTATTTTAAAATAAACATTTTTTTATTATTTATACTATATGTTTTATCAACAAATGTAATTGTACTGAAAATTAATATCGGTGGTTACAACTTAAGTAACTACTCCGGTGGTCTATTAATGATTAAAAAAGGTAATATTTCAATAAAATACTATTACAGTTATATATAATGAAATTAAAATAAGTAAACTATACCCCTATTAAATTACAGAAATATTTCAAAAAAGGGTTTTGTTGAATTATGTTTTTATTGGATTAAATATATGGTCCACAAAATACCAAATAAAAATTGATAATTATTATTTTAGAAAATATTTTAATCTATCTTAATTCTAAATATTAATAGGAAGCTTTCATTTTTCATAGCTGTACTTAGTTTAGGTTTCGGCTCTAAAGTCCAATACCTAAGTCTAATTACGTAAACATTTAACAAGCGAAGTTAAAAAAACATTATTGCCGAGATCACAGACTAGATTCTAAATGAAAACATCTTAATTATATAAAAAGCAGCTTCACGCATTTTCTCGCATAGCAGGGTAGGCAGAGGGAACCTAGTGCTAAGACACTCCCATCTCCCCACTTACCGCCCAACTTTAAAGTCATTGCTCGAGAATTTAGCAGAAAATGGGGAAAAGAAATGGCTTTATCCGAACGGAGTGACTGAACACTAAGTTCCCTCTGCCTACCCTGCTATGTACGGGATGCAGTGATAAGCAATAAATTCGGCAAATAACAGTTTGAGGATCTGTTATTACTAATAATACAATATGTTTCTATACGAAAATTCAATTTAAGTATAGAATACAATAAATGAATCAATTAAATGGATTATTGAAAAATATTTATTATATTTTTTTTAATATAATAAAATAACTTAATTTTAATTTTTAAGAACCAAATATGAATAATTTTGTTAGCCTCTAATAATTAAAAAAACATTAATTTTGACCTAAAACTAAATGAAAAGGCGTTTTTTTAATAAATATCTGTGATAATATTATTTTTTAAGTAATAAGCTAGGTAAAAGGTAAAAGATTTTTTAAATATACCTTTTAGGGAAACCAAACCTACTATCTCTGCCAAACTATTTGAAATTAAAAAATCCTTCAATGGAACTATTTAAGTCATTAGTCTACATATCTTTTCATATATATAAAAACCTACACTTTTAGAAGTACCAAACCCTATTTATATTAAAATTTAATAAATTGGTTCTTTTTAATAATTTAAACCTTGATATATGATATGTAATTTCATATCATTTTGTAATTTAAATTAATTTTCTTTGTCGCTCGACGCCGTGTCCGCGTGTTTCCTCAATGTCCAGTAATCTGTAATAAAGGAAATAAATATTTAGTAAAAATATATATTATGATAAAAAAATATATATGACTTTATCATACATTTCCATTTTAATAACTACTAGTGGTCACCCGCAACGTTGTTTTCATGAACCATAAAACGTAAGATTTACCCTGCCCACCCCAGAAAAGTCACTCTCAAAATACCTCGCCCAAATTTTACTACGAAAAAATTCGCCCAAAAAAAACACAAACATATCTGTTCAAACTTCTTATTATTCGAGTCCAGGCCCTACCAGAAAATAATTCCAGATACGCCCATGCGTCTGACTGTACGCACGATGACGGTGGTTTCGATGCTTACTCTAGAGAACGATAATATTAAATTCATAATCTCTTTCCCAATCTGGTAAGATAAGTTCCAGCACTCATCACGCAATGTCTTGAATCCAAGAGAAAAGTGACCGACGGAATGTCTTCATAATAATGTCTAATGCCTCTCCTTCGATACTGCGCGGTAAAAAAAAGAGTTTTCCTAAATAACTAATAACTACCACTTTTAACTTTTATTACTTTTAAATACCCAACAGTATATTCTATACCAAATAACCCACGATCATATCACAAGGTTCTATTGATTTTACCACTTTTATTTCTATTGGTGAAAATAAAACGAAATCTTCTAAATTTTAAGCTTTAAGCTCACTAATTTTATTGCCCACACAATTGTAATAAAAACAAAACGTTCCCTGGAATCCTTGACTTATCCGGAATCAGGTAACTTAATAACCTTTGTCATTTATCGATTTTTACGACGACATAAATATACGTGGATGTCAATGAAAATCGTAAAACTTTACTGCGCTGATTGTAATCTGCAGTTCATTTTTCAAGAACAATATCATTTACTTATTAGTAATATAATAAAGCCTTTATATAAAAACTGTTTATTTGTTTGAGCGCGCTACTCTCTGGAAGTACTAGTTCGAATTAAAAAAAAATTGTATTGAAAAATCTATTTACCGAAGAACTCTATATCTTTTTTTTTCATTGCGTATTTGCATTGCGTGACATGTGGCGGAACTCCACGCCGTGTTTTTGTAGATATCCCAACAAAACGCGGCGCTATAATAACACTACGTTAATCATTTAGATCTAAACCCACTATATCTAAGTTCAAGGTTAGTTGAGATATTAAAATAGAGTAATGAAGCTGCAAGTAAAAGTTACATACAAATAAAAAATAAAGCTGAAATATAATGAGGATACTTTGAAAACAAATTATGAATTAATAAATTTTACGATGTGTCTGTAATCTCTAAAATGAATAAAAATTATCATAAATGTGCAGAATATTTACGATCTGGTTGCTTTGTTGATATTTGATCTAGAAATTTATAGTTTATTTCAAGCTCACACTGTCTTTAAACTTAAAATATAAAATACATTATATATTATATTAATGTTTATATCTATGTATATTATGAAATTAATAAGATTTTTATAAGGAACTTGCAAAAAAATACATGGTTATACTGGTAGGTTAAAAAGTCATAATTTTATCATTTTGAGTAATGCCCAAAATCATAAGCCCCTTAGTATTATAGATGGGGTATTTCTATTATTTTATAAATTAAATAGTGATAGTATAATAGTATGTCTAATTATACATTATTATTATATTATTACGTTTTTACAATAACTAAAAAGCTATATCATTTATTTTGCACCATCTAAAAATCTATGCTACTAAAGTTTTTTTTTGGTTAAGCCCGCTAATCTTAGTAACTACTGGCTCTAACTTAAAATTTCCTTTTCAAATTCAATTCAAATTCAAAATATTCTTTATTCAAATAAACTTATTATAAGCACTTTGGAATTGTCGAATGAACATATGAACAAAAAGCTACCACCACCGGTTCTGAAGGCAGTTCTGCTGAGAAAAGCCGGCAAGAAACTCAACAGTTGCTCTTTTCAAAGTCAATAGTACAATCTATTACATTTACGGGCAGCTATCCTGCATTACATTCAATATACATGAATTCCATACATGAAATGATTTTGAGTTAAATATTCCATATATCGAGGTAGGCTATATTATATATAAAAACACGGTTAATCTTGCTATGTTACTTATTTACTTGCATTTCACCGCGCTGTCGAAGCCGCAGGCTACAGCACTTGCAGCTAGCAACATAAAAGTACCAAATAAAAAAGCTTCTTAGAACTAAGTACGTCAGCTTAAACAGTTTCTCACTTTGATTCGCCGCAGGTTTTGTATTTATCTTTCGAATCGACCCGTTTTGATTTACACGTATTGTTAGCCGTGGGTATTATTTCCCAGTAACGTTGCCAACAATGGTATTTTACGTGAGAATTACATAGATTTTACAGAAATTGTGTGAAGCGTGAGTGCGTGTAATTGAAAACTGATAAGTAATCTTTTGAAGATGTTACAGTTTTATATTTCAGAGTTTTTTATTACGATTCTTATTCATATTACAGAAGATTACTTCTGACTCTTTCCAACACTTTAAAATTTGATGAATTTCTTTCGTTATTCACTTTCCGCCGAATTGCGTGAAATGTATTGCGTGTTGAGTGGTGGAACTCAACACCGTGCTTTGCATCGTTGCCAGAGCAAAGAAGTGAAAATATAAAATATTTCATTCCCTCGGGAAGCATCGAACCCACGCGCATGCGTCTACCCGTCACACCCTTGTGCCACCGGGCCATATTTTATATTTAAATAAATATTTTATATTTGAATTGTAAAAAAACTATAATCTTTTAACATCTAATTAAAAATACAATAATCCTCATAACAAAGTGCCTTAAGAAAGTCACTCAGGTAGTGGGTTTGATTCTTTAACAATAGTCAACTACTTGAGCATTGATCATACAAATATTTGTCTCAGTCACAAAAAATATTGAACCTGCTTTCTCAATATATGTTATAGTATACATATTAAACAAGATTTTTTACTATTATATTAAAATAATAATAAGTCACGGGTATACTACGGCTTACGTTGAAAAATATTGATTTTGATTGATTTGATTTGATTGATATTTACCGCATAAGCGGCGGGATGTTAAGACACACAGTTCTCCACCTTTCGACCAATATTCGGAACATTATTTCCTAAATGGTGTAACTCAACGCCGCACTTTACCCTTGTGGAGAAATGAAAATTTAAGTGCAATCGATAAACATCTGACTGCATATTTAATGGCTACTAGTTCAATCCGCAGGCAGAGTAACGATTATACGCAAGTTATTATTCGAATTTCTATAGTAATACAAGACAAAGATAATATTTTAACATTATTGAGACATTGTGTGTTGAGTGGTGGAACTCAAAGCCGCCATAGAAAAGAAATCAAATAAGTTTAAAGTCGTCTCGCAGAAGCACTAGGGTTGGGTTCGATTCAAAATCTTTCCCTTTAATGTACATAGAACCCACAGCCTTCACGCTCACAGTGAACCGCGGTTCCACTGCGCCACCACAGACACAAAAATAAAAGAAAACGTTAATTTAATATACAATTGCAAGCTCTATTTGATTAAAGTATCTAACCGGGTTAGAACGAGACGAAAGCAAAACCAGTTCTGCCTGTTACAGAAAAAAAGAACTAAAAGGAAAAAAAAGCGTCTTCGTATTTTATACTCGTATAGCGGCAGCTACCTGAGTTACGCATACATTGTTGAATTTGTTGGCGAAGATCTTTTTTAGTGTGGTTTACCGTATTTTATTTTGTTCCTTTTCAAATTGAATTTAGTTTGAAATGTTTATCTGAGTGGCTTTAACTTTTGAGCCATTGTCAGAGTTTGTGGCTTTAAATACCTGTATTTTAATTCTGTTGTTCGATAACCAATTGAAAATTTAAAAAGATGTAGTGTATTTTTTTTATATAAAAAACAAAAGTTAAAAACAATAAATAAATTTTAAATACCTGTTGGTTAACTTTGTAATTTAGTAAGAGTTTTATAAAGGTTTGAAATATCCAACTTAAAATAAATATAAAATTATTATAATAATGTACCGGAATAAAAAAAATATTTACAGAATTATATTATTTTGTTATATTTGAGTAAAAATTCAATTTTGTATTAAGTATTTATCATTTAATTTCCGAGACATTGCGTGTCGAGTGGCGGAACTCAACGCCGCGCTTAGACGCGGACGAAGCCACTCTTTAAAGCTAATATAACCAAAAATAAATGTTAATAGAAACTTAACCTGTACACTTGCAGCTACTTTCTCCATGCTAAGCAGGTAGAAGAAGACCTTTTCGTATTGTTAAAAACATTATTGTTGAAATTTAATTAAGTCTTACCTGTTTATTTGTATAGTAAATTGTTTTTTTTTTCAAATTTTGTATACACAAAATTCTCTATACAGAGAATGTTAATATCCAATTAGAAAAACATAATATGGCTATTATAAGTTACTATTTATTTTACTTCGAATAGATGCAATCTAATAAAGTATTTATAGATCTATGGATAATTAAATAAATGTATATTTGATATTGCTTTTAACGCTATAAGTAACGTAGGATATTTATCGTAGAAGCTTTAACTTCAAATAACACGTTTTTTTTAGCTTCACGTTCAGTTTCACGCTGTATTTCGCAGCAGTACAGACCGAGGGAACCTAGAACACTCCGTGCGAATCTCTGCTACTTTTTCTTGTGTTAAAATATTTTTTAAATAATTCATCTCCCGGAGTAGGAATAGAATCCTCCGCCATCGTGTTTACAGTCACATGCTGTCCACTGCGCTACAGTGGCAATTAACAGGTGATGTAATAAGTCTTACAATACCTACCCCGTGCTTTCATCAGGGGCCAAAAACACAAAAAATACTTTAAAACCTAAAAGTTGCATTTAAAACAATAAAACGTATAAAAATCAAAATTCTCATGTCTGCTTGCTTCTTCCTCAAAGTGCTACAAACAAAAATATTGCAAGTAATATAAAACACCAATTCCAATTATACCAAATGAAATCAATTCAAAGTAATGTTGAAATGTAATTGTCGATCGTAACGATTACAGCTAACTTATAGTAGGTTAGATTCTCCGAAGTGGCCTTCCGAGAACGCCCAAAGCGTTGTACTTCGCAAATCAGTGGTGAATTACGATCGAGACTTAATGAGCGCCCAGATTGCTACTTAACATGCTATACACATGGACACGCGACATTTAAATACTTTTAATATATATATATATATTTATATATATATATATATATATACATACACACGCATATATTTATATAAAAGAACGAAAGTAAAGAATGTGGAGAACAGAATACTTATATCACGAGGTTGGTACGAGAGGTAGAGGGAGTCAAGTGAGGTGCTTCACTTTTGGGAACACAGTGTCGATGATTTTAGAGGAAGGTAAAAAGCATGAGCGGTCCTGATTCTTAGGGTATTTATGATGAAGTAGAGGAGCCGTAGCGTTTGTTGCTCCGTTCTCTGAGAATATCATACCAGGGTTATAGATACGTAGGCAGGATGTTATTCTCATGTAATCATCTTATTTAATTATAAACGCAAAAAAATCAATTATCTTTTTCTACACAACATTGAGAAAAAAATCTAAACACTTGAAGCAAAAAAATCTACCTCTTATCCCTTTCCGTCTTGCTTTTATTTCATTTTTCGCAAAATATTCTGGCTATTTAAGAAACCTTACAACATTTTAATGCTTTCGTTTTTTTAACAATTTAAATTCAAATCTTCATGTGTAATAAAAAGTATCAAACTGTGCCCCATTGGAAGGTCTTCTCCGAATAAAAAGCAATAATTAATTTGAACATTATTAACATTATAATGTGACTCGGGTCCTTTACTAAATTTATTGCAAGGGCTCATACTGTTTTTTAAATGATCCTCGATGATATTTTTGGCAAAAGACAATTTCGGCCTCCTTAATGATATTATAAGTATAGACTAGTTTTATTTTTTTATAAGTTAACCTTGTTTTTTTCATTAATGATTTTTCCTGGAATCTGAAACCGGATGGAATCGTCTCTATTTTACTAATAGTGAGTATTAAAAATTATCAATTATACATATGTCAACAGTATTGAAACACGTGCTAGAGTAAACCAATAAAGCCCAATATATTATATTCAAGATATATTCCATATAAAATAAATGAATGCCCTGAAACGTAAATACATAAAAAACAAAATACGAGTACACCTTTCAAAATCAAACCCACAGCCTATACAGAACCCATAAAAGTTATTTAAGTCCTCTGCTTTTTTATACTGGCCACGTGCAGGCTCTAACAAGATTAAGCTTTTCTTTTTTGATAAGCCTGACTTTATCGCTCACGTACGCACTTGTTTAGCGAGCGTCGAAATAAACAATGAGATCTGGCTGTAAAATTAGTATTTATTATAGCTTTTGAGGATTATATTGATAGCTAAATAATAATATATTAAAAAATCTTGTTTCATGGTGAAACCTAAAGTAAAAGTATTGTTTTTATGAGCATAATAAATAGTCTTTTTGTAAGGGAGTTGCTTTTAAGAATTATTGTTCTGTTACATATTTATAAACTAAGATTAAAATTTAACTACATTTAAGGACAATTATACACTTTGTGATGTAAATTTAACTCAAAACTAATTGACATTTCTGAGTGCGACTGTAAATCTTAAGATTGTTTATAATAGCATCACCATAAAAACGAGCTTAAGACATTTTTTGTCTCTTACTTTTTCAATAAGTAAAAAACACATTAAGAAGTCAATGGCAAAATAATTTTATGTGAAACCAGTTGGTCTAATAACTATATATATTATACATATATAATGTCAGTATGGACGTATGTATATACAATTCTATGTACCTGACAAAGTTCCTTAACCTGTAACGGTATACGAAAGCCGAACTCAAAGCGAGGCGCTGTTGGTAAACAAATTTAAATGTTTTTAATAATACCAAAATATTTTTATTGCTGAAATATATTTATTTGCTCTTTTTATTTTTTTGTAGTGGAACAGCGTCTGATTGTAAAGGCAATGGTCGTGGGTTCGTATCTCACTTAGGGAAGCGATTATGATAAAATTATTTTCATTAGTTCGGATAAACGAATCATATGTCATAATACTAGGATCCCTCTGTCTCCCCTGCTACATGCGTGACACAGCGTGAAGCTGCTTTAGTTCTTTTACTATTGACAGATATTGAAGTGCGTGCTCTATCGACTTGCTGACTGCGAGATATGTTTTTGTGAACCGTATTAAATATACACTCGACAACTTATCACGCAAATATCAACGCATTGGTAGCGAACCCATGACCTCTAGATTATCAGTAAGTCACCGATTATGAAGTCAAATGACTTTGGAAGCTTTGAAAGAAATATCTTATATCTTTGTATCTATATCAACATTATGGCAGTTGTCAAGTGCGATTAGCTCGATTGCCACATAGGAAACAATTTCTCGAATCCAGACAAGGAGTGGAGAACAGATTGTTTTGACAGTAGATTTTTTCTACGCATCTATTATATGCTATGCTAGAAACGAGTATGAAGCATATTTATATATACTATATAGGTGATATATATACCTACTATGTTGATGATTCCTTAGTTTAAATATACCGGTATTGGGTTACGCCTAATTGTACATAGAAAATCTTTAGAAAAATATTAAATGAACATTTTCCACAAGTAAAACTAGGTCACAGTAATAGCTTTGCGGCATGCAATTGCATTGCATAGGGAAATTTCCCTACGTCTTAACTCTTATCCGATAAGCTTAAATCCTTATCAGGGCACGGGCGGTCGTTCACCGGTACATTGCATTATTCATTGTGTGCACAGATTTTTGCATATTTTTTTTTATAAAAAACGTACAAATATTTTACAAGTTTTATTTAAAAACATATATTTAAAATAGTTTAGAATATTAGGGAAATAAAATAAAAATATATAAAAATAATTCTGTGATTCGCGGCACGGCTGTGAAGCATTTTACTGTCAACGTTATGAATGCGAGTCACTCTGGTGACAAGAGAGCGGCGTTGAGTTCCATCACACAACAAGCCATCTCTCGAAAATTTAACGATATGTGGGAAACAGAGTGTCTTAACACTAGGATTCTTTTCTTCACCAAAGATGCGTAAAACAACAGTAAAAAAAATTAAAAAACCAAGCCTCAGCAGCCATCTGTCAGCTCGTCTTCATATCAAAGTCAAAATCACACAACCACCTTGGCATTTCAAAACGGCACATTCAATTTATTTGTACGTCGAATAAAAAAGCTTTTCATTGCTTTCTTTATATGGAATGACATGAGAGTTATCAGTCAACGCGAGTAATGTATAGAGAGCTATCAAATGAAACAAAATGAATGACAGCGCTACTACATTATACCGGACATTACAATAAAACCATTTATTGATATACAGTTCATGCAATTTTCAATCTTTCCGACTGAATATAAAGCGTAATTTAGATTGAAATTGGATGAAGTGTATTCTATTCTTTTTGTAAGGTACGTGTAATTAGGATTTTTTTTTATTTTAATTTTCAATTCACAGTAGTGTAAACCGGCTTCATAAAAACACGTTTACACAAACAGCAACAAGGAAAGGCATATGTATAAAATATTGTTTCTTCTTTTAATTCTTTTTATCTAAAAATATAATATTTTTTTATAATATGCAGTATAATATTGATGTTTTTTTGACAGAAGCCAGCCAAGGTATTGTATCTAAATATATAGGAGATTTATTTTTAGCAAAATATATAATTTTAAATTTAAATCTTTAGTAGCGTTTATTTAAATTTGCTTACATTTTTGCCAAAAATATACCTTAAAAATTATTTAATTTAAAAAGTACGAAAAAAGACCATGAATTATTTATTTAAATTTAGAGTAACATTACGAATCTTTACGCTGTGCAACATTTGCCAAAACGTGTTTGGAAAAAAAAATAATAGTCAAATTGAAGGGTCAATCCTCTTTAACCCAAACGGAGGTACGCCATTACGTATGTGTCAAAAGAGCATTGCATCCTTTGCCGTTTCATTTGATTTCTTTTTTTAAACTTTATGCCTGTCTTATATTTCTTGTTTGAGATAGGTATAGAGAAACTAGTGTATAGACACTCCGTTCTAAACTTTTCACCGGTCAAAATATCTACTGATTGGGGACATTACCGTGCTCAATCAAACAATTTTCATTTTTTATAACCTCTATACGTCATCAGACGATGCATGTAAATGATATGAATAAAATTAATATAAAGATTATATACATGATTCCTATGACAATTCAACGTTTTTTTAATATACCTAATATATTGTTATTTTTCTATAAATATAATAATCTAGATACCTAGTTATAAAACGAAAAAATAAAAAAAACGATTAAATACAAGAAAGAAATCAAATAAAAAACACAATATTCTTTGAAGTATACAAATTACTCTGAGTAATAAAATTAACTTAGCTATTGTTATTACATAAGCCAAAGCTCTTAAATAACAATTACTAAGGTAAAGTAAAATTTAACTATTATTATTATAAAACTACCTCGCCCATAAAAAGAGGAGATCAGCGAACCAGGACTATCCACGGTATTTTATCTAAGTCGTGATCTTTCGTACTCAAACGCATCGATTCCCAAAGTTTTTTAAAAAAATGTATTAAGAAAAATACTGCAACGCCATTCTTGTTTGAAATACTGTTTGAAAGTCTTTTTATTATGTACCTTATTTATCATTTAATATATTTGTGTAAAAATGTGAAACAAGATTAATAGATTTTTACACGATTTGTAATTGAAGGTTCCTTTAAAATTCATTTTAAAAAAAACTAGTCAAAATTACACGGAGGACTTTATAAAATAACAGAAATAGTGAAAATTACCTGAAGGGCCTTTAAATTTTATGGCTATATTATAATGAATGATATTGGTCAGTTATTTTTATTATTACTGTCGGTTAACTACTTCAAGGATTCTCTTTTTACTTAAAAAACATAAATATTATGTATCTTCTGTTCTTCTTTCTCCATTTTTTCACAAAATTAGTGACTATATTTCTTTAAAAGAATTGCTAGACTGAAAATTTGATTAATTTTTTAAATTTTAAATCAAGTACTGCATGACATATTCCACCTCACTTTGTTTGAACAATAATTGCAACTATTTAATACAACAAAAATGGTACAAATAAAAAGACTTTTAATAAAATAGTTTGAGAGTCCAAGACCTCCCATGAAATAATACTCCCATAGTCCGCGATCCCCCCGTCACGGATGTTGGTATTGGTTCCGCATCGTGTACTATGGGAATTTTAATGGAATATCATGGAGACTTGTCTGTTTCGTTGCTACTTTAGATGAGCTTGAAAGCAAGAGTCTTTTTATTATATAACTAGGTTTTATCTACGGCTTCGCTCGTATAGTTAAATGTAAATAACTGTATATGATAAGTGCACAGGGTAACTCTGACATCTGATACTGTGGATTAACATGACTTGTAATGTAACCTTTCTCGATATATGGAATACCCGAAGAAGATTTTTTTCAATTCGAATCAGTAGTTCCTGAGATTGGCGACCTCAATTATGCAAACTCTTCTGCCTTGTAATATTACTATAGATGAGTCAAGATTTTTAGTTTTATATTTTAAAGTATTTCTATTTCTAGCCATTTTTGCATTTTTTGTTTGTTTCTTAAGTAATTAATAATAGTTTTATAAAATAATGATTTATAAACTACGTCTCACCTATTTCTGTATGGCCGTAAAATTTAAATAAACGATATTGTTCCGTATGGTTCATCATTAGAATGTTAAACATTAGATAAAATTAAATATAAAAATATATATTCTTATATTTAGTTAGTTCTGAGTATATTAATTTTTCAAATTGTTTTGCTTACGAACTACTCATCAGAGATATATATTATAAGCACACAATTTTCTATAAATTCTAACTTTTAAAACAATTTGAACATTAAAAACAAATTTCAAATAAGTTTATTTAATCAATCACCGTCTTCAGATAACTAAAAATAAAACTTGAACGAGGAAACAATGGAACAATATAAGGAAGCTCAGCTCCGTCTGTTGGCCGTCCGTCTGTGCATACGCTATACAGCTTATTGGGGTGAGGTTACTGACATATTTAGTTAGCTATTGTGTAGAGATGAAATGTTTTATGATCAGGAATATAGTTATTTTTTTTAAGTATAAGATTATGTTTTGGACGAGATTTTTCTCGTTTGGTTTTTTTGAAGGCCTATAAAATATTTCTTTCTATTTTTTTTGCGTAGTAATTTAGAAAATCTTCTGTGTTTCCTTATAGAAACTTTCTCAAGGAACCTTCATGCCAAATTTCAGCGTTCTACTTCTATCCGCATCAGGCTTTTTGATGTCGAATACATTTTTTAAAGTAAACCTGTATAATACTTGTAGTATTTAAGAGGAATAAAAATATATATAAAAGAAGTGTATTTCTAACTTATCCTTTACTAATAAATAACTATAATAATATTCTATTCAGCTATTTAAATATCCCACGTTACATTAAATGTAAGAACTTTCTAAAATTCCATGAATTCGAAACTAAGTGCTCGAGAGTCTGTTTCGTTAAAGCGCTTTGCCCGAATTAAAATAGCAGCTAACTATTTTTAAAAATATCTAGACCAAGTGTAGAAATAAATATAAGTTTGTAAACATTTTCTCAACTAAAATATACTTTGCCATTTCGACTGTAGGTTGCAAATAAATAATATTTTTGATACTTATTCTGTTATGTTATAACGTCTATATTGTAAGCTCGATGATTGTGGGTTCGATTATTACTCTAGAGGAGTGAATTATTTTCATTCCCTCACTTTGATAACAAGACAAACTATGGCGCTGAGTTAGCCCATTCAAGACACAATGTCCCGAAAATTGTGTATGGTGAAAGTAGAGTTTTAACAGGAGGTGTCCTCTGCCTAGCCTGCTATATATGGGATGAACCATATAAAAAAAATAAGCGAGTTGGTCAAAATTTCGTTTGCGTGGACTTTTCGATCCTAAAATCCGTTCAATCCGTTTGTTTCCTGTAAGTCATGGGATTTTCGAAATATCTCTTATTATTTTAGTTTCTGAGCTTCAGCTCAGTGGTTTCGTCTGTGCGTTGCCTGTCAGCTACTCAACATAAGAATATGTTTTATACATATAGTTATTTTTCAGCTGAACCTAGTGTCAAGAATCTTCGTTCCCCACCTTCCGCCACATTTTCGAAGCTTTGCGTGCTAGTGGCGGAACTCAACGCCGCGCTTTTGCCTTGGTACCGGAGCTATTAAAAAATATTAAAATATCAATAAATAATAATTCATTCCTCAAATGGTGATCGAACACACAAGCGTCGCGTTACAATCACAAGGTTGTGGACCTACGCTACGATGGCCTTAAAAAGATTATGCTCCCCGAAAATAACAGTAATGATGTCTTAGTTAATATCTACATATCAATGAAACAAAGACTCTAGTTCTCTTGAGTAGAAATCGAACCAACTACTAACCATATCAACTAGACACATACTTAAAGCTTTATACTAATATTCTTTTAAAAAGTTCCCTAGGTAACTTCTTCAGTGACGAATATTTATGTGGGAAAAAAAATATTTTTGCATAAGAACTAGTCAGTATTTGTTGAGTTGAATATTAAATAGTATATGTCCTTGAATTCGCTTTACACTAGCAATCCTGTCAAATATAGGTACAACGTGTTAATATAGAAGTGCAGTCTAGTAAAAAAATAATACATTTTTATAAGTTTCAAAATACTTCAATTATTTAAATACTTGGCCTATCCAGAATATAGCAAGGTAGGTAAAGAGAACCTAGTGTTAGACACTTCATTCCCCACATTTCGCCAAATTTTCAATACTACTGTATACTGCGTTTCCACTAATTTAGTAATTATTATTTCGGGCGTCTTCTAGAAATCGTTAAAGTACAATTACGTCAGACCGTGGATACCTACATAATGATGACTGACCAGTATGTGACCGCACCTCGATCGTTCACCGTCCTACAATGACTCATGTACAGGATTGAACCTGTACCTCTGAATCATACGTTTTTGTGAATACATAATCTTATTGTAAGATGAACAGAAAAACAATTTGTTTTTAAGATATAGGAAAAAATAGATTTGACTGCATACTTTATAGTAACACAGATAAGCTCTACTAATATTATTAAGCTGAAGATTTTGTTTGGTTGAACACTCTAAACTCGGGAAGTACCGGTTGGGAAACTAATATTTTGATGATGGATACTCCAATTGTCAAGGAAGATTACAGACTTTTCCTTCGACTTCCATCTTAGATTATATAGCGCCGAAGATCTCTCCTCCCCACTCCGAATGTGTCGTTTAATTTGACCAGACGGGCAAAGTCGCAAGCGAAAGCTATTATAATATAAAACCTGTTGCTGACACAATAAAGTAAACAAATCCGATATCGCAAAATTTTTAATCTATATCAAGAGCTTACCATGTAATACTTGAAGATTATTTTGACATATTTTAATCAGTAATCATTTTCAGCGAGGCGCGTCGCCACACCCATGTTTACAATTCACTATCGGAATCCAACCTAATATTATTATCAATTTAAATATTGTCACCATTTCAACAATACCTATTTATAATTCTTTTTTATATATTACTTTATAATTTTTCACCTAATCTTATTTTAAGGTTAAATTAGTAATAATTGTATTTCTTTTTAAGTAAATATTTGAACGATTCCTAGACTCAGATAGAAGACTTCTTTTATTTAACTATTCCTCTATGTTCCCTCTGCCTACCATGGGGTGTATGGGAAATACAGCGTGAAGATTATTTATATTTAATTATTTTTTTACAAAAGCTTTAAAAAACCATGGTAACCCTACTGCTAGTCGTCTCGTTGTCTAGATTCCATCGGTATGTAGGTTATATAAACACGAATACGACGATATCCTGAAATTGTGCCAGTTTTGATACGAATAGTATGCATTGAATAGTTTATGGTAGAATTTTTCTATAACATTTGATTTTTATTTGCGATATGGTGGTCACATATTAGAGAAATGAATCAATGTAACATAATATGCTATAGTATTTTCTTTAGCTCCACGATGTGTTTCTATATAGCAGGGAAACTAGTGTTAAGACACTACGAAGGGGGAACCTAGTATAAGGACACTCCGTTCTCGACGTTTCACCCAATGTTTGAGACGTGTGTTGAGAGACGGAACTCAACGCCATGCTTGTCTTATTAGCAGAGTGACTTAATTTCCCGAGTGGGCATTCACTATTCAAGATAACCTACCTTTAATTTATTTTCGATTCTCCTCTCTGGTATACGAATCACAGCGTTTAATTACACCACTCAACACGCACTGTCTCGAAAACTCCACGGAAAGTGGGGACATGAGTGAGCGTTAAGCACTACGTTCCCTCCTCCAAAAGTAGGGTTACTTTACCCTTCTTTTTTATTATTATAATGGACCAACATAAATAATATTTTTCCATTATTTCCATAAAAAACCTCGGTATAGGGGAAGATGATATAAGAGACAGGTTATAAGATTTTCAATTACCTGCAATAGACTTTTTATAACCACCTAAGTTGAAGCTAGTATTATAATTGATTTTAATAAGAAATACTACATAATTGAATATTAAAATTAGCATAAAATTGAACGGAGTTAAAGCAAAGTTATATTTTTATTGTTTTAGTTTTATATGCTGTTATTATAATAATTTGTTTTTTTATTTTATAGTGGCGCGGGGGCACAAAATGTGACTGAAAACGCGACTGGTTGTGGGCTCGGTCCCCACTCGAGGAAATGAAATATTTATTTAAATTTATATTTTCTTTTCATCGCTCTGGTGTCGAAAAAAAGCAACAAAATGCCTCTAAATTCGGCAGAAAGTGGGGAAAGGAGTATCTTAAGACTAGGTTCCCTACTATACCTTTCCCTGCTGCGTACGGGATACAGCGTGAAGCTGATTTAATTTTTAATTTATTCTTATACATTTCTAACTTCATGCACGATACACATAGAAAGCTGAGTAATCGAAGGGAGGGGAGGTAAACAATAATTATTACGGCACTTGGACAGTCTCCAACTGGGTAGCTAGTGGTATCACTTGGGCTAAACTGAGAGCTTCTAGTGACAAGACACTCTGATCTACGCTTTCCTACCGATTTCGAGGCATTGCATATCATCAAGGTATCAATCGTTTAATAAAAAAACGTATATTAAATTACGATCAAAAATATCGATCCCAAGGTTGAATTTTCAACCTGATAATAAACGTGCTACCACTACAGTAGTGTGGTCGTTTTTTTTTTTTATAAAATAATCTCGAACGGGCGTACCAAGTAAGTACTCACGTAGTAAATTATAGGGAACCTGAAGATAGCAGCTACTACAAGCAATTAACTATAAGTTGACGAGATTTAAAATAAATTGAATTGCTAAGCAAATGGGCAAGCTTTGAAAAAGTTTTGGGTAATTTTAAGCGTTGTCTTATTTTTCACTAAATTTAATTTTGAGAAAATGGATAAAGAGGCCAGTCGTGGCGACGACGCGACAGGTTGTGTTATATTTTCATTTGAAAAGTAGACAACGAAACTGTCTTAATGGCAATACAGTTTTTAACATTAAGTTTTAAGATTGAGTGAACTTGGGAAAGGAAAAGCTAAGAAAAATGTAAAGTAAATAAATAATAATAATAATAATATAAATGCGTTTTCTTTTTTTTGGAATTTACACACATATACTGTTTGTGATAATTATAATACCTACGCTATGAGGTCATAGCAAGTAATATTTTACATATCATCTACAAGTTTTTTTCTTATATTATCTCAGTTCATAAGACATAACTAACTAAGAAATGTAATTATAACTAAAAAAACTGAAGCAGTATGAACAAATAGTATGGATGGATACTAATTTAAGAATGTTATTTTATATCACGTAATTGCCTCACGAGATTCCAACGCGCGACCGTCGTGCGTAATCGACAGTGGCTATTAGATACGCATTGAGCTGTAAAAGGTTTTTTTTTAACTTTACTCATTTCTTGTTTTTTATGGGATATGCCCTATAGGACGAGGCGTTCGCCTATTTTAAATTATTTTAGAAATATTACATAAATTCATATTATTTTATTTATGAAACTATACTCACCCTATCCCTGGGTTAATAAATCAAATACTACAAGTATTAGTTGTAGTAATGATTTTTTTTTTTAAATTCACTGAACCTATTTTGATCGAATTTGGACATTTTCCTTATTTGGAACATATTACATTTAAATCAAAAATCTCGATCATGAATTACATAAAAATTATAATAAATTATATAAATTTATAAACAAACATTTCCATACGAAATTTAGCACACGTGCTTAGGAAGACTAAACATATAGACCATCATACTAAAATATGGTCCAGTCCCAACATCACAGTCATACATGTCAAACCGATGCCCTTCTTTTCTCAAAGTCGGTTAATAAAACCCTATAATATAAAAGAAGCTAGTTTAAAACACGAATCCACGTGCTCGGATGGCTAAGCTATACCAAGCCGAGCTGAGATACATGCCGCATTCGTCTCGCGCGGTCCTCGACCTCGCAGTCGCTGCACGCTCTTACAACCAGAATAGAATATTATATAACTTCTATGCACCGGGGTGAAGCCAGATTTTAGGCTATAGGTATATTACTTGGATATGTCTGGAAAATATCAAAGATTTCTCTTGGTTTATAAATTATTGTTTTGTTGTAAATGTTGTAGGATCATTCAAACTTTTTTTCATAGTATAATAACATCTAAGCAATGGAATGACGCGAGGTTTTAGTTTGTGCGTATTGACTTTGTACAAACTCTTGGTTTTCTAATATAATGTTTATTATTTAGAATTATTCTTAATTTTATTTCATATACTTGTTTACAATATTAGTGTACATAAAATCATCGTTGTAATTTAATTTGTTTATACAATAATTTATATAGTCAACATAAATAAAGTTGCAGGCGACGATTAGTATAAATATAAATTGTAATAAATTTTAACGTCGATATCGTCATATTCCTCCAAAAAATATTAAGATAAAAAAATCTAATTATCTTGAAGGCACGTGGTACCAATTATACATACATATTTTAAAAAACAAATCGATAAATCAGTTCGTTCACCGAGGTTGTAACTGACGAATCCATGGTCTTGTAATGCCTTACGCTAAATTATGGAGTTTTTTTTATAACATCTACCCATAGGTAGTTAGTTTGTTAGCTTCATCCATCCCACACAGAACAGGGAAGGTAGAGGGACTCTAGTTTTGAAATATTCCTCTTTCCGCTTATACTCGCAGACTTTGCTTGTAGAATTGTGGATCTCAACGCTGCAATATGTCTTGTTAGTATTGCAAGAAAATGAAATCCTTATTCCTTCGAGTAGAAATCGAACCCGCAAAGGGTCCTAGTAATGGTCTAATACTTCACTGAATCACGAATGCTGTTAAGGAAGAGCTTTTTTTAGATTCACTTCACACGTTTTTGATATATTGCATGTTGGATGATGGTACTCAGCTCTAGACAGGGAAAATTAATCACCGATGCTATCTAAATTAAGGTGATTGTTTGGTCGAACGCGCTCAGCTCAGAAACTATAATAAAAAAAATTAAAACAATTTTTGGACCTGGAAAGTTTATTTATGTCCTCCTAGCATGTAAAAGCAGTTATACATAATCTATATATATAAAAGGACTTGTCCTTACTGACTGAGGTACGACGCACGCACAGCCGTAACCGCTGGTGGTAGAAACGTGGAATTTGGACAGATGTTTACTTTCGTAATCTGGACATCCACTAAGAAGGGATTTTGAAAAATTTTAAATTTAAAAAACCCTAAAGGGGTGAAATAGGGGTTGTAATGTTTGTATGGAAAAAAAATTAAATCGGCATCGTTCTATAAAATTTGAAATTTAGACTTTTAAAAATATTTCATTGAACACATGTTTCATGGTTTATTAGAATTCACCCCTAAATAAGCTAGCGAAGCTGCGCGCGTCCGCTAGTATATAGAATCATCGCTGTGCCAGGATAGATTCAAAATGTTCTTTGTTGTATGAAGCTAGTTGTAATAAATAAGACGCGACATTAGAAGTAACAAAAAACGCAATGGTGTACTAATGACGTAAGGGATCGTCGACCTTACACTGAGTATCGAGTTTGGGCATTCATGGTTTGAATAACCAATCAATTTATATATAGATATAGAAATTAAGGAAGAGCTACTTCCTTCCCGTTTTTGTTGGTAAATTATTAATGTGCTTATATTATATTCAATTTACAATTTGGTGACATTTCAAATTGGTAATATAATATGATTACTTACACTAATATATCAAAAATGCGAGGCCAGAAGCAGCGGTAGATGTGACTTAAAAAGCGATTCTAGTGGGTTCGATGCCCACTCGGAATAATTAATTATATTCGTAGTATGTTAATACTATATTTTCTCTCCCTATTCTATGTTTGGGAAACAGGGTGAAGCAGAACTTATATATAGATGATCCCTAGGTAAAATATCGAAAGTGAAAAATCACATATGTTTTTATTACTCTTTTGAACTAAAGGAAAATTAAAATAGAATGTTATATAACCTTTTTGAAACGTATGTGTAATTAAACGTTAAAAAGCAATAAAAGAGATTCTTACCTTCGATATTTTACGTAGGGACCGTCGATACTTTTGGTATGAAATGCAAGTGAATTACAAACACTGTACAATGTCTATGCATTATCAATATTTACGCAACCTCTTGCCTGCACTTGTGCAAACAGAAGGTTATATGGCCTTGATATATTTAAATACTAGTCGCAGATATATTATGTATGACTAAGAACGATGAACCTATCCCTGTATTCGTATAGACTTGGTTTAACCTAATATTAGAGAAAATTTCATATATATTGTTAAATTTTGACGCCGAAATAGTATCTTTGTCTATTGGATCTTAATTTTTTCCCAGTGGAAATCGAACGGACTTATAATTTGAGTAATTAGTTCTGCATATCTACATAACATTGCAATCAAAAGACAAAAAATATATATTATAAAAATATAAGTATCGTTTTGTATCAGAGTGATTCATGGTTCATTAAAAACAAATACTAAAATACCCCATCATACCGGCCGTCCCTTCCCCTTTATCCAACAATGCATTACGCTCTATCTCTTCATGCCTCGTGGGTTTGGGAAACCAACATGTAATTTGACGCCTTATTTTATCTCCCATTTAATACAAAACCTAAAACTTCTCATGGTTATACAGTTATAGCTTTTTTAAAGAAATATTTACTTCTATAGAAAATATTTAAGCGATCAAAATCTCTTAAATATGGTGAAATCAAACGAATTACAATACATGTTTAACCTAATGTGACCTCATAAGCCGACAATAGGCCGATCGGCAAAGATACACGCCTATATGAATGCTAATGAACTGAAACGGAACGGGGGAACCACTGTCCATCTGGCCATATATGGTAAAAAGACACGCAAATCCGGGTGACTGAATGAATTATTAAAAAGCAATAAATTATAATATAGAAAAATATTCAATTAAGTTAAATAGATAGTAAAATTTATTGAATTGAAAGTTCTAAAGCTTTGTACTACAATTGACTGTAGTGTAGCATTCTATATAATTATGCACAATAAATATACTAGTTATATAACTTTTTAAAATAATAATTTAACTAACCTGTCATTTGCAATTGCCTTCTGGATGCTGGTGTGCGCGGGGTTCTCGGGGTCCTAGCAGCACGAGGGGTCCTAGGAGTCCTGGGGGTCCTTGTGGGTGTTCTAGGAGAGTTGCCAGTACTGCGTCTCGAAGGTGATCCAAGAACTCGCAAATCGGTGTTCTCAACACACGCCAGCGCCTCTGCACCTGTCCTAGGACTTTCTTTCTCTTTATCTTCACAAAACTTCACTGGCGAGTCCAATTTGCTCGGGTTGTAAGGGCACTCAGTTTCTACGTCAAAATTGAATCTTCTTATGAACCGTTTTCTATCTCTGGCGTACTGCTCCGCCATGAGTCGCCTGGTCTCATCCCTGTCGGGGACTCCAAACAAACACTTGCAGCTTCCACGTCTCCGCCGCGGCGTGTTCACCCTGAGAGCCATGCTTGATGATATTTCGAACCTGCGTTGTTTCGGTGTACGTCCGCCAGCCGCCATGGTCAGGTGAGTTCAGAGAAACATCTGACTAATAATCTCGCGAGAAAACAGCTGTCGGCGGTGAGAGGGACGGAATGCGGGGGCGAGTGGAGCACCTGGCGATCAAAGCCGCGCCAATTCTAACCTAAAAGTAGTCGGCGTGCGCACGCGCATGCCTTCAGCGTACGACTGACGCTACGTTTCCCGCGCATCGGCCAGCTTCGATTTTGGCACTTGGCGCGCAAACCCCGAAGCCAAGGACGCTTTTTATACGTCTCGGGATACAGGTGGACGAAAAAGGGGCGAAATTTTGTATAACAATAGTATAGATATATGGTATTGGTTATAATAGTGTTTCTTTTTTGATTCGTGATGATTGTGTGACGTCATGCCTAATTTATGGTCAATTATTTTATGTTGTTATCGTACTATTTGGTTTGTATCAATTACAATCAATTTTTTAGTTGTAATCAAGAATTTTAGTCGTTTTTTTGTCAATTAACAGCGTGTGTGATGTAGATATCATATCGTATAGGTTAACTGTAAAGCTAATTGACAATCTGACATTTTTTTCGTGCACACTTACGTCACATGTTTTTAAGCGTTTTACGTGTTTCCTTTCCCTGTATTATGTAAAAATAATTAGGAGGCAATTAATTAACAAACATTTTATTTTGAATGTATAAATTGTAGAATAATAATATCTATTTCTAAAGTTTATATAGTCTTATACTTTAAATAGCGTTTGTATGAGCATTTTTTAGCTTCTTTTTAGATATATCCCGTACATGGTAGGGTATGCAATGGGAACCTGGAAACCTATTGTTAAGATATTTCGTCACTGGTAGCGTCTTTCTTGACGGAGATAAGTGATCTTCTAAATATAAGCGTATAGGCTCTTAACCAATGATTGCACTTCGTAAGGCTTTATAAAAACGTAAAAGTCCTTATAAATTATAATATTATTATAATAACACATTATTTGAGTCTGTACCTAAGCTCGTTATTATTAAGATACACGTAACGTTCTTTGGGTTTTATTTATGTTTATTGTTAGTATTATCAGAATATATTTTTCGTCACTCAAAATCAACGCTAGCGAAAAATATATCCTTGAACTTAAAAAGGCCAAGCTCAAAATTTAAGTACACTTCTCTACATGAAGACGAGTTAAGCAAAAAATACTAATTCTAATCAAAAAAAAAACAATTTCTTAAAATACGATACAAATTTTTAATTTAACAAAAAAAACTTGTACCAACGACGACTGACATCAAATGCAACTTTATATAAGAAGATAATCCGGTTACTAGATATTATTATAAAATGTATGTTTAAAAGTCATTTTTATGATCAACAATTTATTGGATGCAATATTCAATTTATTTTATTATGTGATCGAAATGCAATTCGAGATATCGCTGTCGTTAAATTTTATAGTAAATATTGATTCTTCTTTCTTTGGAATAGAAGCAACAGGTTGAGTGGGAGTGGGTTTGAATATGATTTAAATACAAATTTGTATTTACGGCCAGAGGCCAATGGCCAACGTGACGCAGTGGCACAAGAGTGTGTCTCTAAATACGATAGGCTGTGGGTTCGATCCCTACTTGAGGAAATGAAATATTTAGGTATATTTCCATTTCTTCGCTCTTGTGTAGAGGCAATGCGCGGGGTCGAGTTCCGCCACTGAACGCGCAAATGCTGTGACTGACAGACCCACAGGCGGATCTACTGGATCATTAAGAAAGGGGTTTTTCGAAATTCGGGAGAAACTAATAATTTTACGGCTTAAAGTTCACACACGGGAGACGACTAGTCTAATATACTTATGATATGAGTGAACCCACATTATAAGTTATTTGAATTGCTTCCTGGAGATGAAATTAAAAAGCTAAAATATAATATTGTAAGTTATTAATATTTATTCAAAAAAACATACCCAAATCTGAGAAGCACTAAAAATATTATTAGATACAATTTTAATAAAATAAAACACGTTTATAGCTTTAAGAATGCAATTTAAAAAATAATGGATATTTTTATATTATTGTATGGATTCATTCTTGTAAAATCCTTAGTACCATAGCTCCAAGTACATTTAATTTACAACACGTGTTGGTTATAAATTACCTAGTACGTAATTAGCTTTCGAAGCGTTTTCTAATATGATCTCGTTACTCTCGCCTGCCTCTTGCCTCTGACATCAGTTTACTTTTGCATTAACTTGAAACACTAAGAAGTTGTTACTGCTCCATCAGGGAAGCCTGCAAACTCCTTTTGCTGCAAAGCCTTTGAAATGTATTTAAAATGAACTTTAGAAACCCATGTTTTTTATGATATTTCCTATTATTTCTTTTTTTGTAAAGTAAAAATTTTATAGACTTAAATATTAGTCATCGCTTTTTGCCATTTGGAAATGTAACATTGTAAACGTGAAAACTGTGTGGGTTCGATCCCCACTCGGACTTTAGAGGACTTTTTAATTAAAAAAAAAATTATTATTTATTTTCAATATATCGAAAATTGGCGATTACAAAAAGAAGAAGTTTCGACTGTATGTTTTTTTTTAAATTATATATCCTACGTAGTTATTTTCAAAGTAGTTTATACTAAACGATGCAAGTCGTCGTCTCAGGTAACATAACTTTACTACCCATTGTTATTTAACTTACTTAGTAAAGTATCTCTAATTTAGCAAAGATTATACGTTTGACGTCGACTTACACTGCCGCAAATTATAGGATTTAAGTTTAGTACTGGTCACTGGTAGTGAAGTCACTAAAAATGTAAGCCTTAAAAGATCTATTATTTCAAAAATATTTATATTTATATATACATGCATTTGAGGCCAGTAATGAGATTGTGGATACTTTTCCCGCTCGACGAGTATTTAATATTTTCACGTACTCGCTCTGGTAGCGAGGAAAAGCGCAGCGTTGAGTTCCGCCTCTCAACACGGAATCCCTTGTAAATTCGGAGGAAAGTGGGGAACTAAGTGTCTTAACACTAGGTTGCCTACCCTGCTATAGGTAGGTATACCATGAAACTAATTTATTAATCGTCTCAAAATGTTGGTTAAATATCCTAAAAAATAGATTTTAAAATTTAAACAGTAAAACACCCGCCAGTAAAATGCCCGCGCGCGCTAATTGCTTAAGCAAAGTTGACGTAATGTGCTGCCCCTGCCAAATAACAAGGTACTAGCATATCAACAATTCTAAATGTTTTTAGGCTATCGTCTCGAGAATTTGGCGGAAAATAGGGCTTGTAGTGTCTTAACACTAGGTTCCTTCTGCCTACCCTGATGTGTGTGGCCTACCAGGTGATAGGTAATAGTTTTATAACATTTTGAACTCTTATTATCAAGACACTTAATGAAAGTACAAATACAACAAATTAATAATAATTGTTTAACTTTAAATTACAGCATTTAAGCCGAAAATCAGCTTTAACTTCAATTAATTCCAAGTTATCACACAGTAAACTCATAAGTAGTGCTCCGGATGTTATTAAGGGATTCCAAAATTTCAAATATTTGATTTTTTTTTTGGTTCTGTAGCTGTGGTCATATTAATTATGCATTCTTTAGAATTAAATCTTCGACAGTATTACAGAAGAGACTGGCAGGAGAAATTAATTACGCTCATTCAATTGTGGTCCAACAACCTGCGCTTAGTCATTAAATAAATATTTTTAAACGTAAACAAATTAAATATTAGAACACGTTTACTTTTTATTACGTATTTGCAGATATCAGTGTGTAGCCCTAATTTATATTAATTAAATAAAATTAATAGTGTATGCCGAAAGAACATATTGTGTTAAGATATTTTACATCCAATTTCTATGTTGAGTGGCGAAACTTAGCGCTACACTGGGTTATGTTACCAGAGTGAGGAATTGATAATATTTCATTCCCCCATATGAGAAACGAACGCACAATCATCAAGTTGACAGGCATAAGCTGAGCTGCTTTTTGTTTTTTTACAATATTACCTATAGAATATAATTTTATTACGATCACTTCTGTATTACTATACTAGAATTCCCCACTTTCCAAGGTTCCCAAGCAGGTGAACGTGTCAATTGCATCTAAATAACGTTCTCAGCACGAAACGGTCATCTATATGCATCCACTCGTAACTCGTATGTAACAAACAATTGCAGTATGCTAATCTAATACGTTGTGGTCGTTTCTCTTATTGCATTTAAAACTTCATCTTCTTTATTCACACACTTAAATAAGAAAAATGTTTGTAATTTTAACTTTAATTTATGTTAGCTGCTAGCCGCTTTTCACTGCGACTGTAAAAAATAAACTGAGCTTTGCTATTTGATCTAATAATGAGTGGCGTCCACTGACAATGAAACTAGACTATGATTTAGATAAATATTCCCACATTTGAAAAGGATGTTTATAGAAACTATGAAAACGTATATACTTTGTTAATTTGAAGCCCAAAGTTACCTATTAAGTACCAAATTCAATTATAAAGTAAAAAATAAAAACATTGAACATGTAATATTTTTTTACGTCACCATTTAAGGATAAAGCGTATATACACGTACCGGGGTAGGCAGACCGAACGCAGTGATGAGACACTTAATTGCCTACGCCCCGCTCAAATTTATTTTAATATTTAAATAATTTGTAACAAATTATTACGAAATTAACATATCGAAAAAGATCTTTAATATTCTTTTTTCATTTAAAATAATATTCTAACACTCAAATATAAAACATATTCTTCATTCAACAAAAACAAATTGACGTTCGTGAAAGTATGTTTATAAAAATATTAGCATAATTTTTATAGAATATTTCAATATAGCGTGATAAAATGGCCACTATACAAAAATTCGCTCGAGGTAGCGACTGCTCTTGAAAATAGAAGGTGGAAGGCTGTCAGTTTGAAAATTACTGTTTGCGTGATATACCTGCTTCCTCTCATTATTTTGGCTTAAATAAAACAACTGCTTAAACTTCATCCACGTATCGCATTTTTGTTGAAAAACAGAATTTATAAGTGCATTCTTTACTATTCACTAACGGCACGTCGCGTTTTGTTTTCTTCTCAGAGATATTAATAAAATCTATACTTTTTAGCATCCCACACATAGCAGGGTAGGCAGAGGGAACCTGGAAAATAGTGTTAAGTTCCGTTCCAATTTCGCTTTTGTGCCTACTTTCCACTGGATTCTGTAGGTATTGCGTGTTGAGTGGTGGAACTCAACACCGGGCTTGGTATCTTTACTAAAGCTACTACTTTACTAAATATAAAATCAATTTCATTCCTGCGAACAAGAATCGATCCCACAACCGCGATTAGTCGCAATCTTGGAAGCTTGCGCCATGACGCAACACCCTTTTACTTACTTAATATTTAAATAATACTAAATAGTTATGAGTAAATACTTATGAAAAAAAAAATAGTTAGTGTAGTTTGTAGTGTAGTTTGAAAAACTAAATAATTATGAGTATTTAGTGTTTATGTGCATGTATAAATATATTTTAGTCTCTGTGTAATTAAAAAAAACAAAAACCAGGAAATACTAGGACAATATATATATATTTTCCAATTAAATTTCCAACTTCCTATAGCATCTGTTTCCCCATAAGGCACGTGTGGATCATTACCACAGTTTGGAATTACTGTAAAATTGCCGGTAATCAATGGAACTGGTAATTGAAAGTGACACGAAGGCAATGTAAATTAAATGTTTTTATAATACATTGTCGCTATTATTTTAAAATTTGATAGATATTTTTTAATTTTTTTTAAAGTTAAAATGTTATTCACAAATTAAGAAAGGTATAATATTTAGTCGGAACAAAAAATAAGTTGCAAGAAACGTATAAGTATTTTGGGTTAGCTCGATAAGAACGTATAGCTAATTAATTTGCAAGAGCATTTTGACGATTTCTAAGTGGCGCGGCTTGAAGACCCGATATTTTACAAGTTTTATACCCTATACTCTCCATTTTATATGTGGCAGAGAACGTACAGCGAGGACACGTCTCTACGCAAAGCCAAAGTGTCATTGGGACCCCCAACGATTCGAATACACTACCACTAACTTTTGTTGTAATAAATTCTAAAGAACTTCAAAACGAAAGCTTCTTGTATACAAAATGTTGTAATTCAATCACGCAATGTACACCATTGTTTTCGAGACGCAATATTGGTTATTAATTTTCGTAAACATATATCCCTTTGAAAACGAACTAACTGTATCGGAAATCATTACCAGCGAAATTAATAATTGAAAAATGGCAACCAATGTCTGAGGTTACGTACCGTGAAATTTGGAATTTAATTTTATATTCGACATATTATAATGATATAGCGTTTATGGCTTTAGACATAAAGTTCACTATATTGTCGTGTTTAATAGTCTTTTTTTTGGATCAAATTATGTACAGGCTTGATCGACACGTTTCCCTTTTTGAGGTTTTGTTTTGAAATTACATACTTTAGGTGAGTTGTTTTGTTAATTATATATAAACAGATGTAATAAATGTATTAGCTTTATTGGTCTCCCATTACAACAGCATGGAAGATTCTGAACATGGAACAGCATGAGCAACGTAGATTTTTTGAAAGAGTGTTTACTATGATAGGTACATATGAAACAGTCGAGGCGCGGAGGCTCATCGTTAAACGCGACGAAGGTTGTAAGTTTTGACAATCTCTTCTGTTGAAGGAATAATTTATTTTTATTATACAGTATATAACAGTACAGTATATAACTTTATTATAAAGTTTATTATATAATTTATTTTATAATAAACTTTATTATATAATTTATTATAAAGTCTCTGCTAACAAGACAAAGCCGGCGCTAAGTTCCGCTACTGAACACGCAAACTTTTCTAAATTAAATGGAACGTAGACGAAGTTTAGCACTAAGTTCCTTCTGCCGACTCTGGTATGAGAAGGAAACAACATGAAGCTAAAAAACAAATAAACTGAACGAATTCGCAATTTTATTTGTATGGATTTTGCAGTGTCAAGCGTATAATCCTGTCTTTTCCCATTCCCGTGGGAACTTTGAGAACCCTTCTCTCACGTTTGCTGCTCTACAAACCTTAAGGAACTAATATGCTTCATCCTAGTTTTCTACACGTAGTGGTTTTGTTATTTGGTTAAAAGTAATTAACGCTATTTTAAAAATTTAGTTCTGCTTAAATATTCATCTAGCTCTCTCATAGGGTGCCTCACTCAAGAATAAAACCATTAAGACTGTTTGTTTGTTTGTCTGGGATGTATTTCTATAATTCTCATCATTTATTTCTTTCTATCATCGATATAACAGCAAATACTTAAGAGGGATTGTATATATACTCTATCAACGAACATGATATTTTTTCCGTTTTTATTGATAATGGTACGCTTTTCTTATAGTGCTTAAAATATATTTTTTCCTCTAATATTAATAATTTATGTTTCTTATAATACTTAAGGTTATCGAAAAGTACAAACAATAAAGTACTTCAAGATATTAGACACGGCTATGAGGGCCTCGTAGAGCACTTGTGTTTTGCAACATAGAGTGCAGTGGGGCAGTTCTCTCATTCACGTGAGAATGGCGGAAACGGCCACAATGAGCACTTGCACTGGCGGTTTCCGGTACAGTTTAATACAACATTTTTGTTTAACACCTGCTTTTCTACTTTTATATTCTCCATATAAAATTACTGTAGAGACTATAAGAAATTAAACGCAGTAGGTTTCAAACCTGCGCAATTAATAAACTGTCCAAGAGCACAGATCGCTACTTAAGATATATGATCTTATCATAAATAAAAGAAGAAATATTTTTTTACCTTTAAGTGATAGTACTAAAGGATAAATAAATATTTTATTACCAGTTAGGTACTACTAACAGAATAGAATAGCAGTTTGAAAATATTAGAATATCTTTGGGTAGTGGAAATTTCGACACAGGTAATGTATGGCTTAGTGGATAGAGAGCTAAAACGGTTTCCAAAAGCCGCAGGTTCAATTCGCGCTACGTTCATATTTTTAGTTTATATATTTCCTAAATTATTTTCCATCTTTAGCGAGTCAAAAATTAAAATTGTAAAAAAAAATATACTTAAAACACTTGTCGCCTCGAGTGTCCCTACCTGTGTCTCGGAAGTGCCGGCGTGGCTGTGACTCGAACACTAATGCGATTTTTTTTCGTCATTTTGGTGCCTTTATTGTGATATCCTAGTCCCGTGTGCACGTGTACCACCTTCCGTCACTTTGTCTTCATTTAATTTTCTGAATTATTTTCTTGATTGAGCTTAAATGTATGAATAATAGATTGAAAGATGATTCCGATGTGGCGCATTGGTTTTGGGATCGATTCCCATTAGTCGTGTTGTTATATTTACATTTATTAATACTTATTTATCTAATAAGACGAAGAAGAGCTCCACTGTGTTTTTGAGTTAACACGTGTAAATGTCTCTAGTCTTCACGGAAAGCATGGAACAGAGTGACTGGTCACTAACTGGAATAACATAAAGCTGATTTTAAAATTGCAAACAAAGAATCGATTGTAACGGTACAGGGATCTGTTATGAGTTCGATATCAGCTGGTAAAAATGATTTAATATAACCTTCATTGGACTTTAAGCTCACTCTTATAAAATTTATTTAGGCTCCCTGCCTAAAGGTTTTGGGTTAATTTAATTTAAGCATTCAAAGGCAAAAACTATCAATTTTTCAATAGTAGGTATCTCACATGCATCACATATTTTATTGAAAAAACGAAGTTAAATAGTATTTTAAATAATATAATAACAGGATTCTCAATATAATAACAAAGCATCTGAAATTTATGGAGTCCGTGATTAAAGATGACATTTCGAGGATTTGAAGTCGTAAACATAAATCCTAAAATGAGATATGTCGCGATATATTTATAACGAAATCAAATTAAAATATGGTCTTTATTTTATGGATTGTTATAAATATGGAGTATAATGCATTTTCTGTTGCTCTTAAAAGAATGGTATTTTTTTTTATTTGATAATTACATATTTCATTTACGATTAATTAAATAACTAGATGGGAAGAAGGAATCCAGTATTAAGACTCTGGTTCCCCCACTTTTCAGCAAATTTTCGAGACATCACGTGTTGAGTGGCGCTTCTCATCATCGCGCCTTGTCTCGTGACAAGAACGAGTCAAAAAGTCGAATGTAGAAAAAATATATAGGAATTTTTAATACTTTATACGATAACAGTCCGTGCTATAGTGAGTTCGAGCATCATTTGTTTCAATTAATTAGTCTCAGTAAGTATAATAAAATACTCATTACTGCAATTGAAATGCATCCAGTCACCAGTGTAATGTAATTATGCAATAAAATGTTAGACTAATTAGTCTAAATAATGTATTAAATTTAATTAAATTAGGCGGAGAGAAGAGAATGGAAAATGTTTCCAAGAGCAGAAACGGAAAATGACTTCTTTACTATATTTCGAAAAAAAGCGTGAAACATAACATTAAATTAACGTGGCGTAGGAACATATGCTGGCAACTGTAAACGTAAGGCAGGTTGTAGGTTCCTACTCGAGGAAATGCAATAAAGCATATTTTCATTTCCCCGCTCTGTTATTTATTCGTATTATACTATCTAATCTAAACTTTACTTATAAGATGTAATTAATACTAAATGTCTCTTAATGCAATTAAAAGATTCACACGATTGAAAAGATAAAATTGTGAAGCGAACGCATCGGCGTCGATTCATTTAGCAAAAAAATGTTACCTCTCATCTCAAATACTTGAAAAAGACATAAGAATCCCAACTTTTTGCGCTTCATTAAAAACTGTACCAAGTTTTTGCTCTAAGGCTGGGCGCATACCAGTATTGTGTCGATGGGTATTCCAAAAAAATATACCCTACTATTAAATTAACTACATTTTAAGTGCCCAATCTTCATCACTAAAATCTCTATGACTAAAATTAATATCCATATTAAAATTATTTTGGTATATAAAAAGATATTAAAACGTGTAAAAGAATTCTTCAAGGATCTCTTACGATTCACATTATGTAGAATAAGGTAGCAGCGCATGGATGAGAGCTGCTAAGGACTGGTTAGTAGTTGGCACTGTAGTCCTCTGAGGAAAGCGCACAAACAGCAATAAGAACTACTTTTCTTTTCCCGATTCAAGACATAATAATAATTATATAGATATAAGGCTACATTAAAATAACGACTATTTATTATGAAATTTTAAATCTAAATTAAAAAGGTAATTTTGTTTACAGTCAGCCTAACCGTCGGCCGACAGATGCCCGGATGCCAAGTTCCGTTCAAACCTCAACCAGCCCAGCTCTATCTCATAATTAGACTCTACCTTGCAGTCTATTCGAATACAATATATTTAAATGTTACTATAAATAAAATATTCATTTGTAAGGATAAAAACAAGCTTTACAAAGCTTTCAATTTCTTTTAACTGTTTATCTCTATGTTAGTTGAAATAATAATAATATGCTTTTTCTTAAAGTACTGTTATTCCACATAAGAAATATTTTTTTTTTAGAAAACGTACAGTTGGTGGACGGCTTGCAATAGGCGCGGTTTCAAATCATGCTAAGTTTTATATGTTTTTAAGAGGTATCAATAGTATTCACTATCACAAAAATAAACGCCCATAAAACAGATAATAATAATAGATAGAAAGGTAGAGAGAAATCGTAACGGAAATGTACAAGACATGACCTGTCCCATGTAAACTTGAGACATAGTATGTAAGGGAAGAAGGGTGGGGGGTGTGAATAATTATTAAATTCATACATAATTTTAAATATATAAGTTACTTTTTTTGTCAATGTTTATATCGTTACCGTTACGAAATATTAACTATTTAATAGAACAATTTTCTTTAGTCAAATTATCTAAATTGATAATATTTATACTCGTAATATAACTTAACAAACTTTAGGTACACGCTATGTTCCGTACAAAAAGAAATATTTTTTATAATATTCTTGTATCATATTTTACAATTTGCAAGACGCATAGTAATAGTCATTTTTTACAATGCAAAATTGGCATGACATATTGATTCCTTGTTTCCTTTTCATTTGCCGTCTATTTCCAAGACAATACTTTTGTTCGCAAACCGGATTCAAACTCACGACCATTACGTTCAACCAGGTATATCCCGAATACACGTACACCTATCAATATTTTTGTAATAATTAAGCCATTCATTTGCAACGTCGTATTGTTTGATGAGACAATGGTCGTTCGTGACGGACACCGCGGTAATACTTATAGTAACAGCTCTCTTAATGACGTTGTAGAGCACGGAAATTGTTTTGAATGACAATATAGGTTTCAGTTAAGCTTTCGTTTGTTTTACGTTAATTCTTCGTGAATAGAATAGTTGAAACGACAGATTTTGTTAATGAAATAATAATAATAATAATTACTATTATTGTAAATATGTATGGGGTGGGCTCTACTCTAGAAAATGAAATATTAAATATTTTTTATTTTCTAACTCTGGTAATGAGACAAAAGCGTGTCGGTAAGTTCCGCTTCTCAACACGCAGTGCCTCCAGAGTTTACTCGAAAGTGTCCAGGTTATTTGTTAGCGTATTTGTTCTCATTTAAATTCATATTTCTTTAAAAATATTAAAATGTATAGTGAGTCTACACTAAACTATTTTAAAACTCAACTGATTTGTGTTTTGTTGATATTGCATAGTTTTAGCTTCCTAAATATTTGTAATTGCTTATAAATTATTAATGATGAGTAATTAGAAAGAACCTAATTCATCAATCAATTCTATTTTTGTTCTACTGTTTTACAATTAAACCTACAACCACCGATTGTTTCACAGTTCACTACTACTATATATGAGCTGTATGTAACTTCTTTTCAATGCCCATCTGTCTATATAATTTATTGCTAAATCTTAGTAACAGAAAAAACCACTTAAGCGTATATATTGTACTAGGAACACGCGCCTCAATAATAATTCTGGAAATGTTTTCTCTACAAACGAACAACTTACCTACTACCGGTCGGATATATTATTTGTATTTTTAAGTACTTCCTAAGAGCGAGCGGTTACGCTATAGTTAATTTTAATTTATGGCATTTCGGCTTTGGCAATATTGACAGAAATCAGTTGAGTTTTAAAATAGGTTTGTGTTGAGTAGAGTCACCATAAATGTTACTATTTAATGATGTTAAATTTTCAATTGAAGTAGAAAAGCAAATTTTGGTTCAAATTATAAGAAATCTATTCTCTATTGCAATAGCAACAAATACTCTTTGTTAATTAATTAGTTTATTAAATTTAAGTTAATGAATTTATTCGATTTTCTGGTATTATATCCCAAAGTCATATATCATTCTGTTTTTGCTTTCTAACCCCATCATCGTATTTTTTTATTGTTTAAATTGTTGTATTCAAATACAATAAGAAATCGAACCCACCACCAATGAGACAGATGTAGAGTGTAGTTTGACTGTAAAACCATCATATCAAATAAAAATCCTATAGCATTTACTAAAATATGATATGGTAACACTAGCGTTAAGGGATTACACCCAGATGTCCAAAACACCTTGCGAGAAAGGTGTTCACAATAAATTTGTATACTATAGTATACTATACTATACTATGTACCTACTAGCATTGTTCACCGATTGTCATTCAAGCGCCGACAACGGACACGACGCAGCCTAATATGGCACAAGCACAAGGTGCATTGAGAATGTCAATACGTGAAACGAAAGGATTTTGTGGTTTTTTTGCCATATTGTATTCAAATGTATTAATTTTATTGAATTATTGTTATATTTCTATATAGAGAATTATTTATACTTAGATTGATTTGAACTAGCTGTCCAAAATAAAATATTATGAAATATACAGTCGCATTTTTTTAAGTTGGCTAAATCTAATCTTTATATAGTTTCTTATACAGTTATTAGCTTCTTTATATTTTTATACATTAATGCAGCAGCATACGCATATTTAACATAGATATCTACACGTGAAAGTTCAAGGACAGAAATTGGAGGAACGAAATAAGTAGTTCTCTCTGCTGTCCTTGAGTAAGAAAAGAAGCCTAAGGTTTAAATTATATTAAAACACAAATAGGTACATTTTTTACAGTTTCACGCACGCCCCTGGGTCACGACGACCTCGGAAATTTAATGCACATTTTGACCATTTTCAATTACAAATATGTATATTTAAAGTAGCTGCAATTACGATGCAGGTGTCACCAAATATTGGCGTGTGTCATTAATACTTACTGACAGAAGTAAATTAATATAAATTAAACTTTATTTCAGCGACCCTCAGTTACCGTCGTCGTCACTCACGCGACATATTTTGATTAATAGAAAGTATGTAATAGTATAGGAAATGGGATCGGCATTGCGTTTTATGTTATGGGGATATGTGAAATTATTATATGGCATGTCATTAATGATACTACGTGTACGCAGCGTCTGTCTGTAAATACGACGGTTGCGGGTTCGATTCTGTCTCGGAGGAATTTATTATTTTCTATTTTCTGCCAAATAATACGCAATGTCTCCAAAACGCGTTGGAAAATTGGGAAACGGAGTGCCACCACATATATTAAAACACTAAGTTCCCTCTATCTACCCTGTTATACGCGAGGTATGGAATGAATATTATTGATAAAATTATAAGTTTTTTAGCTTTACGCCGTATACACACAAAGCAAGATAGGCGAACGGAACGTGGGAACCTAGTGTTAAGACACTTTCCCAGTTTTACCGGAACTCAACGCCACTTTGTCTTTTGAAAACCTGTTGCTTTTACAGATGCACGTTAGTGTCCTTGCGTCACGACTGGCCTCAATTACTTTAACATTATACTACTTTGGACTCAATTATTCTACTTACGTTAAAAATATTTAAAGTATTGAGCATTAATATACCTATTATGTAATAGGTATACATATGCATATAAATGTATCTATAGGTAAAAACCACATGACATATTTCTACGAAATTCTCGCATACAACTTATAACAGTCGTTTGGGCAGATGTGGACCACTATACTAGCCTTTTGTGGATATAGTCGGTATGGACACACAGGTACAGGTATATGTTTTTTACTTTTTAAGTTATTATTAATAATAATTCGAAATTGTTTTTGATTTTGATTAATAAATCCTATAGATTGGTTTTTATGGCAATATTCTCGGTATATAATCTATGATTTTTGCGTCTCTACTGATGATATATTTTTGTTATAAGAATAAAATGTAATAAAAAATAGGATTAAAACATATGAATTAATAAATAAACTCTAATAATGTTTATTGGTATAGCAAAATCTATGACATAAGGAATATATTTATTAATATAATATATTAATAAATCCTTCGAAGCATATCCATGCTAAGCCTACCTTTCATTCTCAAACAACAGGTGTTTCGATGACTAGAGCACGCACGATCTGCATTGTATTGTGTTACTTATGTATTTATTATTTACTTTTAACTTTACCAAAAAATATTTTTTTTAGCTTCACGGTGTTTTCTGCAGACTGCAGGGTAGGCGGAACTCAACGCAGTGTTTTATTATGTTACCAGAATGAGAATCTGAAATCACTAAACAACTTACTTCCTATAATTAACTGCTTGTACCTATAAACTAAGTATTACATTATATTCTATAACGTAAAGCGATAAACAAATGATTGGTGAAATAAAAACTATTTTAGTTTTTATCATAAAGAAACTGTTAAGTATTTATTTAAGGTAGTGCTTATCTTAAAAATAGATTCCATCTGCCTACTCCCTGCTAAATATGGTATGTTGCTGTATTTGGTATATATGTTGTAGCGAAATTTATGAATAAAGAAAACTACTCAAATCCGACTCAAATATTTAAAAAATGAAATATGAACAATAGTTCATATTATTGTTCATATTGTTCAAAATTTTAAACTTTATCTCAATTTATAAAGCATAATTATTTATAAGGTCTCGAAAACCAAAAATATTTAAATCTAATATTGACAAGGCAAATGATAATAAAACAAACTTTTACTATAAAAGAACATCGAGATACGTTTATTGTCAAATACAATTATTTAAACACCAGCAAATATACATACATATATAACGACTACTTATTAATAATATCTTGTAGTCGCTTTAATAATTTATCGATATTATAATAATGCAACAGATACAATGTATAGGAAATGTCAAAATCAACAACATGTTACTGATAAAATAGGCGTCCACAAATAAAAAAATAATAATCTTATGTAAATGTTCCGTAAATTGCCAAGGTAATTGTTTTTATGTATTTATTGTCATTTACACCGGTAAAGTTTTGCAATGTTCAAGTTGTTTGGTTCAAGTTTTCAATTCGAAATCTATATTTTAATACATATTTTAATAAATATATAAGAAAAACTTCACAACTTTTTATATAATTTATCTCTTTCTTTATAACATCAAATTTGTAACTAAAAAGATATGTAAACATTTAAAAAAATAATACACTTCTAAAATTTTCCTCTTACAATATTGAAATATAAAGTAGGCGATATATTTAAACAAAAGATAAACATATTTCCAAACCAATTTGAACCCACAGATTAAGTATTAAATTAGAATGCCATTTTTAACAGTGGTATCCTATATATTTTAAATACTTTTTTTTATATTAAACAATAGACAATAAATATGAGTGAGAAATCTTATTAATAACTATTAAACTGTATTAAATTGTTTATTGTTTTATCACAATTTTTTCTAATGGATATATACACTATTTTATACATATATTAATATTTATAATTGTTTTTAAACAGCACCTATTTGAACAATCGGTAGAGCTAGCTGGAATGCATTTTCAATGTATTTTGAGCTATTTTCCGCCTGAAAATAAAATATAATGTGTTATTGATGAGTTATATTTTTTTTTAGCTTCACGCTGTAACCAGCAAATAGCGAGAACATGAGAACCTAGTGTTAAAACAGCCCATTCCTATTAAGACACTTTAGTTCTCACTTTCCGCCAAATTCCGGAGGCATTACGTGAGTTGTGTTTAACACATTGAGTTCAATCAATGCCGCCCCTTGGGTTGTACCAAAGGAAAGAAAATTAAATTCAATTAAGTCTGCTTCACGCTGTATTCCGCACACAGCAGGATAGGCAGAGAGAACCTAGTGTTCAGTCACTCCATTCCCCACTTTCCGCAGAGTTTTGGGGACATTGCGTGTTGAGTGGCGGAACTCAACGCTGCGCTTGCCCTGACACCAGAGCGAAGAAATGTAAATACAAATTTAATAACCAATAACATACATACCTCCAAAAATATATTAGTCATATAGTTATTTATTTGTTCTTCATTACTAGAGCAGAATATACGCAGCTTATCTGAGAACTGAGTAGCTAGCTCACTAATATGTTTTGATATAACCACTGTCATCCTGAAAATTAAATAATTATATTTGTAACTATAAGAAGAATAAATATTTGACAGAGTTAAAAAATTAAATAGCCGTCATGAAATTGCAAATTTTACAAAATACATGAAAAGAGCCGTTCACTGCACAAATTGTTTTACTATACTATTTTTAAATTGTATGTATTATATTCTTAGGAGTAAAATCTCCCTGCAGAGATGTTATTATTCATAAATATGTTATTTTAATAGCCATCTTGAGACACATTTTTAAATATGGTTGCATTACATTACTGACGGCGACTTTGTGGCCCGAAGTTAGCTGTAGAGGGCTGCATAGACTTTACAATTTTCCTTCTTTATAATTATTTTCTTTTCAAGTGAACAATGCGGAAAAGTTCAGAAAGCCTTACTTCAGGACGGCCACGACTCGTCGACCGGACTGTATTCTACTATAAGTTAGTAATCAATACTCACTGTGTAAGCGCATCAGCTTCATCAGCCGTGGACCTTCTGGTCTTCACTAGAAGCATTTCACCAGTTTTGTGATACAATTCTACTGATAAAGCCGTGGCTTGTGCTAAACTGCTGACAGCTTTTTTATATATAGATTTCTCTGTTATGTTATCTTGTGTTTCTAACCAATTTTGTATTTCCGTGTATTGTCTGTAAAAAATATATATTAATGACAATTTTATCATTATCAACGCTATTTAATTTTGAGACTTTCGGTGGCACAGTCTGAATCAACTCACACGCTATCTCGAAAATGGAGTTTAAAACTAGATCCACGCCAAAGCCGCATTTCCCGCATACATAAGTCATAAGGAATTTGGGTTGAAACATTCCATATATACATATAAATAAAATTTGAACTATATGTTAAATAGCGAAAGTCAACAATGCGGTTTATCTCACCGAGCAAACGAGCGAGGTAAATAAAAATGAATTAACAAAAGAAAAATACCAAAAATAAAGAAAGTATACTTTATTAATGGCTGAAATTGTAGTTTCAATCCAATATCTCGAGTTGCTTTCTGCAATCTTTCTAATAACGCGTCAGGTTTAGATATATCTTGAGATATATTTTCATCAATATCATCATCCTCATCGTCGTCTGGCATTTCACAGAGTTCTGAAACAAAATAATAAATAACTACAAAATGATCAAATTAAAATTGGATTTTTCCACACAATGACGCGAATTCAGGCAGTGCGTTAGGTACGGAACGGGAACAGTAAGTTTACTTGGTCTTCAACTTCTCCAAATTCTTTATTTTATTCATTCCAAACAATTTTTCTATTATAACAAAATTTCATTTCATATGGATGAACTGAATACAATAATCAACTAAGTAACACAAACATTCCTCACAATCATCACCAAACACAGTCAGTCTTCACAAAACATAATGAAAGAAACAAAAATAGATTTTACCAGCAACTTGTAGCAATGTCTCTTTTATATCTTGTCTCTTATCTGGGTCGGCTGAACGAAGACGCTCGTCTATTCTCATACTGACTTGTTTTGATAACATTTCTAGTGCTTCTAAGTGGACGAGACCTGGAATGAAATTACAGTTCCAATTTTATTTATATTAAAATTTCAATATCTAATATTTCTGGTTTCTGTTGTTTCGCGCTCAACACGCACTTTTTGCCACTTTTTTCCTCTGGAATTCGGCAAAAAGTGGGGAACGGAGTGTCTTAACACTATGTTCCTTCTGCCTACCCTGTTGTGTGCGGGATACAGCGTGAAGTTAAAATAAAAAAATATATATTGATAATATTGATTCCAAATATTTTTTTATTCAAACATGCTACCAGAATTCCTCTACAATTCAAACTATAACATACAAATAAAGCATGAATCTCATAAGCTGTATTCTTTCAATGATACCAAAAGTATCTTAACTGATTATTTCTTTACATAGAGCTTTCCTATTTTTAAATTACAACCATTCTTCAATAATAAAAACAAATAACAAATTACCCTCAAAGTCATCAAACAATGTTTCATAATGGACCTCTTTAGCTTCCTTCTTGGCCTCTCGTATCATATCTTCTTCGTCAGCTTTTTCTTTTGCCTCCCTCAGTAATTGTGATAAGACGGGTTTATCACCTGAGTCCAGGCCTAACATAGCCCGTTTCTTGGCTAGGCCTGGATCACCATCTTGGAGGACTTCCATTGTCTTCTTTCCAATAGTTTCGAGAGTGTCTAAGCCACCTGCTATTACTTTTGTACCTGGAAATTTATATAAATAATTAAGTTTTTTGATATGTTTTTAATTTTTATAATATTTCATAGATTGCTGAGTTGAGGCCAAAGTTGCAAAGAGAAACAGTGTCTGACTGTTAGTGTGACGGTTCTGTGTAGGATTTCTATTAGGAGGGAAGCTGGGAGGGAAGCCAGTTATTTTCATTTCCTCACTCTGGTAACATGTCAAAAAACAATGTTGATTTCTACCACTTAACCTGCAATGTCTTTAAAATTAGAAAGTACCTGGAGAATGGTGTATTTAGATACACTGGAGACAAATGATAAATCATATAAGTAAATAAAATGTTTTTAAATAATATATCCAATTTGATTATAAGCCATTATGTATTCAATTAACCATATGCATTATTGCAAAATATTTAGAAAAATAATTTACATTTTAATTCTTTTAACAAAGGAATTTACTTTAAGGAATGGAAAAGAAATGAAAGAAAACTATTGCATTTTATGTAGAAGAAGACAATATAAACAATCCTTCATATAGGTTTTGCATCCATTAAAAAAGATTAATATAAGACCAAGATTCAAGAAAAATGCAATGGTCATTATATACTCAATATCTATTTATTAAATTAATTTGTAATTTTTACAAGAAGGTTAAGCAGTGTGGATACACACCATGACCTATATGACACATACATAGAGGCCAGACAGTCTTTATTTTTCTACACTTTCAGCCTTTACTCCAAAATTGCAAGGTGATTTGTGTTACTCAATTCGGCATTTTTATCTTGAGAGAGCAGGAATTAAAATTGAATAAAGCATTAAACCTAGTGGAAAATGAAGTTGCATCTACAACCATCATAATTACAGACAGATGCTATTCCACTAAGAATGTTTACATTATATAAGCAACTAGATTTCATAAAAAGACCTACATGAAAAAAATTATATAAAAAAAGTTTAATTTCTAACTTACTAGTAGTTTCAACAAATTTAGTGACACCAGACAATAAACTACCAAATGGAAAAGTTCCATCATTACTGTCTTCTTTATCACGTTTTACTTGACTATCTTGTTCTCTTTCTGGTGTAATTTGTTTAATTTCATTACTTTTAGATGACTTTCTCGCTAATTCTTCAGGATCAGGGGCTCCTATACCAGTTTCTAGGACTGTTGTTATGCCCTGTAAGAAAAACAAATATGTATAATAAAATGTATAATAAGTTTAGTTTAATAAAACTTTTATACATTTCCTAAATGAGTAGTCATGTAAGTATCTATTACCTGTGACACTTGTGTAGTCAAAGTACTAATACCCGCTGTTGCAGTACTGAGTAACGAATCCACACCCCATCCCCATCCCCAGCCTTCAGATTTTGTTGACTGAGGATTTACATTAGTTTCAGATTTAGGTGGTTCCTGAAAAAATTAAAAAACATAAATTTTCATAGAGTTTACATGTGCAAGTGTTGAATACATTTACTCTAGAACAGTCTAAATTATTGTCTACACTTTTGTGACATTATTTTATGATTAAGCTTCACACTGTATTGCACAAATAGCAAGGAATACAGAAGGAATGTAGTGTAAGACATTACCTAACCTTTCTTCCGAACTTTCGAGACATTGCTTGTTGAGTAGCAGAACTCAAAACCATGATTTGTCTTTTTGCCAGAGAGAGGATAATGAAAATAATTCATTACTCTTATTGGAAATAGCACCTACAGCAACTGTACTTACAGTTGATGCTGTGCTGATAATGGTTCTATACAAATACACAAAATTATCTCATAGGATTTAAGTATCATTATGGCTCATTGGAACAGAACTGTAAATGTTCATCTTCGAGTTCAATTGGCACTAATGGGAATGATTGTTTTTTTCATTTTAGTTCTCTAATAAAAATTAGACCTTAGAATTCAAGCAGAAAGTAGACCTGATTTGTTGACACTAGCTTCTTCCTGTTCAGCCCATAATATGTGTAAGCCAGAAAAAACATGTTTACAATTCATGCATACAAGTAAGTAACATTGCACAAATATTTTTTATGAAAGAAGTATATTATAATGAATTTATTTAATATATGTTGTAATTTAATTTATATTTTTCATTATAGTACAATAATTATTATTAAATTATAAAGCAAACAAGTAGATAATCTACAGAGTAGCAAATATACCTTATTTGTAGAAGTTACAGTTGAACTTTCATCTCCCCAATCATCAAAGTCATCCCATCCTGAACTTTGTTTTTCACTACAAGCTTTATCTTCTTTATTTAACTCAGCTACACTCTTGTCTTCTTTTGTGTTTGAAATATTGGAGATTGACTGTGCATCTTCTTCTACTATATCAAAATCATCCCATCCATCTCCAAATTTATCCTTATCATGAAAATAAATAAAAAAAATATTATGTTACTAAAGCAAAATCGATTCTAGACTATATTTCTTACTTCTTATATTATACTACTTGATACTTTAACTTTTTTTTTAACATTTTGCATACCTGTTTATTGGGAGATGCAGATTTAGTGGAAACTTTTTTAATATCTTGATCCGATTCTAAATTATCACTATAGTTTGAGGAAGACAGGCGTTTTTTTCTTTCCTTCTTATGAGGGCTACTGCGGCCCTCGTCAGCACTTTCGAAATCTTCACTATCACTTGACGGCATTATTAGTTATTTTAAATATTTCTTACAATGTTTATTACACACTTATTGCGATTATTAAAACGTCTTGTGTCAACTCTACTGTCTACGTGTTTGACAGTAGTGTACGACGTTGCGGTTCACGTAACGATAAAAAATTGAATAAATACAGTTTTAAATTTCGATTTATTATATTATTTCTTTATATAGATATATAGTATTGTATTTTTACATTTCGTAAATTACAATATTGTTTAATAAATACAATTTAATTATTATAAGCGTGAAACGAAACCTTGATATAATTTTGAGTTCAGTTTAAATTCTTTTAACGTTGTTTTTGTTTAAGTTACATTATATTTTTGTTTTCCTTTGTAAAATAGTTTTCCTTAATAGTTAAAGTAGCTATCGTTTTTTTCTTAAATTAAATATGTATTTGTACGAAGCATTGTAAAATATTTTAAAAAGTGAATAAAGTTATTTTGGAATATTTCATTACCTATTAGTTATTTAAATGAATATTCCTTCATTTTAAGGTAAAAGGCAAGCTGCATTACTTTAATATTTAAATCCTATTTTATTATTCATAATTATTTCAATTAACTACAAGTGTATTTATTTCAATCATAAAACGTTTAATGGACAGGTACGTTCCTTTCTAATTCTATTTACTATTTGTAATATAACTATTAACAAATGCTAATACTATTGCATCCTGCATGTATTGTATCCGTGTAGACAACAATATAATTAGCAATCGTAATAAATTTCATTTATTTAATGCTTGATCACTTTATTGGTTATTAAAATTAATCGATGTTATTTTCAATTTATTTATAGTGCTCGGTAATGAAAGACGTTTAAATAATTAAGGTTAATTATTTAATTGTAATGGACTTCATACGAATTGCAAATTGCACTTAGAATTTCTCTAGATAATCATTATAATAATACTAATTTCTCTAAATGAACTTAATTGAATTTGTTACATGTGGAACATAAATTTAAATTACATTTACATTTTTAAGACACATCTTCCATTTAAAGAATTGCAGGTCGTTTGGTCGGCCTATTCAATATGAGTTTAGTGCCCAGAACAAATTATTCTACACCGAGATAAAATATTTTAATAATATTAATCGGTGGACTGTGGTGGAAATGTACATATTTGATGTATTTACCTACACAGTGTCTGCCATCTTGAAATTGTCGTACCTAAAAGCTTTTAAATATTTTGCACACTTAATAGATCCTCCTTACCAGAATGCTTGCATTTCAAAACGAAATCAAATCAGCTTCACGCTGTATCCCGCACACAGCAGGGTTGGCAGAGGGAAACTAGCGATAAGACACTCAGTTCCCCACTTTCTGCCGAATTGCGGAGGTATTGCGTGTCGAGTGACAGAACTTAGCGCCGCGCTTTGCCTCGACACCAGAGCGAAGAAATGGAAATATAAACGTAAATAAATATTTCCCTTTCTCGAGTGGGTTTTGTCCACGAAGTCTTCTAGAAAAGTGTCTCTAAGTAAAAAAATTATATCATCGCTCTGGTAACAAGGCAAGGCGCAGCGTTCATTTCTGCCATTTTACACGCAATACTTATTTTCAAATGTAGGCCGAAAGTGGTAAATGGAACATGCTACTGAATGGAACATTAGGTTTCCTCTACTTACCCTGTGATAAATACAGAATACAGTTCAGAGTAGATGGGAGTTTAAAATACATTTTTTTTAAAAATATGATTAAATTATAAGCTACATAGTTTACTATAAAAATGAATCTAAACAACAAAATGATACCATTCGAATACGCAAAACGTAACTCTGAAAGCTTAATTTATTCCATTAAACACCAACGTCATCTAATCCGGGCAGTAATAGTAACAGATTGAATGTATGCAAATGCAAATTGACTTCACAAACCCGACGACGACGGCAGATAGGTAGGTAACGTATATAAGTCCACATACGCCGAGGAATGCGCGGCGTACACATGCAGCTATATGTGGTCGTAGGCACATAGCGAGGAATCGTAAATAGATTGAATGGATATGTATCTACGTACTTTTTGCTCGTTTCTACTTGCGTTTAGCAATGTGGAGCTAGAAGACGGTGCGGCGGACGTCGGGGCGTCGGGCCTCGCTCGTAATGTAAACATTGTGGTCAGCAGGAATGCATTTAGACAGAGGTGCTTGTGTTCGGTCATCGGTGTTCGAGGATATTATCATGAGCAGTGATAACGTGGCGCGAGTCCGCGCGCCAGTCTGCGACGCGGTTTCGCGTGGAGCGGTCGTTCGCAACGTCGGTCCGTGCAGTGTCGTGCGAGCGCCTGTGCTCGCGCTCGCGTACGCGCCGCATTCCATCGTGGGGGCCCTTCGCCGCCATTGGCCGATCCCGCGTGACGTCACTCCTCGTAATGAGGTATTCAACATGGCCGTGTAGCTAGTTCGCGAGTGTGCTTCGTTATTCGTTTGAATGGATTTAATCAGTGAAATATGCCAAGGAGACGAAACGGTGAGATACCCTTGCCCGACGGATGGGATTACGCGAGGGACTTCGATGGAAAACTGTATTTCATCGACCACAACAGTAGGAAAACGACGTGGATCGACCCGCGAGACAGGTAAGTTTTCCGAACAGAAGTGTTAACCCGTAAGAGCCCCATGTCAAAACTTCACATTCCAATGCGATTTTTAGTGTTTTCTGATTGAATTCGCCAACTGTGGCTACGGTGTGCGCAAGTGCAAGTTCCAGTCTACATTACGACAGTGTTGCAAAAAGTAAACATATTTTTAAAATAGAATAAATCGTCAAAAACAAAGTGTTCTCGCCGCGACGCTGTCGCCAGCTGCCGGGAAATATGCGAAACTGTCTCGATTTCACACGACATTCCACAATTGACTAACAACAAATGACCTAAACACAAATTATGGTTATCATTTTGTTATCCTTTGGAATGTCAGTTCAGTCCTTGTTTTTTTGTATGGATTTAGTATAATTCGTGAGCGGCGACGGAACGCGACTAATGAGGCCAAAAAACTGGTTCACAGCAATGCTAGACTGAACTGGCGCAGAAATAATTCGATGAAGCGCTCGTAGCATCGTATCGGGCATGATGTGTGTCGGTGTACGTACAGGGCGGTGGGAGACGGAATGCAATGCATAGGCAAGTTGTGCGGTGTGAATGACAGGCCGTAGAATGCGGCCCGGGCCTGCGGCGATGGTCGCGCCTTTCTAAAGCGGCGCAGCGCACGCCTCCCCCGCGCTCCCGGCTGCTCCGCCACCACACCACCGACCCACCGAGCCCGAGTGCAGCAAGCAGGTGCTTCGCAACCACGACGCATCCCTGTTAAATACCGATCATGTCTAGCCATATCTATTTACCATACTTATACACCTGCAGCATTGTCCTAAAAAGTCGACCGTAAACTCCACCTGCACATGAAACGTTCCTGTCACCGTTAAAATGTATTAATGAATGGAATGGAGTGAAGAAAAAACATAGGCACAAATTGTACTGACATATGTTTGTCATGAGGTTAAACGTTACCAGGCATTACGGTACATTCTAGTTGTTCTTCTTCTGTAAGATACATAAAAACAAGACGTACGATGCTTAAGACATGACCATAAAATGAAATTAAGGTCAAATTCTGTTCCATACGTCACTAACGTTGGTAATAAGCGTTGTATTTTGGAAAGAAATATACGTAAAACCTAAAGGTTATTTTTATGACGTGAAATTAAATACTATGTAATTTAAAATACTTTAAATTAGTCCATATAAAACGAATAACTAACTTAAATGTATTTGACTTTACGACTTAAGACTAAATTGATTAATCCCAAGAAACATTCAGAAGATCTGGTTTCAGTGCATTGACGCCGTAATAAAATTGACCGCTGATACATAACATATTAACGTATAATAAGATTCTTATTAGGGTTGCAAAAGTAACCTGCTAGGCTGCTAAAACTAATATTTAGAGATCTTAAATTATCTGAAAGTATATTTCATTGAAACAAGCCACATTTATAAAAATAAAGAGTCTTTTTTTTTTATTTAAAAGTAAAATAACTAAAACTGAAAGCATTGTAAAGAAGACTATAGTTACAGACTAAGTAATATTCTCTACAAAACGCACACAACAAAAGCGAGCTACTAAGCCAATTTATTAATGCTAAAAATAACTTGCCATGTCTCCAGAGCATTTGATGATATTAACCTTTTAACAGAACTTAAACGAGAAAATGCTAATTAAGAAAGGGTGCCAGGATCACAAATGAATGTAACAACAGAAGTTGTTTTTATTTTTTCAAATTAATTTTATAATTTTACCAACTCATAAATATATCGAATATATGCATTTAAATATGAAATTAAGATGTCGTATGTGTAGGGACTTTGCGGTTTTATTATTAAGTCAAGATATGACGTTTTCGTTACAAAAACCCAACGATTCGATAGCTACGCATTTAAATACAGGAAAAACTGTTCATCGCATTGTTTAATAAAGAAACGTGGAAGACAATGATAGTGGATTTATCCAATGGGAATTTGTACGTGATGCTTGCTGCCTATTACTTTAATTATATCACTCTAGTGTATTTTCACTCGGTACTTTGTACGAGTCGCATACCAGGCGTTGCGTTAATGCATAATTCTATGGTACGAGTGAAAATCGCTTTGAATGCTTGTGCGTATTCCTCTAGTCTAGGTACACGAGAATCGCGATACCTAACTGCGATGGAATGTTTCAATACAAATTTGCATGTTCATGGCCCATAACCTATGCTTATTCAATATTTATTACGAGTCCACTTGTGTTTTAATTCGATGAAATAATATTTTTTATGATACAAATTAGCAGCCAGTCGTTCGCTGATTCATATTTTATAAGTTGTATTGGCTGTAATGTAGCTGTCTTTGAGATTGTGTAACCCAAGTATGTGTAAAACATCTTGTGGATACTTCCCACGCACTACGCACGCCTTCAACCGTAACGCTGTAGGGGCTGGGCATTTTACTGCGTTTCTTGACTCTAAACGAATGCGAGTCCGGTCACTTTGTAGCGTCCCGATATCAGCAATTAACAATATCGATCAACTGGTTAATTGCTGAAATTACTTTTGTAGGATACTTAAGCAATTGTATAGGTAACTGGAATATGCTAAACAAATAATTGACCCGCAGGGCGCGGCGAGCGCACGCCAAGTAACACGTATAACACTGTTTACTTTGAGCATACCTCTCAGATAAAGATGTCCTTGGCGGTTTTTTAGAGAGACGCGCATCGACTTCGCTGCTATCCACAGATTTATTTGATTTTTATTTATTATTTTTCTACGAATTAGTATTAATATTATTACTACCATTCTGCTACCAAGAAAGGGGTATAATTAATATAATCGTACGTGAACTCAGACCATAACCCAAGTGTTATAAATTACATAAATGACTGAGCAAGAATAATACGTATCGATATTTACTCTCAGGAGTTAATTAAAACATACCACATTACTTTTTGCATTCCATTAATTTCAATCACATCTTTGCTAACATGCAATAGCAGATATACTTCTTCGTACAATAATGAAAAATTATATTTTAACATTATATTTTTTATTTGCTAATCATTTATATTTAAATATTTCATATTCACAGTAGGAATTCTTAAGAAAAAAACTGTTATAAATGCAATAAATTATAGTATAAGCACGTCAGATCGTTTAAAGATGAAAATTTTACATGTTTTATCACCGCGTCTTACCAAAACATGGAGCTATGATAAATCTTGGCGCTATAAAGGTCATAAAATTTATTTACTTAATTTGCATAAGCTTTTAATTGTAGAGGCCGACCGAGCTTGGTCAAAATAAGAATGTTGTACCCGTTTCCTCTTCAGTTTCAAATATTTCAATATTTGTGTGAGAGTAAACTTTACTCGAATAGTCTTAGAGTTACAATTTCTTTGATATACTATAAAGAGATCTAATAAAAATTAAACTAATTTGTGCAGTCGTGTCGAAAACGTTATTTCTGATTGGAAAGCAATTAACGAGGTACTTAATTAAGTAAATGTATAGTAGCTTAAATAAAACATGGATCTTAATGTAGTACGAGGAGATGGATTCCATTTGTTTATTTTATTATAATAAAATGTTATGTAAAAATATGACTAATAGATATAACTGTCGCGTTTAACATTTGAAAGTTTATTATGGAATGATTGGGCAAAAATTTGCTTCTATCAAAATAGACAGTGTAGATTGCGGTCAGTGTTAGGTAACAAAGCCTTTTAGTCGTATCGATTTCTGCGAATTTTGTTGCTTTATTTACATTAAAATTATACGATCTAAAAAAAATTTTCAAATTTTTTCATTTTTTTTTTCATTTATTTATGTACCACACAAAAAAGAAAATACAGAAAACTTATAACTACAGAAAAAATGTGTACAATGGATAACTTATCTGTAATAGAGATCTCTACCGGAGATCTCTTTTCATAGTAAACAGACGAGAACGTTATTATAAATAAATTTTGATCCTTGATTTTGAATAAATCATCGGCTGCTTTAAGCGTGGGTGAAATATGTGACCATAGCTGGGTAACATTCTAAAGTCTGCCTTGTTCCATAATTGTACTTTGGTATTTGAAATTGTAGTGTTAAAATTGTGTAGGTACCAATACGGTAATCGCTTCGGAATGCTACCACCTGCAATATAAGATGGTACTAGGGCAGTTCAATGTTACGTGTATAATAGATATAACAGCATTTTCGTCGGCGTAATGTATATAAAAAATGTTTATATGCTTTGAAAAAGTTGGGATTCTTTGGTTTTTGCAAGTTAAAATATTATTTTTATGATGTTACTTATTGTTTCTTTGTAAGAAAAGAAAGAAATAAAAAATAAAATGTTATACAGGTGTATTATTTCATACTTTGAAAATGTTATACTTTGTCATATATTTATTTCTGAAACTACATCTGATTTTAAACCACTTGCATCTATATCTAAAAATTATTTATAAAATCCGCTGTGCACCGTAAATTGCACTCCCTGTTTACAAAGCGATGGTCATTGACAAAACAATGGAGGTGAGGAATTTCGTACCTCAACAAACATCGATCGGTCCCATTCATTTAGTGTATACTGTTATCAACTACAACTTCCGGTGCTCCAATATCATGAATAGAACTTAATGCCATACCTTATGTTTAACTTTCTATTGAGAAAGTAACGTTTGCGACTGCGATGATGTGGATAAACCTCGTTATCAGTTATTAGACGTTTGTACTTTGGTATGAAAGGCGCCAGTCTCTAATATGTTTGTGAATATCATGTTCATTTATCTAGTTATTTAACATTGACATGAAATTTTGATGTGCATTGAAAGACATTTCCTGATATATTAGTAGTTTTTTTATATTTGTTTTATGTATACAAATAAACAAATAACTTTAGTTAATATATGTATGAATGCCATATTATATTTATTTTTAAATAACAAGACCAAAATATTTACATTGAAATATGTATTAATTTAGTCTAGCCTTGATAAAAATGTCAATGGTATGAATCGCATTCATCTGTTACACTTACAGACTAGTTAATTCGATTATGAATTGAGCCATCGAAAGTTTGTTAAAATCGTGATGTTCACGATACTGTGACGCGTCGGCCGTCAGCGTGACAAAGTCTGCTGGTATGCGTCGTGATTCAGACGGAAACCTTATATATTCGATTCAATGTTTATGTAATTTACAATCCGTCTGCCCGACATTGTTGTAGATAATATTAACAATATGTACAATTTAGCTTATTAAAATAAAGCTAAAAGTACCTAAGTCAGTCCCCGGTAGCAGGGTAATAAGAGGGAACCCAATGTTAAGACACTCCGTTCTTCAATTTCCAATTTTAGAAATTTCAATCTTTAGTTGCGAAACGCCGCGTTTTTCTTGTTATTAGATAAAAATAATTCATTCGAACTCACAACCGTCGTCTTAACGGTGTGTAATTAAAATATAAATATCTTTATATAAAGTAAGTTTCGAAAAACATTTAATTTTAACATAATGTTTTAGAGCCCTCTAGCCGGGCCTGAGACCTTGGTACAGTGACATGACGCGCGTCTCAACGCCACACATTTGTGTTCTCACTCCGCTTCGGAATGCCGTTTGTCAATGATCGAATAACGCGTGACGTCATACCGTCACATCAGCCGCCATACGCACGCTGTCGTCTACCATAATAATTCCAGCTATTGTAAAAACAATTTTGGGGTAAATATGCGATGATAGCTCGTGACGTGACGTGACGTGACGCGTCAGGAATGCTCCAGAGCGTGTTGAGAAACACATTTTATATCCACGTATTGGATCATCCGGTCGGCACGCTTCATCGAACCGATTGCAACTCTTGTTCAATTTGATTGTAGCAGCGCCACACAGCTTGTGTCAGCGATTTGGAATGCGAGAGGAAATCACGTTGACCCCTAGCACACTTCCTTTTTCGGAACGGAAAGTCTTATAATATTCCTGTCCCAGCTTTGTTTGACTTATCAACGGAATACACACGACCAATAATAAGCGCGTGACGTCATATACACGTCTTTAAATAACCATATAAATTGTTCCAAGCAAAATGGAAGGTTCTGGACGTATAAAACTGAAATTGTGAAAATTTTCTGAAACTGAATCGGAATGTGCATTAACCGAGCTATGCGGATTAAAATATTTCCCGGGCGATATTAATAGATTATAAGTAGGTGTGAGTGTCCGTCTGTCGGTCGGGCGGTCGGGCGGTATGTGTGAGACGGCGTGGCACCGCCTCCGAACTGACGGGATATCCAGGATTTGGTAATCGGTGTTTAAAAATATTTTGGGAGGAATTTGAAAATTGTCAAGTTTTTATTAATAAATGCTTGTAAATAAATATAATAAGCCTATTATATCGTTGTATTGTAGTGCTTTTCTGGTTTTGTGAATATTGTGCTGAATTTATATAGTGTGGCATAAAGTATTTATAAATAGATTTAATATTTTCTCGTTTAAGTTAGTTATAAAATGTAAAGGAATGCTGGTGAAATAATCCAAAGCGGGTAGCAAGTTTCGCTTCTATTTGCGGATTGTGGCCGTGCATTGGCCTTCTGTCGCGTCATTTTCCAAAGATTGAAACACTTCATAGAACGGACCTTTCTGAACTTAATTTGTATATATCTCAAGCGATTAAAGTAGCTTTACCTTAAAAACCTCAACACTAATTTGTACTTAATATTTCAATAAAAACTATAAAAAATAAGAGAATACTCTACTACGTATTACGCAAGTACGGAAATGCGTGAAATTCACTAAATATCTTGAGCGTGCCAAATATTTTGAAACATTACTTAATACTTGTCACCTAAATTAAATCTATTGACTCTACATATACATTGAGTCTTAGATATGTACAAAACTTGTAGCGTGTTTTCGTATTCGTGTATTCGTCAACTTTTCCCAATATAGTTGTAAAAATATATACGCAATAATATTTACATTGAAATATATATTTACAACTGGCTTAAAATATTTAATGTCGTTTCATTTCTCTTTTCGAGCAAGTAAAACTTTGCCATTTAAATCTGTATTTTCTTAAAAAGCAATAAACATTCGTATTGCACTTTCATTTATTACGCCTACCAAATCGCCAGTTTGAAGGTGACCTGTCATATTGCATAATGTAAACGTAAAAATTTTGAGGTTTTAGTTTATTGGAATAGCGTAGAGGCTGTGTGCGTGAAAGTTGTGTGTGTGTGCGATTAGGGATTCCGTGACACGGGTCACCGTTTCCAAGAACGCGACTCGTCTTGACGTCCCGCTGACAGGACTGGTTTTGCTGAATAGCAACATAGTAGAGTGCAGCCGTCTCGTTCGCACTTACGGTGTCCACGTCGGCCGTCTCGCTCGGTGCAAGATGCGCACACGCACGCGCCCTCTGTCCCCTCGCCTCGATAAGCGCTCTGTAATGTAATGGACGCTTTCGGTAGCTGTACGGGAGTTACGAATTTCCATTGAAGATTTGTCGTATCTCCAAACTACTACCACCCATATACAGATAACGAAAATGAAATTAACATTACGTATAAATAAATCAATTTGCACAGGCTCTTGTTAGGTTCATATGTATTACATATAGCAAATATAGCTCTTTATTTTATATGGTATACATTTAACAGGCTAAACCACAGACAATGCGTCGTGTTGATAACTGTATACAAAAAGCACAGTAATTTATCGCGTATTTAATCAAAATACGTGGCCGTTTAACCTCACCGGACTTCAGATAAATGGGACGAAACAGTCACGCGAACTGAACAGTTTCGTCAGTACTTACATATACTTATAGATATTTCCGTAACATTATGTTTATAATTTTCGTGTTTAAATAATGTTTGAAACTTGTAAGAAATAGAGCGAGGCACTGGCGCCTGCGCACCACGCCCTCGAGCTCCCGGGCATGAAGTACCGGCTATCATTAATTGCTTCTGCTATTATCTGCACCTAGATAGACCACATACTTGTAGTACAAGAACGCCCTTCAATTTATCGTTGCGCTGCACCTCCCGCTTTCTATCGCTGAAATTGCTTGTGTGTTATAACCGTATAAAAACTATTTTATGTTTATTTATTTATTCTTACATTCCATTTAAATGAGATTCAAAGATATGATGGATCTCGGTGTCCATACGCGAGCTGAGCTGAATGTATGATTAAGAGGTAGTATTCGCCACGCCTCGTTTCGATTATAATCTGTTATGTAGTGATAATTAGAAATTTTAGTTAGAAAATCAAATATTAGGTACGAACACGGGTATAAATTGACTCTCGGTATATATCATTAGACAGCTAGTCGAACTTATGCGGTCGAAACTCGAATAATAACGGTGCTGGTTGTTTTTATTTTGCTTTAATGATAGTAATAGGAGCAGTTTTAATAGGTTCGCCCCTTACTTCCCACGAAAAGTAATCACTCTCGGAGCATAACCTATGGGAAAGGTTTGGAGGTATTAAAGCAGATTAAGTTGAAAAAAACGCCAAATATTTTTTACGTTTTAAAGTACGATCAATGACTAACATAAAAAAAACAACAATGTAAATATAACAAGCGAAATGTGAAATTTTTGCGTTGGTACGCTCGTGAGGATAACATTAATTTTTTATTATCGAAGTTATGTAAACCCGTACTGTTCGTTTTCATTTAGAAGAAATTGTCTTGCATAAAATCCAAGTAAATGAGATAGAAACGGGTTTACCTCGTATCATTTCAATTGAACGTTTCTCAGTATTGACAAGAAATAATGATTGTTTCAGATACACAAAGCCCCAAACCTTCGCGGACTGCATCGGCAATGAACTGCCGCTCGGCTGGGAGGAGGCGTACGATCCACAGATCGGACCCTATTATATCAATCATGTTAATCGTAAGTATTATTTTTGTTATACAAAATTATTTTTAACCTTTTTAATGTGTAAAAATGTATTAAAAAGAACTATTACCTTTTAATTGTTTTGCTTCTGTCTTGGCTATATTGTGAACTACACCTAAATAGAAAAAAAAAACCTAAGAACTATAGTTCTATGTTTCCTATAGGAAACACAATTATGCTGTAATATATGTATGTAAATATTATACAAAAAAATATTCTAGAATAGTAAAAGAATGTCAGAAGTCGAGAGTTGCGTAAAACTGGACATAGCCGACGAGTGACTGTAAAGTCGCTGACTTTAACCTTGGTAATTATCTTAAGCTCAACAGCGAATGAATTATGTCGAATTCTTCTGTCAGCGCATCCAGTAACTAACTTGTTATATTAAATTAAAAACAATAAATGACAAAGAAGCTGAAAAGTAGCATATGATAAACCTTTTAAATATTTATTTGAATAAATATTGTTAAAGAAATTTTGGATAAGAAAATTAGTTTTCGTTTTCATCGTCAGTTAAAAATGTTATTTATATTTACAAAAAAACTATTCACATAGAAAAAAAACTAAATTATTTTTTGGATTACATTAGTACTGAAAGAATAGGTCTTTTCAAACGTAATGTTAATGAGAAATAATAGTCCAATTAATCATCGTTATACAAACCGCCAATGCCATTGTGAGCAGCAAAAATGTTGAAATGACATAACAAACTGTTTTAAATAATTTTAAAATAAATCAAACAAATTTAAATAATGAAAAGACCGCACCGACAACGTGCGCCGAGCGTACAAGTTCGATTCCTACTCGGGGGTCGGAATTTAATATTTTCATATGTAGAGTTCCACCATTCAACACTCAATGTCTTGAAAACGAAATGAGGAATGAGGAATGAGGAACGGAGTTTTAAAAAATCTTTATATGCTATATGCGGGATAAAAAGAATAATAAAAAAATTAATACTTAGTACAGGTTGTAAATAAAGAGTAAATTACACTTTTTCAGTTGCCATTAAGTATGTAAGAAGAAGTGCAACGAGTCTTATTTATGACTTTTGGATTATTCAATACGTTTGGTCGTGGGTGAAAAATGCTCAACGCGGGGGGCTCATGATGGTTGCTTGGTGCCTTAGTTCATGTATGAATTAAACAACAGCTTGGCTTATTTATCTACCGTGTTAGATGTTGCCGCAGCTTATATTACTTCGAAGTTTAAGAAGTGATAATATTAAAGCATATATAAAAGAAATATAAATTAAATATAATCGTAATTATAATTAGAGGTATTGTAATTTAAATAAGAATTGTCGGATATTAATAAGTTAAGTTTTAATTCACATTCCATTTGATGATTTATATTACTTGTATTGTTGTGTCCTCGTCAGTGAACTGGCTTACCCTACATTCGGGTAATGCATACGGATAAAAAATTATTATTATTTATTATTTTATTAATACTAGAAAGTAAATAAACAAGTAGTAAATCATGGCCATCAAAAAAGTGGAAATGACTCCATGGGTATACTTGCTTTCTTAGTCATAATATTAAACATAATCATATTTTTTGTCTACGCAGACGAAACCTTAACATTAATTATGTAAAAACAAAAAAAATACAACTGGTTTGTTTGTACATAAAATATATATCTTGAGTGACAGGTGTTTTTGTATCAGTATGAGTAATAATATATATAGAAAAAAAAAGCTGTTGAGGCCGACGTGGCGCAGCGGCACCAGGGTGTGCATGTAACGCGACGGTTGTGGGTTCAATCCCCACTCGAGGAAGTGAAATATTTATTAACCTTTATATTTCCATTTCCTCGCTCTGGTGTCGAGGGAAGACGCGACGTTGAGTCTGCCACTCAACACGCAATACTTCCAGAATTCGGCAGAAAGTGGGGAACGGCCTCTGCCTCTGCCTACCCTGCTGCGTGCAGGATACAGCGTGAAGCTGATTTTGAGTAATAATATAATTATGTGTATATATAGGTAAGTAAACTTATATCTTAATATAATATAACGTTTATATAATAGTAAGACAGTACTTTCGAATATTCTCTCCGTTCGACATTGTACATACATCTCAATTAATTTTGCTAGCGCCGACTATCATTATATAATGATTTGCTGATTGTCCAAAAAAATAACTACTTTGTGCTGGCTTTCTATGAAGTCCTTAGTCCAATGACTTGGCTAATTGTTTTTCATTTTATTAATTACAAAATATATATGCTTGAAAAATAAAGAAAAAGTAATATATTTGAATTAAAATCTATTATGACGTTGGTTTTTTACAGTAAAATGAAATGTAAATTAAAATTCTAAATTAAAAAAAAACCTGCTATACTTAATGCGATAAAATTAGTAATTTTAATTAAGATCTTAAATCTTAAGGAATATAAAGCATATTGTTCTACTTACACACAAAAAAAGCTTATCTTTTGGAAAAAATCTCATTACAATCTGTCTAGCAATTCAGTGGTTTACGACATGACTTTTTCACATGTATAATTGTCAGATAAATCTCAAAGGACAATGCGGCGATAAATACCGCAAAGTGACATTTTAATGATCGTACGGATCGAAAAAATAAATAATGTCGATTCTTATTGTATTCAGTTAGTTTAGAGCTAACACAAATCATGGAGTTACGCGGATGCCTTAAGGCCTAGGAACAGGGTTTTTTAGAAGTGGCATGGCACTATACATAACAAAGGCTAGATTATATAGAAAAAGTAGTGTTTTTAATATGGAAATAGTAAAAAACAAATCTTTAAGTATGTGTATATATTAAGATATATATATATATATATATATATATATATATATATTTGTGTTGTATATTATATAATTTTTTATTGTGCCAAAAAAATATTGCTTAGTGAATTTATTGATAAATGAAATATATGTACTTTTTATATATTCAGCTATGTATAGTTATGTATAGTATAGTAATATTGATGTTTTTTCTATAAAATAGCGCGCCGTGCCTATAACGGTCACACAGAACATTTCGCACGAAACGCACACGCATTCCTTTGCATTATTTATGAGTGCGGGAGCTTTTCCGCCATTTTCTAGATTTTTTTAAACGACCACCCAACTTAGCTACAGTAAACTTTTTAATTTTCGTTTTTTTATTACTAAATAATAATTTAACCTTAATTTACTTTTAAATTATATATATAAAAGTAATACTGATTAATTATGATAAAAATAATATAGTATAATTTTCTTATTTGACCTCATTTCGATTATCTTAGTCATTACAACAAAAGCATTTTGAAAATATTTCTTATTTCATACCGCTCGTTAATTACCCCCATTCTTGTAATTTAATAAACCTAAATATTTTTAAATGTATTAAGTGACTTTAATTGTTATTTAATTTATTTTTATAAAGTTAAAAGTCTTGACTTAATTACCAACAAAGTTTTTATCGATTGTTATTGCGCATGCGCATGTTATTAGATCAATAATGGTTGAGTTTTTTAATGCTGACGAAACTAAACTTTTGTTTGCTTCCTATATAAATTGTTCCTATATCCTAATAAATGTTAGAAGATTATTATAAATGTTATATTTATATATTTACTACTAGAGAATATTATTTAAACATTATAACTTTAAATATTTAGACACGGTTTTTCGCCTTTTTAAATTTTACTGCCAAAAGGAATAAAAATATAAATTTCAATTACTTTTAAATAATAAAATTAATAAAATCTCCCAAAAAGCAATTTAAGTCGAATAATTCTCAAATATTTTACAATTCGCATTGCAATAATTAAATTTATTTCCGTTTTCAATGACCATTTGTACAAAAAACGTCCACTCTGGAAACACGTAGCTAAACGTTACTTTTATTTACGATTGTAGCAAAAATACCAATTGAGTAACGGGACCCGCCTGCCACCTGCCTTGAAGAGGTCCGGGTCAGTACTGTTGTACTATTCTTACAGTACTTTAAAACTACTACGCGAAACGTCGTATCACGTCGTTGACAATAATACTAAAGTAAATTATAGGTGCTTATGTATATATGTAAATTTTACGTATTTTCACAGTTAATATCTTAAATAAATCAGCTTCATGCTGTATCCCGCACACAGCAGGGTAGGCAGAGGGAATCTAGTGTTAAGACACTCCGTTACCCACTCTCTGCCGAATTCTGGAGACATTGCATGTTGAAATATCTTAAATGTTTCTACTTTTTTCGTTTAATACATAGTGCCGTAACACTATATTCGTGGAATAAAATGGGAAGAAAAAAATTTGTTCTTTGTAATTTTTTTATCATAACATTAAATTTACTTTAAATTTCCATTAATATAACACTTTTTTTTGTTATGTTACATGAAGATGTGTGTTATGTGGCCCAATTATTTTCACCTTCATAATCTTTCTGTTTTCGACTTTCGAAAATATTTCAATTTTGAGTCAGCCCCAATTATTGTATATTGACGTCAATTGAAATTACAGTATTTATATTTAATGGCAAACTTTAAATGTCATTATTGAACGCGTTATTTTTAAATCCGATATTATTATTATATCAGAGGAATATTTTTAACTTAATGAAGCATAATCAAAAGGCTGAAGGCTTACTAAGTATTTTTTTAATTTTTTTTAATTATTAAACAATCGCCTCGTTTAATTAGAGCTTAAGCCGTAAATATTGCTTTTTTAATGATATTCGTTTTTTGGAAACTGATCTTTGTGGTTTTGTATTACAATAACGCTACGGCTTTTTCATAATTAAAAAAATAATATTAACATTTGCCCAATTTCTTTTTTTAATCGTTCTCTGTTAATAATAATCAGAGTATACATTACTTCATTATCTGTAATTTTAATATTTTAGTTTTTTATTATACTTTTTATTCGAAATGAAAAAAAAGTAGTGATAAACAATATCTCTTTCATAAAATTACAGAAGGGTTGACTTTCAAAAAAATTGTATCTATGATATTAAAGGAAGGTCGAAAAGCATGACGAGTGAGGACACCCCGACATGCACGAAGAGGTTGATGAAAGTAGACGAGGCGAAAGAGGCATGCAGAGACTGCGTAGCATTGGGCGCTATTCTTTCTGGCTAAACCCAGAACTAAAAAAAAAGTCATAGCTGCCTTGTTTTGCTATTAGAAATCAATAAATTATATTTAGCATAAAGTTATTTTAATGATATTACATTGCTTTATTTTGTATAAATTTCATATAAAAATGTTTGCATGGAATGTATTAGCACAGATATATCAACGATTTGTATGCAAATTCCGACATCTAGCATTGGGTAAAGATATAGGTGTTTTTATTTAAATCATTATTATCATTGTCGATTCGTTTTTTATTACATTCTTCTTATTTTAAAGGTATTTATATCGAGGTTAACGCGATATTATAATTGTTAATTTATAATTTTTTTTCAAGCTTAGTGTTTTTCCCGCGTAGCCAGTTAGGCAGAAGATGTTCAATTCCTCACTTTCCGCCCAATTTTTTTAATGTTTTGTTTAATTGTTTTTGTTAATGTAATTTAAGATATAATACAGCCATACAGACACTCACAAAAACATTTGCCTCACAAGGGATTGGAATCTGTAAACACTACAGTATAATCGCGTTCGCCATTTTAAATTCTGATAGCTCATTTCTTGTAGTTAATGGGAGCTCTCGTTAGTATAATTATGAGGTTCTATCTTGGTTAACCTATGTTGCCTGGGGCGCATTTTTTTGCATAAATATTCTCTTGTAATAAGCTGTAGAAGTTTCCTAGATATGATGATAAGGCTTGAGTTTTTAAAGTTAAATATTAAAATACAAAATATTTCAGTATAAATTTACCAGTGTAGGAAACTGATACGTTGGTGTAGGTACAATTAAATGAGATAAGAAACTGTCTGACTTGTTGACTTCTTTCTTTTGCGATTCTTTAACGAATTATCATTTTGGAATTTTAAAATGAAATAAATAAATTGAACATTATTAACGCGGATTAATTTTGTTTAGTGCAAAAAAAAAGTTATTTTTATTTCATTGGAATGATGACATGTTATACTGACAAAACGATGATGGCACGAGTCTCAACTGAACTGTTCTGACCGAAATATTGTTGTTTATCAAATACGGCGTTGTGCTCTGCCATTCAACACATAACATTCTAAAATGGCTGAAAAGTAGAGAACGGATTGTCTCAACACGCATCTAGCGTGAAAGTCTGCCTTACTCGCTAAATGCGTGTTAGATGTATTAGGATAAAAAATAATGTATGAGCTCAGTTGTCTACTAATGTATATTACAGTCATCCACTTTGCATACTCAGTTTAAAGCCTCCAGGTCTGTTATCTAACTATGCGATCACCTGCACAAGTATTTCCTGCATATATCTACTTCATATATATAACTAGCGGACGCGCGCATCAATTCTAGAAAACCATGAAACAAATGTTCACCTAAATTAATTATTTGTAAGAGTCCAAATTTCAAATTTTATAATGATTTGTGGCGTTTTTTTTCCATACAAACTTTCAACCCCTTATTTGCACCCTTAGGGGTAGAATTCTAGAAAACGATGAAACACGTGTTCAATTAAATACTTTTATAAATCTAAACTTCAAATTTTATAAAAATCGGTGCCGTTTTAATTGTTTTTCCATACAAACTTTCAACCCCTATTTCGCCGCTTTAAGGTCCCTTCTTAGTGGATGTCCAGATTATGAAAGAAAACATCTGTCCAAATTTCACGTTTCTACGCACAGCGGTTACGGCTGTGCGTGCGTCTTACCTCAGTCAGTGAGGACAAGTCCTTTTATATATATAGATAACTAACATATTATGTTGTACTACACTTTATATACAAATATTTGTATATGATAACAGTAATCTGGTGTTTTCTATATTTTTTTTAAGTTAATGTAACTAATAAGTGTCTAAATATTTAAAATTTTAAATTGTTACATATGAGGTTATATAAATAGTTTTTAATAAAATACGAGTAAGTATTTTGAATCAATCATCAAAAAAAGAAATCAAACAAATGTCATTTCCGAAATAACCAATTTTTAAATAAAATTATATATTTTCTTACACTATTGTTTTAGATATATTAAAAATAATTCTGTCTGTGTGGTCGTTCAATAGTTTTTCCAAATACAGAGCTCGTCCGTGTACATTGAAAATAAAATGCTTCTCACGTTCAGCTTAACTTTGATATCGGCAGTATTTATTATCAGTTTTATGGTAAGTTCTATTCTTTTAGAATACCTAATCAGTTCGTGCTTTCCTTCGCATTCCTTTGACAATATAAATTGTAATGTCACAATAATAGTGTGTGTACCTAAATATAAATTATGTTTTGTGGTTAAAAAATAGATAACTTCAAACGTAGCCATATTTTATTTAATTTAATTAGAGATTGCTTTAGTAGACCAAGCGCGGCGTTGAGTTCTGCCTGTCAATACGCAATGTGTCGAAAAGAAGTTGGAGAGAGCGAAACGGAATGTTTTAACACTGGGTTCCCTCTACCCTACTAAGTGGGATAAAAAACGTGAAGCTGCTAGGTAGAGTTCATCGAATTAATCATATATAAATCGTTTCATAGTTTCTTCTTAATGGAGAATCTTCAATTCCAATAAGTGTATACGTATAGACACTTATAACATTTACTTAAACGTACTTAAAATGAATTGTAGATATTAACATGTGGTTTTGTTATAATACGATGCCCAAGATTTAGTTTCATTGTTTATACCAATTTACTAGTAATAGACTCAGGATTCATTAAGCTATTAATAGTTTAGTAATCCATCCATGGTCACATGTAGACGGAGTATTGTAAAGTGTTCGAAACTTCGGGATTCCCAATATGTATAATACTAAATATAGATTTAGAAGAAAACGTATATTTTTTTATGTTTCTTTCTTTATTATTTTATTGAGATATCTAGTTTCTATATTTACGTCCTCTACATATTTATTCATCTATTAACTGTAGAAGCTTTGTCTATAACATGATTATCTAAAAAAAAAAACGTAATGTCATCTTGTGACATTTTGTTTCCACAAATAATTAATTTGCATCCTCGTTATAAGATGAGTCAACTTGCATCCATTAGCGTGTAACGGAAGTTAGCTTTAGCGAATTAAATTCTTGACTTCGCTATTAAAATGAGGTGATTCATTTTGTCTAATTATTATTTCTATAGTAGCGTTTTATGTTAATTTAAATGTTTTACGTTTTTCTCCCCTGTTTAGTGGTATGTTAATGTATTTTTTTTCACAACATCGTCGAGATCTCCAATTTCGTATTGCAAAATATAAATCAATATGGCCTTAATATCGATTTGGAGCGTTTTGTTTGGAAATCTACTGCGTTTTTAATCTAAATAACATTCTCTCATTCGAATCACAACGTGAGGCCCAGTGGGATGACATTTGACAATAAATACGATGGATTTGATCCTAGCTCAGGAATAATTTATTTTTATTTATCTGTGTCTTTGGCTTCTGCCGCCCAACGCGTCTTGAATTCAGATGGAAACAAGAGAAAGGAGTGTCTTGATCTTCGGTTGTCTCTATCTACCCTGGCAAGTAGTTAGAGATAACCTTGGGTAGGTTATTACATTAATAGGCTATTTTCTCAATGCAATGTAAAGATAAAAATATACGTTCAGAAATACAAACATTACATAAGCATTGCATGTCAATACGTCTAAATAGCCAATTGCCGTCCGTAATCTGATTTGAGTGGAATCAGCAAGTCCCGGCCTTGTCGGTATTGAGCAGAATAATTGAAAGATCGGCGCACTTTGGATGTCACGCGGCGGGAGGATGGGTGAGGAATGCATGTTCCGTCACAGCTTTTTTATTGCTGAAATATCTAGATTTATTACGGACGTTGTGTTGGTGCAAGGGGTCAATTTATTTATTGCTAATAGTTTATATATAGTAGGTACTGATTTTTGTCTGAATATAATATAACCAAAATTTTAAGAAGCACATTATTCGCTAGCAGTCAGAGTGGTAGAGGTAGTGATGTAATATTTAGATTGTGGAAAGAAAATTATATTAACAAGTAACGCGGTAACCGTTTTAGAGAGAAAATGGGACAAAATTCGGGGATATTTCATATTACCATCGAATTTTAATTAGGCCTGTTAAAAGCGGAAATAACTAACTAAATTGCTAATTTAAAAATATATTTCCCGTAATGATAACATTGATTTATTGCTTTAAAACGACACGTTAAAATTCCAAACAATTTCAACGAAAACATATTATTGTGCAGTTTCGCTTACCTACGCAAATAGTATCGGAGGTATGTAGGTAAACAGGTTATATCAGATTTTAAATTGCTCGAACAAAATTGCTTGTAGTATTCTAGTGACTTACTAATAATTTGTGTTAATCGTAGTAGTTTGCTATATTATCGTTTATTTTAACACTTTCAATCGAAATAGTTGTGGGTTCGATTCCTATTGAAGAATGTTTAAGAATATTTGAAAATTGGAATTGGGCAACCATTTATTTAAAAACTAGAAAATAATAAGCGCACTCTATTTATCACTGAGTAGGTACTGTATGTAGCACTATGTTCTTACTTTCTATTTCTAAACATAAATAATATTAAGTACCTACAAAAAATAACAATAATAATAAAATCAATTATTTTCATCGTATGATTTGTATGAATTTCTTTTTAATTGAATATCACATTTTACAGAACTGTTAATGATTATTTATTATTGATATGGAATGCTTTTATACATTCTTTTATAATTAATGATAAGGAAGCCTATTTTTTAAATTATGTCTTAAGTATTTATTAATATAATTAAATAAAAAGTTGTATTCTTTTTAATTACAGCCTAAATATTTATGAAAATAATTAAATTTATGATCGAAACGATATATCGGAAATTTAAAATTCTTACAAAATGTAACAATAACTTGTCGATGATAAAAAACTTTTTTATTAAAAAAAAAAACATGTGGTCAGCCAGGCTCGCAAATACTAATTTTGGTGTAAATAAAATAGTTTCATGTCAAATTTCCGATATATTTTATGTTGAGTTGCGGAATTCAACGCCGCGCTTTCTTTATTATTAATTAGTAATAAGTAATTATGTTTACCTAAATTAAATTAACAAAAGTATATTAAGTATGTCTAGTACCAATAAATTAGCAGAATTGTATGATCGAAATCATTTATATTTTGTACGTAGCATAATGATAATGATTCTTGTTACCTTTTAACGCAGTGCACCAAAAACAATAGAATTATCAATGGAATTCAATTCGTTATCAAAATGAAGCCTAATTGTAGATTTATAAACATTTCTATATCTATATGTATCTATATAATTTGGTTCATCATGTTTATATATATAATTACATACTTACTTTCTTATACATAATGTACTCTTGCGTCAACCTTTCTAAGGTATTTTGCGGAGAGAACTCTCTGTCCACGTCATCTGATTACCATCAATTGTTATCGTTACGTATAGTATTGGGTTGCAGAACCCGACGCCACATTTAACTCACCGTCACAACCATCGGAAACTGTCTTCAGTATCTTCACAGCAGAATTGGTATCTTGTAATATATATTGGAAACATTTGTTATAGTTCCTCAAAGTAATTTTAACTTTAATTTCTACATTGTAGTCCACATCTATTTCACGGCGTTATAGGCACAATGGGTGAAGATAAATTGCTTAATTTATTACTATTGGCATGTAATTTAAACTTTGGCAGGAACAAACTGAAGTGTCTCGCTGTACTCGCTATTTGAGTAACGTAGCCAATCAGTCTGAAATATGTGCCAAAGGTGAAGGTTCAATTCTAATATAATTAGTTGTTCTCGTTTCTTTTATTCATGAAAATTGATAAATTTCACTAAGTACTGGAAAGGTTTTATGGTGTAAAAAATACATTATTCTTAAGGTGATTAAACAAATTCATATCTTAACTTTTTTTAAAATAAAAAGTCATATATTGTTCTGCCTGAACTCTCCGTATCATCAAATCCGGCTCTATAAAACATATACAATTCAAATATACGTTGACATATTAATTGCATACGTAAGCGTCACCTAATCTACCAGTAATTCGTACGATCATGTGACCGCGATAGTGAAATTCTTTCTACGTAACTGACGGTATGTACGCTGTACGCTGTACGGCTTGACGTATATCAGCGATGATTATAACAACTAATGATTGATATCGGTGTTGTATGGCTTTAAGAAATTCCATTTAAATGAGAAATCCAGGATTCCATGCGTAATGCGTTTGTTGGATTGTTTACTTGTACAAGTAGTTAGAAATATGTTTGGTTAGTTTTTTCTTTAAGTTCTTTTTTGTGGTTGCCCTTCCCTTGTCGGTCTCATTGAGTGGTAAAAAGCAATATTTTAGTATTTTGTCGTTTTAGAACGTCACACTTTCCTTACGAGGAAATAATATAAACACCCCCTTCTAGTGGTATTTGAATCTAGGATAGGGTGCAACCAGTCTCAGATATATATTTTTTTCCCTTTTTACGGGTTATTTTAGTTTTTAATATAGTTAATTCTATTTTATTCTTATTGATTTAACGCAAAACATTTTTGGCTTACAGAGGTGACGCAGCTTGAAGACCCGCGGCTAGAATGGCTGAGCATTCAGGAGGCTATGCTGCGGGACTATCTCCACACTGCCCAGGAGGCCCTGGAGGTAAGTGTAAAAATGCATTTTTCTTTAAGTTCAAATTATATAACATAACATTTTTTGATAAATAAAAAAAAATTAAACCATGTCATCCTCATTTTTCTTTAGTTGGGAAACGACTGATTGGTCACGATGCTTCTAAATGAGTACGTTATAATTTGTCACCTCGAGATAAACAAAGATAATAAACACTTTGCATATTAAGTTAAAAAAAAATAACAGGTTTTTTAATTGTTCTCCATTCGCCCATACCTAGCCGTAATTTATTATACTGGCATCCGTTATACATTAATGATAAATAAAATATATAGCTTTTGCGTGCTCGACCAAGATTCAATTAAGAATCCAAGCCATTTTTCTACTCATCTCATCCTAATCTAAATCACAGGTGAAAACCTGTTAAATTTAGTAGCTCAATGAATCTTTTAGGCAATTGACTTTTAGCAACGCTGACATCATTTGGATATTCTAAATACCAATACTTGTGTTAGAGCTATTTTGATACTGGTGAAAAGTCTGCGTATTTTTTGAGGACGGGTTTGGTTGATCCATTTCGAAGTGCCTAAATTCGAAAAAAAATGTAGATTTCATGTTCGGGATCGTAGCGTTAAATTCCGTCGGCCTGAAGTTTCAGAGTGAACAGAGTGTCTGCCTACTAATGTCCCTATGATGCCCTACAAAAGCGAGAACCATCTAAAAAAGCCATTTATGATTAAAATAGATTGTATCAATTTAATGGGTTATCTTTAATGCGTACTCAAAAGAACATTAGGCGATCTTAAGTCTCTTGTGCAGATAACACAGGAATGCGATGTCTCTGATTACAGATAAGATAGCGAATGCTTATATTGTTTTCTATTGAGCACGCAAGATATGAAAATCATATACAAGTACCGCTTAAAATACAGGTATTCTGATATTTTTTTGTCTACAGAAGCATATTTAATTATTGGACTTAGAGTGATGACATGTTATGAAATTATGGCTCCTTGGACATAATATTTATGTATTACAGTACGCGGAGGTTGTAGCTCGTTCTATTCTATTTATTTGAGACTGAAAAATGGAATTATTAAATAATTAAATTCTCTCACTCTCTTCTGCCTCTAGAATTTCTTAAGCGTAGAGTATTATAATATTTACTAAAGACCAAAAATCACAGAAAAATTTAACGAAATATTTAAATGAAACCTCTTAATAACGACGTTTTAAAACGCAGATCTGCCCTACTATATAGATCCGTGATATTTTTGTATCATTTACTCGTTTTCGTTGAATTGAAATGCTCAAGAGATTTGCTAAATACATCACGTCCGACGCTCGCTCCGAGAATCCCGTTATCGAATAACATATCTGCATTAGTTTGGTAACATACGTGAGAAATTTAATGGCAGTCTCTCGTATTTTGATCGAGAATAGTAGAGGACAGTTATGTCTTCATAGTTTTTTGCACTGTAGAGTAAACCTTGTGTCACTTCATTCTTCATCTCTTGATTAATGTATTTCAATACAAATTTGCCCGAAATGGTATTCGAATGTAATTATTATTAAGTACTAACCGTTTAAACTCAAACATAGTTATAACACTTTAAAAGTGGAATAACAGTTTAAAAAAATATAAAAAACAGTTATAGTTAATAATAAATAAATGTTTATTATATCTTTCGAAATATTTAAAACATTCTTTCTTAAGAGAGGTCGCGTATTTCTAAGTCTCAGGTTAGTATTTTTTTTAAAATAAATATTTAATATAACAAATCGATTTGACACATGTCAAATCTAGACGTAAAGTAATCTGGATTAGTGATAACCTTTAACTGACGTCAATGGATCGACATTGATGCGAGTAAACCAAAAGATGAGAGTCAATGTGTGCTTGACCCGCAGTCAGTGGAGTCAGTAGTTGATAAGTGAAATATTCGACCCTGGGATCCTCAACCTGATATATTTGAAAGAAATTTATTGTTTTAAATAAAATGGTTATTTTAAACTAATGGGAATAAAAGGTCTTTATGTTTTTTGATATTCTAAAATGTACTAGAATTAATAGTAGGGTAGATAATTCCGCTTCTGGCCTTTTTGGATATTCACTAATATTTTTTAAAATTATAATTGTTAATTTTTAATATGTCACAATAATACTGATAGTATCATTACAATATTATTAAAGTGAGTAAGTAATGAATGAAAGAGAAACTTATTAGAAAGTAAAAAAAAACGTCTTTATCTAATTATTTTTCCTCATTTTCACCCAACCTTCCTTAAATCGGAATTCTATAGTGAATCAATCCAAAAGTATTTGAATGCTGTACACATACACTATCTAACACAGTTGAAGTTATATGCTAATATTTATTTACGACGACTTATTGTAAAGTTTTTTTGACAGTGATACAAATATGGCACTTTTGTCCATAGAGTTAAAGGCCGTATTACTTTGTATTGTAATGGAAAATTTTACCCAAATTTCGCGTACTAGATATGAAAGGAATTTGCTGGATTTCAACCGGAAAAGCTTTGCATACCAACATTATTATATTCCGCTTTGTCGGTTTACAGTTAGTCAGTGCAGTGGTATTCACACACTTTTTTAAAATTTGTATTTGTATTGTAATGAAGAAATGAAATGGGATGGGGAAATATATAGGATTTTAGCTTAGATTAACTTTTAATATAATATTTATTGTTAGTGCCCTGTTAGTGTTCTAGTTAAAACTATTTGAATTATTGAGATCTAGTCTTACCTTTCTAAAGATGACGACTATGTCGCTGGCTGTTCTCGTAATTATGGCGTAATTTCAAAACTATTAATATTTTAGAGACAAATTACAATATACATATTGTTTTTTTTTTTTTACTTTTTAAATTCTGCAAATTGTACGTAATTTATTTCTGTTTTTCTGTCATTGGAAACTGCATTTGAACTAGCTAAATATAGGAAGTATTTAGATTAAGAACACATGATAGATGTATCATAATTTTTATAAACAAACAACACGTCGACGAAACGGATGTACATGTAAACATTTGTCAATGAAACTTTTTTTTAACTATAAGATTTTTTTTAAATGACCTCACGAGTAATACAAGACCGTATTACGTGCGTCACATTTATTTTTCTTTTTAATTTACAAGAACATCTCTTATGCAATGGCCGTATTATATACGGATATTGTAAAATATAAACATTGCTTTCATTGCTGTCGACCTTCGGTAGGCTTAAAAGTTGTCTCAACCTGTAACCTGTTTACAAATAATATTGTTACGACAATTTGCACTGTCAATGGAACAAGTGAATTCATTTAGTGTTTTGAATCTGTTAATGATATTTCATAGATATATTTATAAATGATTTGTTTGACAAGGAAAGATTAAATAAGAACGTCACATATTTTATATTGAATGACACTTGTTTTTTTTTAATTTCATGGGTTATCCCGACGTTTTTTCCGTTTTCCACCCAAAATCGAGGTATTAAATATTAAGTTGTGGAAAAACCCCCTAGTGGAACGTCCTCACTGCTTCATGGCGGCCTGAATAGATTTATTAATGAAATAAAAACGTTTATTTTAACCCCTATTTACATTACCTTACCTACGACAGTACTATATGTTCTTACATACATGGTATATATAGAAGTAATTATAAAATTCCAGTCTTGTAAAATTTCACTCGGCTATAATAGAGTTCTTTCAGTATAGCTAGCTGTACGTTCATTCCTTATCTCTTATGGCGGCATACTGAATTCCTCGGTTCGTTCCAACTAGTTTGTAAGCTTCTGGTCGGATGTTGCGTTCCGTTGTATGATTCAATCACTCGATAGCTGTTCTGTGGTGGGGCTGGTCCAGTTCGCGGTAGTGCGGGTTCCCTGAATAGACACGTCGTGGTAATCTGTACGGATTAGTTTGATGAATTCATTTGCATTTGTTTTGAAATTGGCCTTTGTTGTTTAATTTTCTTGTCAAAACCTAGGAACATCGTTATTTATGTGTGGTCTTGGTTTATTATCAACATCATCACCTTTGTGCTGTATACCGCACACAGCAGGGTAGGCAGAGGGAACCTAATGTTGAGAGACTCCGTTCCCCACTTTCCGCCGAATTCTGGAGGCATTGCATGTTGAGTGGCGGAACTCAACGTCGCGCTTTAACCCGGATACAGAGAGATGAAATTAAAATGTAAATGTCGATAACATATTTATAAAATTTCCATACTTCTTGGCAGTTATTTAGTAGATGAACTGGCCTTTTAAAATAGTTATAAAATTATTAGTTTAGATACACTAGTAAAGTTGAAGCTTTTTACTTTATTCTTAGTTTTTGGTAGCCGGTTGACATAATCAGCTGCACCTCGACCTAACATGATATCATCTAATGAATGCGAATAGAATAATTTAGTTTATTTATTGTTATGTAATCACGACTGCACTGAGTACTGACCTGGCCAATAAAACTGAAGTAATAGCCTATTACTGGCAAGAGCAAAGGCCTTTCGAAGTTCTTAGCTGAGTGGGAGGTTCTTTATTCTGTACAAGCAATTTCTTTAATAGGTAAAATTTGATTAAGTTAGTTATTTTTTTTAAAAAACCTGTAGATATTATTAATTACTCTAGATGCACCAATATTTGTAACTGCTTTCCTAAGGTTATACGTTTATCGCTTTAATCAATTGAATCCACGACCATCGCAGTTACAATAAGACACCGTCTCACGACGTGAAAATATTAATTAATTAAGTAAAAACTTCTATCATAACTCCAATTACATCTGTACCTTATACCTAACAGGTACCTTACTTGCACAGATAAAATTAAAAATTCTAAATGTATTTATTGATGCGAAATATTTTTGGAACTTTCTTAACAAACACGTTTACTAAGAATTCATTGTTTTTTTTTATCAATTATCTCAATTTACATCAACACATATAATTCTCATTACGACGATATAAAAATTCAGCGAGCTTCTTACCTCAGTCCTCGCTCCCCACATACTTGCACGGTAACACCATGGCCGATACGTGGAGGCATGCGTGCATGCAACATTGTAACAAACACTATTCAATTTAACGCCACCCGATATCCATCTTTATGTCTTAGCACTTAACTATTATATCTCTATAGTAGTATAGTCCATTCTGAATACCACCAGGTGGATGGTTGCGCAAGGAAGATGTGACGAGGTCCTTTAGATTTGGCAATGCTTACGAGTGAAATAGTTCCTAGAATATGAAATTATAACTCGATATGACATACATTTCATTTCACAAGAGAGCAGGAAATATCAGTGATATGTAAATACGGCGTCGTGGTTCAAATGGAAAGTACCCAATTGAAAGTCAGGTTATGGGTTGAAATTTAGTTAAGAAATTGCTTATATTTCAAATATTTATTAATTAAATAGGAGCAGTAAATGTAATAAGTTTATTATCAATAGAAACAAATGAGTAATAATAGTGACTTCCCATAGGTTAGTTAAGCAATATCACATAAAACTGAAACAGACTAAAACCAACTTTTTTATAAGAAACACAGAAACTCTATTTGCTTAGTATTCTTTGCCAACATAATTAATACTAGTTAACATCAATTTTATGACACCCATCTAACCCTCACCATACCCAGGGTCAAAAGATTTCGCGGAAGGCTCTTCATCTCGCTTCCAGGAAAGGGCGCGCGTGCGCACCGATATAGTATGACGGCTATCCGGTTACGGGGGACGTAAGGCCTGCGACTGTGATAGTGTTACTTTTTAAGGATTATATTGACACGTTTTTAAAAATCGTATGGAGTATTTTTTTATTAGTATAAAATTTTTGATATAGCTGGTCTTTCTTTTTAATTTTTGTGCGTTTTCTTATGTGTGGAATAACACATAAAAATGTTTAAAATATAATCTAGAGTGTGAGTTAAAAATAAAATTGTAAATAACTGTAGTAAAATTGCATAAAATAAAATAATAATATACTTACATTATCACCTATGAGTGAATTCAGTCGTAATTTAAAAAATAATATATTTTTTTAAAAATGACATAATTTTATTAACATTTTGTAACCACAATATCCCATTTGAGCGCCTAACGTTTTTTTTAAGTTTGGGCCCACTTTTGTCTAGTAGGCCACTTTGCTTTTCTAAAACGTAGGCGCTACTTTTTTATAAATGGTTCTTCTAAAGCTATGTGTAATAGAAGATAATATTTTCCCTTTGGTTACGCCATGGAAGAGTATCTAGCTATTATGTTCTTAATTTTGAATACATTTCGTTTTAAACGATTCAATTGGTTATACTTTGAATATTTCTCTATAATCTAAGGTAGAGATAGTATTCTAACATGTTATTTCCTTTCGCGTTTTCTAATATACATTGCACAGTAAAAGTTTTTTGTTTTTTCATTTTTACAAATGACATGGAAAGAGAGGAATGGAGTGTCTTAACACTTGATTCCTTCAGCCTACTCTGCTAAATATGGGATACAGCGTGAAGCTACACATACACTAGACATATTTAAGAAAAAAGATACCTATAACATATTTAATTTTAACATGTCATTCATATTCCATAGCAACTACTCGAGTAGGTACGAGTAGCCCGAGTAGGTACGAGTACGTCACATGCTCCTAATTAAACAAGGCAAGGTTTATTTTTTCGCTTCCATTTAGTAATTCGATCGTAGTCAGTTTCGGGCTAATGTTGATATAATGATGTCACCCGTGCTCCACCAACACAGTCGAGCCTATGTTTATTTTTTATCTCGTCATGCCGGATGATATGTCATTAGAATATTTAAACGCTTATATACCATAATGTATATAAGCTTAAATATTCATAATTACCATCGGTTGTCACTGTAAAAAAATATGGAGGAGAATATTAAAAAATAATTTTTGTTTGAGTTTAGGGTTCGAACCCCATTAGGGGGACTAAATTTCACTGCTTTGGTTGATCGAACGCGTCGTTGAGTTTCGCTCTCAACATGAAAAACCTTAATGTTGAGAGAGGAACTCAACCTCTTCTTACTAAGCTAGAATATTTCTATATGGTTTTTTTGCTTTTGTAAAGTAATTTTTTTATCGCTCATTTTCAATATATATAACATCGCCATTTGGATTAACCAAATGTCGTATTAACACTGATAATGGAGATAGGGAAATTTATTACGTTATATTCTTGGTATTACTGCAGGAGTTTAGTCTTCTTTGTTAGTCATTATTTATCTGCTCAACGCCTCAGTTTTAATTCGTATTATTTAATGAGTTGCGCCCCTCAACAGGCTGGCTTGAAAATTAAGCGATTTTATGAAATATATTCAGATTAGAAGTCATTATAAATGTAATGCAAACATAATATACTAATAATACACTTTATTAAATAAATATGTAATGTAGCGCATTTCGTATGTAGGTAGTTTACGTGGCATAAAACCATTATAGCTATATACAACATACAAATATATTTTCTTAATATATTTTGGGATTCATATATATGTTGCCGGCAATGTGTATAATTTCGATATTTTTTTAGAGTACCTGAGCAAAGTGTGAAATAAATAGTATTTCATACACTACCTCCACGTTTTAGGTATTTTACACATTGTCGAGGTATTGTACAGAATACCGAACTATACGGATTGCTGTACCTGCCGAGCAATTGTAGCGTATACATTTGAACAGGCGTTGAATACTCCCTGTGTCCTTGCTTTAAAGATGCAATTATTCAAATGCCCGCCTCGAGAAATGCTAATACATATTTGATTGCGCACACCCTGAATACTTAGAACGGGTAACAACTGGTTAACTATATAATACTTGTACATACTTTGTGTTTATTATAAGAAAATGGTTATTATAGTTCAATGTACTTGTTTAACTACAATCACATTTATTATATTAATAAAGAAATTGATTGTTGATTGAAGAAAGTAGGTACAATTTTTTTATTTTTTGCAAGATATACAAACCATGAAAGTCCAAAGCTTACGTTCCTTTTAAATTCATAAAGATTATATATAACAAATTTTATTTAGTTTAGAACAACTAATGTTACGTAGTAACTGGATATCATAACTATATTTTCGTAGAATTCCAAAACAATTCGATAAAATCAAAATACCTCGCGTTTCTTTAACTTGATATTATAACAGCTGAAACATAAAAACAATTTCAAATCACAAAATCGTTTCAAAACCTGTCCGTTCAAAAAAACAATATCCAGGAGTACCAAAGAGGTAGCAATTTGAAGTTTTGGTGGTTTTTATTGGTCAGCCTCTAATTATACACCTACATCGGGTGTTTGATGCCTTCGATCGCTTCGGGCTGAGGGCGTATATTTTCAATCTCAGAAGCTAAAATTACTGAATATTTATACTAATATCGGACTTTTGGAGGATTTGTCTTTAAATTAAAGTAGTAATAAATTTTATTTTATGTGTAGAATTTTAAGTTTAATGTAAACTTACAATATGGAATGTGATATTGTTTTCAGCTATACGCTGTATCCCGCATGTGGATCAGGGTAGGCAGAGAACTTTCGTATTAAGACACTCCCTTCCTTATTTTCGGCTCAATTTTTAAAACAATCCGTGATAAGTGATAAAATTTATTGTCACTCTGTCAAGAGCGAGGAAATGTATTGTACAGACACCTAAAAAGATTTCTAACATTTTTAGTTTTAGAGAATATTTCCAATATTTACATAATATTTTTAAAGCCATCACTGTTTTATTTTATATTTAAATTATAAAATATGAGATTTCTTTAGACATCCTAAATGCTACAATTTATATCTTTCGACTTTTTATTATTTAAAATATAATTGTTGGGGTCCGGATTTGGATCGAGTTCTTGCCTTAGGGCCAGTTGCTTGACGGGCTGAGCTTCAGTAATATATCAAGAAAAGGTAGAACACAAACAGAAGTGCAATTATTTCAATTTGTTAGTATTATTTGTTATACGATATAATTGTACGGCTTTCAATCATCTTTTGAAAAGAAAAGTAATTAAACTACTTCTGCAGGATCAGAATAAATATAATCTTTCTACATATAACAATGCATCTGTGTACTACGCCATTAAATACAAGAAATATATTTATTATCCCATGTCCGTACTTGGGAGGAAATACTTTAAAAAATTACAGAACCCATGTTGTCTGGATCAGATCAGAAGTTCATCAAATTTATTAATTACAAAACCAATAGGCTAAACAAACAAATGATAATTAAATCTCAGAAATGATTAATTTATAAAAAAAGCTTAGCTGCCTATTTAAGCATAATTTACACAATATAGGTTACAAAAACACTTTCTCGGCTTAAAACGAAATTTTTAATTACGCTAACTGGAAAACGTTCAATCTTCGGCATTTTTTTCCTCTCACACCTTGGCTTTCTCGGAAGCCGATTGCGTTCGTTACAAACGAACAAATGTCACCAGATGCTGGTGCGAGTCAAGGCTGCCACATTCTGCTGTCTTCATTCCATTCGCGTTGGTCATTTTTTTGTTAACTGTGCCAGTCAAAATGTTATAAGAAATATGGGGAATGTTTATTCTTATTCTCATTAGTTTTTGGTATTATTTATTCGATTTATATGCAAATTTTGCTATTCCTACCAGCTTCAAACTGTATGTCACATATGGGACATATGGATAGGAGGAAGAACCCATTTGTGTGGCAGAACTGCACATCGGGTTTTGTCTTGTTATAAGAACGAGGATGTGAAAATATATCTCCAAGTGGGAATCGAACCCACATCAGACGCTATATCAAAACGTTGAGAAGGCTTCATAGTTTTGACAAAGTGAGCTTAAGATTTATCATGCCGTGTTTGGAGTAGTCTTAAGAAACTTCGGTTAAATATTAGAAATATACTTCCTAATGATTCTTGAACCCACAATCGTCGTTCAATTTACCGCACATGCAGAGCCTTTGTAACATTAAAATTGAAGTTTATTAATTCAATTCAATTTCAGTTAATTTCAATAAACAATTTTTATGAAGATTTAAACGCTAAAACAATTTGAATGGTAATGTTTCACAATATTTTAAGAGTGCCTGTCATAAAGTTGTCGTTTTTTGTGGCGGACTTTGTTTTACGAAGGCTACGAATTATGTTCCTGGCATTACATGAAACCAACTGGCTATAAATATTAGTTATGATCTGACCACCGTCTTACGCTCCGGGTGGAGATGTAGAGGCTTACACGTTTATATGCTTATATTTTAGTTATTTGAATATATTATAGCTTGACTTTTAGTTTACATTTACAGCCTCGTTCAGTTAATTCACATTAATTCAGTAATAATATTAAGTATTTGTACTGATGATAATAGAAAACTAATTGACTCCCTCAAAGTGAGAAACGTAGTGCCTTAACACTAGGTTCCCTCTATCTACCTTGTGGGATACAGCATGAAGTTGATTTAATTTCATTTTAATTTAATATCACAAAACTATGCAAAACTAATAAATAATTAATAATAAACACGTAAAATTTGATCCACCCATTGAGTGCGACGTACCTACGGCCGCATTCCTCGTGAATCTACAATACGATAAATAACGGTCCATTTATCACTCGCATTGTTTTGTCTGAATCATTATCGGTGTAATTTGTATCGTACGGTTTTAACTCGCAAATCTTCGTTTTGGAATTTTTGTATGACTTATAATGTCCACCTATTACTACGTACATTTTGAATTGTGCATTTATTTAAATGCTAGCAAAATATTTGCTTCTATGCTTATTCAAGGTCCAAGAAGGTTCAAGTCCCGTTTGGTGAAAACAATTAGAATGCTGTCGTTTTCCTGATTGGTACACAAATTGTAGCGTTGGTTTGCAGTCTACATGCGTGATACTTTATCTCTAGATTAGCATTGCGCAAGAAATTCTAGGATTATCTGTAGGTACCTATTCACAAAAAATTAGGCTATAAAGGAAATACATAACTTTAATTGTTTTGATGTTAATTGGCCCACACCAACGAAACGGCAGGTAAAAGTTAGTTGTTTCGTCTCCTCATCAACCTCTTCTGGCCGGGGGATCATGCTTTTTACATGACCCCTTTCTAATATCATCGTAAGCCGAGGACTCCTTCTATCTCTCACTTTTACTTCAAAATTTGTTTCCATTATTTTATAATTCATTCGCTCGACGTTGCCAAATCGTCTGAGCACGTTCTTCCTAATTCTCACCGTGACTTCCTCGCCAGTGCCTACCATCCCGTGTATGTCTTCGTTGTGAATTGAAACAGCTTATCTCTCTCCGCATATACTAATAAGAGATTGCTTTTCTACAAAAATTGAAATGATGCATTGAAAAGCTTTAAGTATACCTATACAGAGTAGAGGTATATTACCTCAGATGTCGCAACATGAGTGATGTTACGCGCACATTAACGCCGTTCAAATGAAGCCAACGTGTCCCTATGATAGTTATTACACACAAGATAAACATACGTTCCAAGTTTAATGCATTTCTCTACCGGATAATCTAACTCCATCATAAATTATAGTAAACGTTTCAGATCGTAAAACCATGGGATGGTTGCCTCCGATCGTTCTTTTTAACTTTATGAAATCTATTATGGCGTTTTGGAAAGCCTTATTTGAAAGTGGGTACTTTAGGTTAAATAGAGCCGAGTTGTTTATTTTTATGGTATGTTTTGTCACTTACATTGGGGTTTTAAAAGTTTTTTTTTGTTTTATTTATTAGGGTATATCTAGTGATGAGTCACTTTGTAAAATGTGAATACACTGCTATAGAATTTATTCTAATGCAAACATTTGCATTGTATAAAACAAATTTGTATTAATTATGTATTAAATTAGAGGTTGTGAGTTCGATTCCTCTGTACCGAAACTTTGAGTTCTGTCTCATCAATAGCACGGAAAAGAATGGAGCAGGAACGTAATGTCTTACCACTACGTTCCTATGTCTACCCCTTCTTTTTGCGGAAAAAAAACGTTTAAAAAATGGATATCATTAGGTTATATTCTTGTCAACAGCATTATCATTATCATATGTAGATGCTGGTTATACCATTAGCATAATATAATAGATACAAATCATCACGTTTGCACATTTGTCATCCAAATCGACTTTATATATCATAGTATGCATTTATATACAAACGGACCAATTTAAATATATTATTATAATCTCTATGATATATACGATCACATTTTTTAATAATATTCTTGACGTTTAGAATTGATTTAAAGTCGGCCCCTAATGATCTTATGTTGTAAATGTTGATTATCGGTTAGTGTGGATATATTGTATAATTTTTACATCATTTTAATGAGCATTTACATTTTTATGTTTATAATTTTAATAAATTATTTTTTATGTAAAATATGGTTCCGTTAAGAGTTTTTAATTTTTTCGGAAGTGTGTGTCACAAAAAGTGAAATGAAACAGACAGTGAAATCAAACATCGCAATAATTTATCTATAATTAAAAAATAGATTCCTTATTACAATATTTATGGAACGCATACCTACACTATTCTATTATGAACTTACATTAGATTTCAAAGCAATCAAAGCACAAACGTTCTTTGACCGTTTCAGTACAGATTTATCAGGTTGAATGCGCTTATAATAATAAACACGTCGGCATACATTGCCCTTCATATTTGAGTATCGTATACTACTTTAAGGAAGAGTAATACACTAAAATCTCTTCTATATAATAACACAAATGTAATTTTCATTTTGAAGAAGTTTTAGTTTCACTTTGTATTTTTAACGGTCTAACGGTCTATAATTAAAAAAAATATTAATCTTTTATTTATATATAATTTCTAGACTCTAGAATTACTAAATAAAATAAAGAAAATACTTTTAAAACAAATAAAACAAACAGTAAACCAAAATACAAATTGAAATTGATCGACCAGTTAAAATTTAACTGTTTTCTTAAATTAAAGTTAATGCTCGAGTACAATCAGCCTAAAATTTAGGCCACGTGTGACATGCATGGCTCATACATTGGAATTCATAATAAAAGTATTGCTCGATGCACTTTGAAGAACTCTTAATTCCTACATTTCAATACGCAATGTGACTCATACGTAAAGAATTTAAATTATACTTGTTTTATTTTGTTTGTCTGATACGAGAGTGTCGATCTAGGGAACTTTCTTGGTATTTTGTAATGATGCAGTTAGGCCTAAGGTATGAGAGTAATGTTTATGTATAATTTTAGCCTTAAAATGCTCTATAACGATGTTGGTTCATCGAAATATCTGAAGCGTTGGTTACTAGTTGAAACCCTTTAGTGTTTTTTTGAACTATTATATTAAAAAATGGTATGCTGGATCGTAATAATTATAATAGCAATCAATTATTTTTGAAAAAAATAAATTACTTTTTATGTAGATGTTAATCACGATGCCTCTACATTCTATTAAAACAAAATCATATGACACTTTTAAAATAAAACTAAGCTAATTGCAAAGCTGTATAGAAACGTTGTAATACAATATATCAGTTAACAAATCCACATCTTTTGTTCAAAATAAACTTTATTGCCCCCAGCCATAGTGAGAACTACCCGCTCGCTGGCTTCGTTATCTTACTTATTGGAATTTTGATATCAGACAATTCCGTGTCGGAACTGCCCGGTAGCGGTTTAAAATACCTATTTTATAATATAGAATGCATATTTTAAACTATTGAAATCATTATCGGACATGTTTATGTTTTTAATAAGCGGGTACGTATACTTCGTGTTGTTTACTGAAGGTATTAAATGGCTTCTATAAAAGGATTATAGAGTTACAAATTGAACTTGTCTAGATTATTTTGTTATTTAGAATTTAAGTGGTTTCTTGGGTGCAGTGGTTGACTATGTAGAGAATATATGGTTGTAGTAGGTTGTTAGTTTGTACGGAGTAACGTTTTGTAGGAGATTGGATTATTTTCTTGGGGTAAAACAATAATTTGATAGTTAATACCAGAATACATTTTAACGTTTTTAAAAGCGTTTTGTCATTTTAGGATTTAACAAGAGGTTCAAATGCTATATTTAAAACAACATTTCTTTTTCCTAAGTGTGGAATAACATTAAAATATTTTTAATGAAATTAAAGTCTTATTACTTAGAAAGAAGAATACTTTTTAGAAATAAATGGGATTTGAACCCGCTACTTTCAATTTTTTTTTTAATAAAGTATGAATTAATTAATATTCAACATAATACTAGTGTCCACTATATGTGACCTCCCATCGATAGTACACCACAACCCATGACTTATCTTACTCTGTATCGTTTGATGGACTTAACGGCGTCCAGATAACTTTTCTATATAAAATTTTATTTTCTATATAAATATGGCTTGCTTAACGTGTGCTTACAACGAATGCTTAATACACCACAGATTGTACTAAATTTATATTTAAACACATTTAAGTAATCATTTCCATATTAAATTTTTCGTTTTGTATATGTATGTTTAGTTCATTGGAAAATAAATAAAAGTGATTATATCTCTTTTGTTTATTTTAAAGGAAGTAAAGAGTTGTTTTTTAATATTTTTCAAATATTGTGCAATATTAAATTCAATTAATGTTTTTTTAAAGTAAGTAATTATTTAATGTTCGGTGTTTACAGTAGGTTATTTCTCCCAAATCTGCAGCGTGATAAAGCGTGAAGAAAAAACCTAACAACTAATGTGCAATGAGATCCGAATGTGAAAGTATTGCTTTTATATTAAAAAAGCAATATGCAAAATATGTGTAGTAAGTTAATTAGTATGCGATGTTGATATTAAATTTAAGTTTAAAGTTTTGATATAAATTTGTTATTTACATGTGATTCAAGCCGAACTGTGTGTGAGTTATTTGCAACTTAGGGTAAATCACAGTGTATATGTTAGATTTTGAATCGTAATGGTCATTTTAGGTGTGGACAATCACTCAATCGCTCTTTTAAGGTGTGTGTTTTTAAGACATTCTTTGGTGGGTTATACAAATATTTTTTACCCTATAACTCTATTAACTGTTTATTTTAAATTATCACTTACTCTACCTTACTGCATAGAGATAGCGATTTAATAACTTCTTTAACGACTACATCAGGGGTCGACTAAAATCGATAAGTTGTTACTATAGTAACTAGCTTTATATTACTAAACAAACAAATTACATAATAAGCAATGTTTTTGTGTTAATTTGTCTTATGAAGTTTCACCTCGCGTAAACCTAAAAAAATGGGTGAAAAGGAGGAGCAGAGTATTTTAAGACTAGGTTCCTTCTGGCTCTTGCTGAGCGATCAAAAGTATGAATCCATAATAACATTTCTATTACCAATTTTCTACTATCAAGCTCTTTGTAAGCTTTTAATAATCTTATACGAAATGTATTTTGTATAAAAACAATATAGGTACTTCATATGAAATTTCAATAGTAGAATAGGCAGGTGGAAACTACAAGTATACAAATATAAATCGTTACAAGCAATTTTATCTCTGTTATTCTCGTATTCGAACGAGTTGGAGGCATTTAAATAATTACAACGTACAGACAGACAGTGGCACTGTTGATAAATTATATACTGCGGATGACTGATTGTGGAGATGTGGACGAAATTGGTGGGCAATTGTCTGTACTGTGACGCGTGAGAAACAACGACCGCCTATTATTATTTAAAATTTTTATCTTGTAATTGAATTTTGAAATATGCCCGTTTCTTAATGAGAAATGAAATTAATTGTTCCAGACATGTATATATTATAAATTTATTTCATTTATATGACTAAAGCCGTCGTGGCGCATGGATTCAAGGGTGTGACTGTAATACGTCAGTTATGAAGTCGATTCCCATTCTGTGGAATGAAATATTTAAAAATTATTTTTATTTCCTCGCTCTGCTAACGAGTTGAGCCACTTAACACGCAATGCTTGAAGAATTTGCCGTATATAACTATTTGATTATAGGCGCGATGGTTTTTCCTTCGATATTTATTCGAGGAATTTTTATATTAAACATGAACATGATATATGTGATTGAAAGCTGGAAAATTCATGCATTTTCACCTCAAAGGGCAGATAATGAATCATCTCAGTGATGGAACTCAACGCCGTGTATTACCAGTGCGGAGAACGTAAAATAATGAAACATATATAATACGCTGTAATGCTTCATTGACTCTTGTATACTATTTTAATTGAATTCAACATTTAAGTTTTAGAACTACATAGTACACAATATAGGTATACCTATAAGAAATTAGATTGGTGGTATAATTAAAGTTTTATTCAAATAACGGGCACAGCTTCCTGCGTGCCTCAGATGCTTTTTGAGAACATGTGCACACCGCATTACATGGATTTTACGGCTTTTTGCTTGACGTCGACGCGTACCGTCAGAATAAACGATTCGAATACATTTTCCTTTTAATTTTAATGAGCCTCCGATAGAAATAATAAAGTCATAGAATATGAAAAAAAAAACTGTAAAAAATATTAAATCCACGCATGATATTCAAACAAGCTTATTAAAACTAGAACCGATCATTTTATTGCAATAAAGTTAATATAAATTGATGTAACTTGGCACAATCATACAAGTAGAGGTACAGTCGTAATAAAAATACATATAAATGAACAATAAATATAATAAGCGATTCGTATTCAATTACAACGACGGGGAAGACAGATAATTAATTGTGAACCATAAAACTGAAGCCATCTTGTGGGGGGCTATAATTTCAGATGGCGCTGTTGACGGTACCGATCGTAAACTGTGGAATCCCCAATAATAAACATTCCGTCTCTTTGGCCATTTTATTGTAATTACTCTCCGTTTTTTTTTTGTTCTTATGCATTTAAATATAGCGGTTGGTGTTTTAGATTCGATAGTTTCGGATTCAAATTTGATATATATTTTTTTCTTTATACATCTCTATAAAGGATAGATAAAGAGAACAAAGTGATCAGTTCTTTGCTAATTTCAAAATTGAGTCGTTTTATATTTAAGTATCATTTTAGAAAACTATTTTCGTTTTGTCAGCTTTAACGGTTTTTAATTTTTTCTACTGTCTTACGTTTACTTCTTGTAAGACCGGTGTGTAATGCAAAAATCGTGTTTTTTATTTAATTTAAAAATACTGATTCAATTTTTTCGTTTTTCAAAAACGAGTTTTACTCGAAAGTTTTTTGTTTGCAAAAAGCGACTTTTCGAGGTATTATCTTGGATCATAAAAATATTACGTACAAGCCAATTCAATAACCCCTTATTTAAGGCAATTGAGTTAAAATAGTTGAAAAAGTATATTATTTTTATTTCTATACCTAGCTATGCCTGGTGAGTTCGTCTGTGTCGGAAAGTTAATTGATATAACTATTTTATATATGAACTATAATACAAATAGACAGAATAAAATAATATAATAAAATAAAAAATATATTTTGTCATATTTCCCACGTCACTCCATTTGTTTTTCCATAACTTTTTAATGTCAATTTTATGGAAAGTATTTGAACTTGAATTTTAGTTTTAATAGCTTTTATATGAGCCACTTTAAATTCTCCCATTTAAATCTATCTATAAACATTTTATATCGATTTCGTTACTTTTTAACTAAGTGTCTATATTAACGTCAATTTAAACTATTTTATATGTATTTATATATTCTTTTTTATATCATTTTAATAGTTTCAGTGGTAATTGACATTCTGATCTTATTCGTTTACCAATAACGATTTTAGAAGCGGTCATAAATTCTATTTAAATAAACTTTTAAATATGAATTCATCTACTTTGCATAAAGCTGATGATTTAAAACATAGAATGCTCGACTACCTGGAACTCCTAAGAGCAATTATGATAGAAATATCTAAAAAGTCAGCTTCAGGTAGAAGGAACCTAACGATGAAACATCCTGTTCCATATTATCCGCCAAATTATAGAAAAATTGCGTGTTAAATGGCGTAACTGAACGCCACTTATTTTAGTAGAACAGGGAAATAAAAACTTCAAATACAATCATTTCTCTGAATAGGAATCGAAACTTCTACCACTACTTATACGACCTCAAATGTAAATGAGTAGGCTTTTTAAAACCAACTAAAGCGTGTAATATTACAATTTTAATATAAAATTTATAAATATATGATATAATTTTTGAACGTAAACCAGATGCTGACACAAGTAGGACATTGACATAATGATAAACATCAGGCCCATGATAAATGTAGTACAGCATTATACATAGGTAGGTATACAAAGATATAATATATTAAATAGAAAAAAATACGATATAGAATATAATAATTTAGAGACCTTAAGACCTATTAGTACTTAGTATATATCTATACTAATATAATAAAGCGGAAGAGTTTGTTTGTTTGAACGCTAAGATCTCTGGATCTACTGGTCCGATTTACTTTGTTTTTGTTTTGTATGAAAGCTGCATTCTTCAGAAGTGCTATAGGCTATATAATATTACATTACACATATATACTAATATATTAAAATACTTTCTAATTTGACATGCAATTTATTCTGCCATGTTAATAACAACCGTCGCTACGTCGTTACCGCGACATTTTGATATTATGGACGTAACATAACATAAGGACGTTATGAAAATAAACATAATAGTCACTTTTAGCATTTTATCTAGATTGAAATTATAGTTTACTGTATAACATTCTAATAAATAATTAAGGAGATGTCGCTGATTCAAAATGACCTAGCCTTAAGGCGGCATAGTATGAGAATGACCGATGCGAAAATATTCTTATAGTTCAAGCAGGCTAGCAGGCAGGCAGCTATAACTTAACTTGTAAGAAAAGAAAAAAAGAAAAAAGAATTCTTTTTGAATCTGAAGTTAGACTACACAAATTGTCTAATATGGCAATTCTTCAAACGATCATTATAATAAAAATATACCTAAAACAAAGACTGATTACAGAATAACAGCCTACACACAAGTACTAATTTCGTAGACTTCTAATATAAGTGAACTTACCCGGGATACAAATACCAAATATATATGTAAATTAATAACTTTTAATACATTAAGTCAGTACTAAAATTTTAAACTCTACGCCGGTCCCGCCCATAGTTATAAATAAATAAGGAATGTCACCCGGACAGGAGCCAGTTTATTTGTTAACTTATCCCAGGTGGAACTTGTGAGATAATAATCGTTTGATTATAGTCTTTATTTCTATGTAAATAAGAGTTAAGGTTGCGGACTTAAGTTACAAGGACACTGGACGACTCCTGTGCTACGCAGAGATTAGACGGTGCATTGATAGACATACGTACTGTATAATTAATATTGACTTCAGGTTTGCTATTTAAGATAAAATATTAAGATTCTTCATAAAAAAAGTTTTTTTTTGACCAAGTTTATATTGCAAATATGTATTATTATTAGCATATAGTGATTTACATAGGTTAAATTTTACATGATAGTCTCATTTATTTTTAATAAAATTAAAATATAATGCTTATATAATAAGTTTTTCTTAATATTTCAGGTTAATATATTGAAGTAAGTATTTATAAAGGTTTTCATCAAGAAGATATAAAGACAGGCCACTGTAATACATATATACTCTACAAAACGTTAAGTTCTTAAGAACGTTTATTAACTACATCTTTTAAAAGCATTTAAATTGCGTTTATTTAAAAAAAATGGTATGCAGTTCCAACTCATTTACATATACGCTTAAAATAAGTCACTTTTAGATTAAAGTGACAAAAAAAACCTGTCACCGAACAAAGGTCGTGTCAGTTGTCCACAATTTATGATCGAGAAAGTCGCATTCCATGGCTTCGAATCTTATTACTTATGAAAAGGAACAATATAACTATCCTATGGCACAATAAAATGATCTGTAACACGTGGTCGCAAATACTATAATTGTATGGCTTAAAATACCCATGGTTAATATATACGTGACATTTTTGAGTGATTGCCCAAATGGGATGGGATGGAATTATTTCTGTTAGTTCAACGGTCTGAATGATGGGTCATATAGCTTTTGTGGATTCTTGTTTAGATGATTTTTATGAATCGATCTTTCTATTATAGTAATCATTTTGTTGATTAAAAAGACAATAAGATTTTTTCTTTTCTATGTGAATTCGTTGACTTGAGCAAAGCCTCACCTTAAAACTTTGAAAAACAGCGTGTAAAGACTTAGTATCTTCATAATTTATATAGAAATTTATTCTATTTTCTGATTTATTAGTCGAATTTGATGTGGGTAGAATAGAAAAGGTACTTCAGCTTTCAATGATGCACATCATCCAGTAAATAACTTTAATATAGTCAATAACTGTAAAAAGGTGCTAAATGCTTTGTGGCACTTGTAGTCTCTATATTGGTGGTTTTTAATAAAGATCGAAGATATATTATCTACTAGAAAAGTATTGGACAATACCGAAAATATAAGTAAATCTTTAAATTAAATAAAAGACTTTTATAGCTTCAATAAACATAAAAAAAAACATGAATTTAATTTACTTTCATTGAATTATAAAATAACATCTAACTCTATCAAAGGTATTGAATGATATTTCATCACAAGTGCATTAAACTGCTTTGCTTATAATACATCACATCGTGGTTTGGTTCAAAGTTAATAGCTTTCTTGGGGGAAGGCTGTGGTGGAGGGGCGGAGGGGCCGGGGGGAGGAAGGACGGGGTGCGCGTCCTCGACCTGCGCGGCCTCGACGTATGCGCATTGTTCCAGCTTGCGTTACTCATAAAACGAATAGGGTCACCAAATTGTTCATATAAATTTAAATATGATTTAAAAAGAAGAAAAATTATGTAAATTACTTAATAATTTACATAGCGAGCTGTAGTAGCTGTAAAAATTACACCTGTCGTCATCAATTCTCATTAAAGATGTGTTAATCTGTAAACTTTTTCAAAATCCATTTTATAATTTATGTCTGTTAGGTGGGTACAAGAAATAAATTACCCAGCTTCGTGTAGTAAAATGTCACATAGACATCGGCACTGGCTACCATTAACAAACTTATTCACACGGTGATGATCTCTTACAACGTCCGGTCTGCTTAATAAAAAGTCTCTTGCATACTCTTTGGTATAACATATTATTTATTACCTACTTCCACAACTCATTAAACTTGCGCTAATCTATAATCGATTATATTCCTTTATAAAGTTATTAATTTTGTACTCGGATCGTCTCGAAATGAACAAATAATGGGCAGGGCGAGGTTGCATCCGGTCACTCCTTTGTCAATGTTAGGCTAAAACGATTTTTCCCTTGAAGAATCCGTTAAAAGTAATTTAAAATGAACATTCATTTCACTATCAGCGTTTTTAATTATCTCAAGAGTTAACGAGAACTTTGAAGCGTGTTATATGCTGGTTTTTATACAAAAACTATACCATATGCATTGGATTTTTGCTTAAAAATTAATATACTGAGGAGAACAAATTTTTATTTAATTATAGTAAAAGAGTCCCTAAATCCCCCATTCCATAGCGACCCTACCTTCCGTAACCCGAGATTGTTTTTACAGAGCGACGCGTGCGCAGGCGTCGAACGACCTCCGCGACGGACCTTGAAGCGAACGCTTATGTGATTCCATAACAATACTAAATATGTACGTCTTGTTACGTTTGCTTTAGTGTGCAATGGATAGGCTGATTGTTTATTTTTTACTTTGCAAAATATAGAAAGAACCTTAATATTAAATCTAGATAAAATATCTAGTTGGTATACGTTTATTTCTAATACATTTTTGTAAGTTTTTATAAGTATTTGTATGTATAATATCGAAACGGAGCATCACACTTTGTGCTATATATTAAAAACTCCTATACTATAAACGTAAAGTGATAATAAGCATTAGAACCTACAACCGTCGCGCATATCCCGACAGTCCTCCACTCATCCAGATAGCTTTTATCAGTACAGATATGATATACATTCCTTGAGAGGCACACCCGCCATCTATCTTACACGGCGTGGGCGCCAAGTTAAATGTGTAGCTAATTGTTATAAATGTTACCATAATTAATTTAGTCATGCCTCTAATAGGAATAACTTTGAGACAGTATATGTCAGGACACGTCGGGTGAAGCGTCCGATTTTTTTATTTATTTCAAATAATTGTATAATTATATTTTTTTTTATATAAAGATTGTGTAAAAAAAAGAGATAGAGAAGCAGAAAGAACTCGGATCCACCGTTCTTCACTCCACTCGGGTGGTTTTCCCCCATTGAGGGTTGATGTATGGAACTCAACGCCGCTCATATCAATTATTATATATTATGATAATAAATTATATTGAATATAATGGCGATTTACATCAATGCCTATTTTTATCAATTAAAACTTTGTGAGTCAACTTCACGAATTAAAATGTGTTAAGTATTTTATGTTTATACTACTTAAGTATTTTTACCCACTCGCGCGATACAAAAGAGGGTAATGTGTTGTATTCAATCTATCTATATATATATATATATATATATATATATATATATATATGTATGTTTGTTCGTGTATAACTTTGTAGAGATCATTTTTTTTACTTATATTAGACATAACTCTACAATAACTTCCAATGGTGGAATATACGCGAAATAATTAAATAATTTACTTCACAATATAGATATGGGTTAACGACTGCTCTAACAAAGGCAAGCCACGCCACGCCAGTAGTAAATAATATAGCATAATATGTATCGACATTTGCGGCCCCAATAAATATTCATAGAAAACCCCTCGGGGTACGATCACTTCTCTCCTTGTTAGAATGCTACTGTCAGACTATAACTAATGCTGGTAATGTATTTCAATATTTTACATGAATTCAGACTGTCGTTGCCTAGTGGACAAGAGTCTGACTGTAAGTGCAATGGTCGTGGATTCGATTCTTACTTTAGGAATGAATATTCCAAAAGATGAAACTGATTTTGGCTTCTTAATAACATCTCGATTTCGGACGGAAAGTGAGAAATAGTGTTTTGATACTGAACTCTCTGTGCCTACTCTAGGATAAAATGTGATCTCAAATATCATAAGTAATACATATATTTAAAAAACTACTTTTGAGATTCCGCTATCATTTAAATTTTCAAACTATATAAAAATCCTCGATGTGTATATAACTGATACAAAACTATTAATGATAACAAATTGATAGGAATGTACCTATTTCAAAAAGGAAACTGGTTCGAATATCCGTTGTAGTTATTTTATTCAACACAATAGACTATTATGATATTCCGAACAAAAGGTGGCTGGCTGGCACGCGAATTCCTAGTACCGAGATTCCCCGGTCTAAGAGTGAGATTTTTTTTCCATTTCTCACGAGGGTATTTCCTTTTTTTTTATCGCATTCCTAAGATATTTGTGGGTGGATGCAGGTATACGTTTACTATGAGCGTCTCGAATATGGCATTCGGTAAATTATTAAACCTGTTAGAAAAATAGCTTCACTCTATATCACGCATATAGTAAGAAAAGCAGGGGGAATTTAGTGTTAAGACACTGTTTGTTTGTGTATTTAGAATCGAACTCACAACCGTCGTGAATTACAAGTCACCTTTTAATAATTGAAAATCGTAATAGGTAGATACTATCTACAGTATCTAGAAGTTTTAACTATTATTTATATTACCATTATTATCATATCATTTTTGTGGTTTTCTATCACTTTGCCTAGAATTTGAACATATATAATTTTTAATGTTAGTATCAGCAATTTAGGAAAATAACTGATATTTTACAGGGAGGCTGACTTCTTATTATATATTTGGTTAGTACATTTCATTATTATTTTTAATTTAAGTGGAAACAAACAAACTATTTTTTATATAGCAAAGCTTCATTATGAATTGTCTTAGTAGTCTACGGTCTATAGACACCTGACGGTTCACAACATGCCCGTCGAATAGCGATTTAATTTACAATTATAAGATACTGTACGGAATTTTTATGTTTTTTATTGCGTTGCCGAAGAGATAAGTTTTTTTCATATAATATTCTTAAACATTCAACAATTTAACTTTAATTTTAAATATATTTCAACAGTCTGATTCCATCGAGTAATATTTTTGTATTCATAAAATATGTAATTTCAATTTCAAAACGCTGGATGAATAATTATTCGCTTAAAGGAGCAAAAAATTGTTTTATATTATACTGGATTCAAGATATCCCAACGTGTATAATTACGTTATATGTGGAAATTAATATTTTGTTAAAAATTATAGCTCTTCTTTTTTTATCTGTTTTAATATAGTTATACCTATTTAATTGTAATATAAGAATCGATTTTAATAGTCATAATAGGTTACCAAACTAAATTCTAATTCTGATAAAACATTTGATTATTGTCATTTTATAAAGTTTAAAATGCAATTATCTATAATGGCCGTTCACAATTTGATGAGCATTTTAAATGATAGGTTGATTGCTTCAAAATATTTAAGGAATCCGATACCGAGCGGAGATTTGAAATTAATTTCTAAGTAAAACCAGTAGGTGAGGTTCATTACACGCTGGCGGGGCATAAACACTTTTAATAAGATTATAATAATTTTGAGAGCCGTAACTAATCCTTTCTGATGCGAGTTTTATAGCTTTGGAATTTAGAGATGGCGTCGTATTAAATTTTACTACGCCCACAGTAGTGTTGATTACTACTATGATTATTATTTAACACTGTTTCTTTTTTGTCATTTTATATTCAATTATGAAAGTACTTAACGTGGTTGCCATGCGAGCTATAATATATAGTGATAATAAAAAGGGATTATAAAAAAAACATTAAATTGTCGTGTCTATGCGTCTCGTGTTCTGTGGCGCATTCTTTCTCCGTAACACCGGGAGCGCTCGTCGGCTTAATAATAATATGAACGTAAAAAACGAAAACGTCAGTTTCGAGCGCCCGCGCCTCTACCCGGCCTTCTGTCATATTCTTTTTTTTACATCTCTTTTTACCTTTTTTTACCATTGCTCGGTACTTCTCGTATAGTCACGTGTAACGCTAGACTGTATTCAATGCGTATGTTGTTCTTAATACGAGTAAGCGAATAGGAATATTAAATTGAATTTCTGAGGCCGCTATGGCGCAGCGTGACTGTAAATTCTACGATTTTAAGTTCGATTCCCACAATAAGTTATTTTTTTTAGGTATAAGACCTAGCGCGGCGTTGAGTCCCGCCTGTTAAGAGAGTGTCCTTAATCTCTCCTCTGCTTTGTTACATACGCCATAAAGCTAAAGAATATATTGAATTTGTCGAAACCGGTCGATTATTTCATTGTTAAGCGATAAGGCCAGATGGTGTGACGGTTAATATGGCTGGTTCTACATCTGACCAACCCGAGTTCGAACCCAGCATGGTTCCACAGACGATGTGCTTATATAGCTATTGTCTTCTAAGAACATGCTATAGTAATAATTGCATTTGTTCTTAGATCGTTCCTTCTATAGAAATTGATCTACGAATGCAACTTACATTTTTTAAATTTAAATTTCATATGTTTTTGTTATTATGATATGTGAAATAAAACATGAGTTTACATGTCAACGTCAGCCTATTTTTATTTGTGTTTTGTTGTCTGTGTACTGTCATGTATTTTGACATGGTGAGATAAACTTCATGTACCTTCTATGTCAATAGTATATGTAGAGGCAGTTTCTTCTAGATTGATCTATGACTAACACTCAATACTTTTTTTTTATTCGGTGGCCGTTTCAAGCCCATAATAAGTTTCTGTTTATTTTATTAAATTCACATTAGTTAATTTGAATAAAAAAAATGTGATATTAAAAAAATGTGCTCACAAATATAATTATAATATCAATTGTCTAACATAATAATAAAATCTACAAAAAAACGCGCACAACATAGAAATTCCTCACGAGTACCTTCCAAAGTGAAGTAAATTTCAAAATATAATCTCCACAGTCACCCGATACCACATCTGGCGGGCTGACCAATTGGGGAGCCGCGCTCCAGCCCGAGGGCCCGGGGGCCGGCGGGCGTGAGGGCAGGAATGTTAATCGCATCCAACTGCCCGGCCGTACAATAAAAACGATTTAACTTAGATTTTGGATATGAACTTGCTACGTTCTGGTATTTTTTTGTGTGGTGATTTTTCTTTTATTTTGGGAAATATTTGGCTGTACTACTTATCTTTAGCTTGTTGTAGATAATATATTTACAAAAATTTTTTTTATAACATTTGTAATATTTTAGTTCAATTAAAATAATAATTGGACAACAAAGAAATGTTTACATATAATTTAACACATTCCTCTATAACAAGACGGTTGCACACGTCATACAACTGTATAATGATCATTCAAAACAAATTGTTGGCATTCTTTACATGACCCATACAACATTAAATATTTATTGCCACATATATGTATCATTATATAGATAACATTTTGATATTTATGTATGTAATAAGTCAATGCAAGATGTATTTGAGTTATCTACATTTTCCATTGTTAGCAGAGAATTCGAGTAAGAGAAAATAAGTGATGGATATTTCCGTTTCGCCACTTTTCAACGTTTAGTACTTCGACTTTTGTTATTGAGTGATGATTGATTGATTATATATTTAACATAGTGTTTTCCTCTATCAAACTGGGTGAAAATAAAATATTTTAAATAAACATTTTTGCTCTATATGGGAATCGAACCTACAGCTATCACATACAAGAAATTTTTTCCAATTGCGTCACAATGGCTATAGATATGTAGATAAGCGTTTATTTATAAAGTAGTAATTTACGACAAGGTTAGTTACGGCGTAAAGAATGACTTATCTATACTAATTTATATAACTCACATTGCAAAAGATGTTCTAGAAACTAAATTTAATTTGTTTTATTTATTAAATATTTTTACTTGTTCAATGAAAACTATTTTTACATACTTCTAAAACAATGTTCAAGCATGCGTCTTAAGTTTTTATTGTGTTTTTAAATGTGAAATGTTATTTTTTATTTTTTGGTAAAGAAATATTTGTTTTTATTTTGAAATAAGCATCTTAATGATTATTAAAATGATAACTTAAAAAATAATGAAATATAAAAACACAACAACTATTATAAGTGAAAATTTCTACGCTCGGTTTCCAGTAGATAGGAAAAGAAAAAAAAACTAAAATTAGTTCCGTGGGGCTATAAGTGTGAAAGAGATAGCAAAATGAAGGAGTACAGCCGGTAAGAGAGAGTGGGAAGATGTAGTGAGTCGAAATGTAACCGGTCCAGGGGAGGCAGATGTCTTAAACCCCTAAGGCAATACATATCCAAACAATAAGAAAATTGTAAAAACTGAACACGTTGCTATATTAAATTGTATTCAATACATATATTCTTATATGAGTATATTATATATAGTTTATATAAGTATATGTAATTTTACATGATTCTAATGGAATTTCTAATTCTATAGTATTCTAATGCTTTATTACTTCAATTTCTGTTGGCGCTATACGGCAAAAAACACCGAACGCTATTAGTCGCACACATGGTGGAATGTAGGCAGCGAGCCAAATTACCTGTCTGTCTGTATAAACTCGTTAAAGTTGAATTTTATGAATTAAATTACCTTTAGAAGTCGACTTACCATTTTTTTTAAACTCAATTCATGACGTTCAGAAGTGACGCCGTAAAGCTACAAGCCTGTAACCGGAGAATATAACAGAGTCGCATAAGTTAGCAATTTAAGAAGTCCTATAAAGTAGGATAATCATTGGCGTAGACTTGAAAGCAACGTGCACCGTTCTACTTAGGTATGTGAAAAAAATAAACAAGCATGTGGCTCGAGAATTATGCGGTTAGTTAGATAGAAAAAATGTACTCAGAATCTTACGTGGTGGAAGGGCGCTCGTGAAATGCTTGCGTTATAGGTAAAACTATGTTTTAGATGAGGAAAGCTTATCTATTTATGTTTTTATGAAATCAATACTGTTTCTGCACTTGATTATAGTAACTACAGACTTCAGGATGGGAAGGATCAGGACAGGATTGCAAATACGTGTGGAGGAATTCCGGAACAAAAATGCGCGCGTCTACCTGCACCCGCACCCGCGCAGCGGCCGCCAGATGTGCTCGCATCCCGCGCATACCAACATTGAGCCATGTAAATTGTTTACGTGGAAAATCTGAGAAAATCGCGCGCTAACTGCGCCTAACCGCATCATTGCGGCGCCGCCACATGGGACTTTGTCAGCTTTTTGCATACCGAGCTGCCGGCGTCCAGCGTCCAGCGTCCAGCAGCCGTCGATGAAGGCAATTGTTTAAAAGTAGCATTGTAATAACCGAGGGGAAAGTTTCAATATCGGGGTTCAAAATAAAGTAATGTCGGAATTCGTGGACGATTCGCGTGCGGACCCGGGACGGCCGGCGAGGTCACGGGGGTCCGTTACGGCCGCGGCTGCGGAGGGGGGCGGAGGCCCTTCGGAGAGATCGACCTCCGAAATGCGCCCGAGATTGCATTCTTTCGGCTGCGCGGGCGCATTCCACCGCGCGCCATCCTCGCTCGCGCCGCGCGGCGCTCCGCACCCGCAGTCGACGCGCGCCCTTTTGGGGGTTAACATGTGTCCGCTGCGGGCGCTTACCATCGCCCGCATGGAGCCCGAGTACGGCGTGAGCGTGGGCCCCGCGTCCGCGGGCCCGCCCGGCCTGCGCGTGCGCGACGACGACGAGCCCCAGTACCAGAACCTGGACGAGCTGCGCAAGCGCCCCGAGTACGCCAACCTGGATGAGATCAGCCGCGAGTTCGGTTACCGCCTCTGTCCCGAAGGACAAAACTTGGAGGACGAGGCGATCTATGAAAATATACTGTCAGTGCGTCAAATTCGTTCCGCGGAAGTGCGTTTAGTGCCGGTGTCCGAGGTGCCGTACTACGAAGGCCAAGGTTACGTGGCGACGCAAGTTCTCAGCAGGAATGGCACCTTCCCGCAGTGTCCACCGCACACTTGGAGCCGGCTGCAGCACGCGGGCAGAATGACCGGCTCCTTGCGGCTATTCACTGTAAATATAAATATCTATACCTTCGTTATATAAAAACAACATTCAATTCATTTATTTCATTTAAAAATATTTCTCTCCACTCCTACGACGAAAATAATCTGTTAAGTAATATATTTTTGCGCTCCGGACCGGTGATTGTATAAAATTTTGATTTCTTTAAGCAAAACCGGATATGTGTACGAATGATGAGGTTACTTTTTATGCGCATTCCGAGCAAAAAGTTGTTGCTCAGTATAATATATAATACCGTATTTATGTCGGTCGCAAAAACTCACCGATGGAATTTTGGTCTAATGATTCGTTAATTTTCATGGTGACTTGATGAATTTCTTATGTACTTGTCAAGTATTGTGGTCTGTGACCCCCCGGCCTCGCCAGATGTCGCATATCAGTGTTTATTTACAATCGCATATTAGCTAAAATCATGTGGTTTAATTATATACAAAAACTCTTGATGCTTCGAACGCATCTTCCACATCGTGTGGAATAGATAGAAAGAACATGGCTGCTCTGTTATGTATGTACAGTGAGCTTAACTCTAATAGGGCTAATTCATTGTTTTAATTTCCTCGCGCTGCGCTTATAGACAAATCGCGGCGTTGAGCTCCGCCAGTTTGAATTTGGGGGGAAAACGGAGAAGGAGGTGCATATATATACATACATATATACATGTGGTATATATATATACACTACATTATAATTTTGTATGTATTTTTTTCTATTTCAAAATATAATTATCTCATCCCGCGTCCGTCTCGCGTCGGTTAATTTGAAATTATTTTAGTAGCCTAGTAATTCGTTTGTATTTTAAAAATTTACATACTTATCTTTATAATTTTAACTTAAAAATATGTTATTCGGCCAATGTTTTATTAATATCACATATTAAATCAGTTACAACAGCTTCACTTAAAAACATTACGAAATTATTAAGATAAGTATATTGTTAAGAAAAATAGCTTATTATACTATTTTATGAGTGAGTGAATGAGTCGACTTTTATTGTTTATGCAATGTATACTATACCTTCTTAGTTGTTAAGAATATTCCATACATTTTACGTAACAAGTATTTTCATGTATATTTTTAGGTGAAATGAAAAATCTTAGTGCCACATTTCTCTAATATAATCTTTAAAATTCAATGTTATTATTTAGGAATTTTCGAGTGAGGTTAAAATTTACGTGTTATTTATATACAACATGTTTATACAAATAATTTTATCAAAAGATGAAACCTAACTCTAACTCTATTGTTCACAGGCAAAGCGGGAGATGTACGATGTGAAAAAGCAAAGGTTATGTCTCGCGCAAGATGAATACAAGCACCTTAACAATGCCTTATCTACTCTGGCAGCTTCTAGGACAAGCTGTAAGTTAATAATATTATAAACGAAGTATTAAAATGTATATTTAAATTATTGATAATTTAAACCCTCGAAAAGAGTTCCAGGAGATTGGAAATATTTTCTTGAAGAATAGCTAAAGATACTGTTGATTAAGTAAGTCACTTTTCAAGTGAAAAATAACTAAATCAAAATCAGTTCATCCGCTTCGGAGCTACGATGTCACAGACCGACATACAGTTATACACATACACGCATTTACCCACACATGCCAATACCTACATACACAGTCACGTGAAACTTATAACATCCCTTACAACTTATAAGGTCAGCGGTTAAAAAAGCTTATAATTATTTTTCATATTGTTATTCTAGACTGATAAAATTCTATTTATTTATATAACTATTTAAGACAAAGAAGATAAAGATTCTATTGTTTTAAGTATTTTGTTTGATAAAAAGTGTGAAAACGTTCAGCTTAGTGCTATCTTTTACAACTTCCGGTATTACTGCATTTCTAAAGAATACTTTTGCAGGTAACAGATTATAAATTTAGTGTACATGAGTGCTTTATGAATTTTCTAAATTACAGATTGTATTGTTATAAAAAAATCTTTTATAGTACAAAATGTTATCTAGAAATGCCAGTAAATTCAAAGCCATGTATATTAAAGTAATATTTGATTAATGCTTATAACAAAATCTGCAATAAAGGAAAGTATAAGTTTTTTAACTGATAGAAATTAGGTAAGGAGTATTATTAGATTGCAATTATCTTTTCTTCAAATAAAAGTCGCAAATAATATATATATATATATATATATATATATAATATTACAAATAGGCACATACTAAAGTAAAAGAGAAATTCCAAATAGAAGGCATTGTCTAGCAAAGTTACGTATCAACTTTTGGTCCGCCATAATTCTCAATGGCTTGCACCGGCATTCAATTCCTTTTACAATTCTATACAATACAATACAAGATACAATAGGATATATGATTATTCAAGCTGCAAAGGTCATATCATCTTGCATCTAGCATAAATTGAATTAAATATATATGAAATTTAATATCGTTTATTCTGTTGAGAACAGAGTGTCTTGACACTAGATTTTTAGTGTTAAAACTTTTGTAAATGGAATAGGCTTCGCTATCGCCATTCTCTCTAGTTCCTCACGTTAGGGCCGGTCAACCAAGCAAACTCTTTAATTTTATAACATTAATATAAATATCAATTGGTCAACTTAGTATGAAAAAAAGAAAATATCTTAAACTATATTTGTCTTGTAAAAGCTAAAAGCCAATATAAATAAATACAAAAGGACAAGACGCGCTTTATCCACTAGATATGCAAATGTCCTATGATAGCTTCTTCAATGGGATACAACATTTAGAAAGGAGTATATTATGCAAATATTGTTCAACTAGGACCAGAACACGCCTCTGCGTTAGCCTCAGTATATCTTTTATACCTGCTATATGTATTTATAACCTGTATTTATTGGTTGAAAAATTATCGTATGAAACGAATAACTATATGATTGGTACGAGTATATAATTTTTCATCTTCATTTTTCTTATATTTTATACTGGTAATGAGAGACCAATCTAGTTTTTGTTTTTTTTTATTTAGCTATGTTAAATATGCCGTACGATACATTTTATTTTTCTTAATAAATATTGTATTGAACCCGTGACCGTAACCAGTTGTCACGCTGCAGTATCTCAATTATAAAAATATATATTTCATTTTAATTTTATATGACTTCATAAATGAACAGTTCTAGTGTAATCTAAGTTCAACTTGAGCAATTATTATAATAACAGCAATTTTCAGAATTAAGAATAGTTTAGTATAATGCTTACTAAGAAATATATATATAATAGATTTACATTTATTTCAACGTATGCTCGTGGCCGGTTTTTAAGGTACTTATTTTCATACAATTTTGTCAACAGTATGTTCATCAACCACATCGGTAACAACGACGTCTACAACTTCTCGCCACGATCCAGAACAACTGCGCGTAGAAGTGACTCAAGCGAGAGGAAGGGTCGCGCAGTTGAGGAAGGAACTGAGGCAGGCGAGAGCAGAAGTGGCATGTGCGAGACGCGGTGTTGATACACTTGCTGAGTGAGTGTCCAACATTAAAATCAATTTTCAATTCGCAAATTATGTAGTCTCTGATATTAGGGCACTCAATCAAACAAACTCATCAATAATATTTCTATAGATTTTAGTGAATACCAAAGAGCAAAGAAGAGGAACGAACATAACTAGCTTGTTAAACATTAAAAAATATAATATTTAAATATTGATAATTGAATATCAATTGACTTTTGAAAGATGTTTAAACATTTTCTTGTTAAATGAAATGTATACAATTTACACGTGGTACGTCTCATGTCCATTATTTTATATGGAACTATAGATGATAAATTGCCGAGAAATGGTTTAGAGGCTACAATATGTACAAAGATTGACAGCACCTATTCATAATATTCAATAGATCTGACCTTTGTTCTACGGCGTGCCTAGTGTCTACTACTGATGATTTTTTTCTAAAGCTTCACGCTATATCACGCTTATAGGAAAGTGGGCAGAGCAAACCAACTGTTAAGACACCGAACCCCACTTTCCGCTTTACCTACTAGGTATTATGTGTTGAGTATCGGAATTCAACGCCGCGCTTAAGACAAGAGCAAGGAAATGAAAATAATTTATTCCTCCGAGAGGGAACCGAACCGTTACGTTTCCTCATAATTTTTTTAACGATTATTGTGACAGGCAAAACCAAGAACGTGCTAAGATCACGCGCCTTGGATTCTTGGAAAATTCAAGTCATGTCGAACATTCCGATCTACATGTAAGATTTGTATGAGTGTTCCGAGGTCAATGGGTCAATTATGATTGATGATGACGAGCCGTCCGATTTTATTTCTGTTCGCCATTGTGTACAGTTATTGATAGATGCCAGATATTAGAAACTTTATGCCTGTAGGTTCTGGAGATCTTTCTAGAAATTTGTTTGTTGGTTTTTAATGCATTTTGTGGTGATGCAAGGTAGGTCTATTGATATGTCACACATTGTTACTAATATGTCCTTCAATCTGTAGTCGTTAATCGTCAAATTCAAAATAAAATATATATTTATTTACTTTTTATGTTTCAGAGTGGAGCAAAAACTGAGTGCTCAGCAAGGATGTTACAACATCACTGAAGCCCAGGCTATTATGACTGAACTTAAAAACGTTCAGAAATCTCTCACGTCAGGAGAGAAGGAAAGGGCAGATCTTATGCAATCACTTGCCAAGTTAAAAGATGATTTAACAAGGTTGCAACTAGCAGATGCATCACCAGATCTGTCAACGTTGAGTCTACCACAGGAAAAACTGAGTACAGCATCACAGACTGACCTTTGTGCAGACTTAGTCCCAATTGGTACTAGACTAGCAGAAATGGCGCGGGTTCGCCTTCAATATGATGAAGCTAGAAAACGCATACAACAAATTCAGCAACAATTAGCCGATTTAGAGGATAAAGTTCAACCTGGACAGGCAGAATCTGACAAGGATAGGCTTTTACTGTTCCAAGAAAAGGAACAACTTTTAAGGGAATTAAGAAGTATTACCCCAAGAACGAGGTCTAAACAAGAGATGAGTGATATTCAAACCGAATGCAAGAGATTGGAGCAAGATTTGAAAAATGCTTTCGAAATGTCCAACAAATGTATAGCAGACAGATTGAGGCTACACGAAGAGAAACAATTGTTATTACAACAATTAAAGGACGCGTTAACTTCTATGACGACTTTGGAAGGACAATTGAAAACGTTATCGGCGTCTACGTTATCAGTGTCGAGTAGTTCCAGTTTGGGATCGTTATCAACGGCTAGTAGTAAAGGATCGTTAAGTTCGGGGATAAGTTTTACGGATATATACGGAGGCCCGCAGATAGCAAGTTCGTTTCAAGCGGACAAACCTATTGATATGGTTGATCTGCATCGAAGAGTGGAAAGGTGAGTCTATTATCATATTTAAACAAATTGTAAGTAGGTAGATACTTATAACGAAATTAATTATTTTTAAATTTTGGATAAACTTTAAGTGTTCATTCCAAAAACTATATTAACTATTTACCAATGTAGACAATTCTAATTGTGGACGAAATTGAAATCTTATATTCTACTGTCAATTTTGTTTACGTGATTAATATCGCGTTTCTTTTTCATTCCACAAGAATATTTACTACATATCGATAAAGATAATAGTTCATTAGCTTTTATTATATTTAGATATCGGAACATAACGTTATCTTTGTTAATATAAGGTAATCGACATTCCAATCTAAATCAATGTTTCATAACTGCAATAAAGTGAACCTAACAGTAGTTTATTAATATTGTGTTATTGCTACTTTAGTTCAAATATTTTGATAATTTTTAAAATTATGGGGTTTTTGCGTTTCAAAATTGTACACAATACGAATTAAAGTATTATTTTTTATGGATATTTTTTATGAATATGATTTCTTTTATTATATTAATATCAATGAGATATACTCGTATTTACTACGAGAAAATTCTATTAATAGTAATTTTTATTAAGTTTTTCGAAAAAATTCAAGTTTTATTCTCTACCAGGTTACTCCGCGGCACAAGTTTCCCTGATAGCGCTACACCAGGCACCAGCAGTTCGTTATCACAGCCATCGTTATCACCAAGAAGTAGCTTATCATCAGCTAGTCCACCACCGCCACCGCCATCTTATCATCAGGTATGGAAACTATAGGACTACATAGAGTTTTTAGATTGATTTACGTCCTTGATTTATTTTGTAATCAGTGTAAAAAACTGTATAAAAAACATGTTTGTTTATATAGCAAGATATGTTTATATAGTAAGTATCAAATTTTAATATAATCAATTTGTAGATTATTTTTTTGTATAAATTTCCAGGTAGAAAGACAAAGGCGGCAGCAAAGGGAACTAGAGGAGAAATTGGCTGAAATGAGAATAGGTGTAGCTACAGGACTCAACGAAATCACTGGCTTATCTACCAGTGAGTAAATTTAAAATTATGAAAATATTAAAAAATATATGTTTTTAATTGCTATGAGCTTATAATTTCGTCAAATATATCGCCACATCAACATCTCGAATCAATAATACAATTTTCTACAGATAATTGTACGTACACAGAGTTATCCTGGACACCTAATTATATTGTATTTACTTACCTACTTATTTATTTACCTAATTATATTGTATTAAGATGAAGTTACGTTAATATTTACAAGTATCTATTGAATTAGAAATAGTAGTTCCTAAGCTTAGTGCTTTCAGCCAAACGAACTCTTCATTTTTATAATATTAAATTTTACATATTGTGTAAATAATACATTTTATTTTTTCGCAGTTCCCGTCCAGCTACAAGGCCCAGGACGACCCATCGAGCCGTTGTCCCCCATATCAGAGACGCCTCCCAAAACGTCACCCCCCACCCCGCCATCACCACGAACTCCCTCATCTAGTGGTAACGTGTTCTATTATTAACGAATTAATTTTGTGACGAAATGCAGTGCGGTGCCCGACAGTGCCGCCCTGAAGTTAGGCTTTCTTCAATTTTGCAGATGTTCCCTCGGAAAAAAAATAAAAATAGAAAAAAAATCTGTGCAGCCTTCTACAGCTAATTTCAGGGCGGTCACTACTTGTAGACTGTATTATATTTTTATCTCATTTAATTCGAAACCAATTGTATTTTATACCTCATTTGAATTTAATTGTTTATTTTCTATAATAATATTTATTTGTAGGTACTAACACTAGATCAGTGTCAGCAGCAGTGAGCGATGAATCGGTGGCAGGTGACTCCGGTGTGTTTGAAGCGGCTCAAGGGGGCGATGCTGGTACGAATTTACTTTATTATTTTAAGCTTTATATAGTATCATTTATAATATACTGGGATAACACCACCACCACACCACAATATGTGTACAGTTAGATACAGTACTGCAACACAGTGGCCTTAATGGCTATCGTTATCGACGATTTATTATTATTATTCTTTTTTAGCTTTTACAGCTTTATGCTATATGCTAGCATATAGCATGGTAGACAGAGGGAACTCAGCGTTAGGACACTACGTTTTACACGCACCGCCTAATTTTCAATTTATGGACGAGTGACGGATTTCAACGCCGTGCCTTGTTATGAAAGCGAGGAGATGAAAATAATATGTCCCTCCTGACGAGAACTTAACCCACAACCGTCGCGTCTAGAATTAGACTATGCAAATACATATTTAATCTTCTAATTAACATTTATCATTGTTACAGTAAACAGTGCGCAAATTGAAATCAAATTGCGATACTGTTCAGATGAAAGTGCTTTGGAAATTGGCATTCTTAGAGCAAGAAATCTACACGCTTTGTACATTGATATGGGGACAGAAGTGTAAGTATATTTGTATTTTTTTTACTTGTAAAGAGGCGAAGAAGCGTTTGGTAGTAAATAACGCGACAAGTTGTGGGTTGCACTCCCATTCGAGGAAACTAAAAATTAAATATTTTTATTTCTTCGTTCGCTCTGGTAATAAGGCAAAACGCGGCTTTGAGTTCCATAACTCAACACCAAGGCACCTAGAATTCGGTATAAAATGGAAAAGATGAATATTTAAATATAGAATAGTTGAATATATTATATCTTAATGTTATTCTAGGATAAGTCATTTAACTCTCTATTAAATCATATTTCATTGCTACTTTCTAATGCTACTTCCTTTACATTGATGCTTTTACGAAACTCAATAAATGACTAACTAAATGTCTTCTTTAGTTCTGTTCGAGGTGCACTCGTCATAGGCGGTGGTGGCGGTGTAGCTTTCAGCAGTGCAGCGCTGCAGTGGCGCGGCGTCACCTTACTATGGAGGAAAACGCAACGCGCTGCAGTAAGCGCTAAAGCGCTTAGGGCTGCGACTCTGCAGATCAACCTCTCCGCTGGTGCTGAGTGCCTGGTACTTATGTTTTATATTTTTGTGTATATTTTTGATTACGTTTTTTTATGCTGGTATTAATTATTACATTTTTTAATGTTTAAATTTTGTTTTGACTTATGACATGATAATATAAATCATAAAAAAATAAGTTTAATTAAATAATATATAATAATACTTTATGCAAAAATTTTCCTTTTATGCCGCCTTTTATTTATATTTTTATGTAATTTTCTTTCATTATTAAATCTGCCGTTTTATACCATTCTTTAAAACTATAATTATAAATATGATGATAAAAGCCAAATTCGAGTATTCGGCGTCAACGCCTTGAGTGCCATGTGAAGAATTATAGGCGAGAGCGATTTAATACTGATATTTTATAATTTTGTCAATAAATTACACAATCTTGTTCCAAAATCTAATAATTAATTTATTTCAGGGTTGCACACAAGTCAGTTTAGCGGACTTCGATCCGGACACAGTGTCTCAGAAGTGGTATAATGTATTAAGCTTCAGAAGTATGAGACGGGATGAGAGTTCGGATGAATCTACTGTTATATCTTCACAAACTTCCACTCTTACTAGGAATAGAGGTAAATATAAGTTAATATCGACTGTTAAAATCAAAGTTAAAAAAAAAATGAAAAACTGCTATAATAAAAATCTAATTAAAAGTTGTGAATTCTATTTCCACTGGAGGTAATGGATTTTTATCATTTCATCGCTCTGGTGCGCGGCGCTGCGTTCCATCACTCAACAAGCAATATTCCAAAAATTTTAAAGTTCGTGGGGATTAGAATGTCTTACCTTCTGCCTACCCTGCTATATATATAGGGGATACAATGTGAATACGTTATATTTATTATACAATAAATAAATCAGCTTTATGTATTTATTTATTATATTTAATTTGTTTGTTTAGGTCCTGAGAGTATGACCGGAGCAGAATGCAATGTAGATTGTGAGAATTCGGCATCCGAAGATGAAGAATCAAGAGAGCCACTTAATCAGGTATAATTATTTCTTTTTTTATTTCTTTTATTACTCATCTCTTTTTAAAGAAACATTTGTTTTTAATGGTAATATATAAAATCAGTAGCTAAAAATATGTTTTAAAAAATTATTTCATTCACCTTTTTGTGAAAACACAATGTACTACTATTTAAAAGAGATTGCAAGTCAAAAATCTAAATATTAAATAATTACCTTGAGTAGGAATCCAACTCACAGCCATCGCAATTACTACCACACGCTGTAATCATTGTACCAGAACTGTCTTAAACATATTATAATATTTAAAATTAAATCAAAACATATTTAATAACAGATAGTCGAAGAAGACTCCTTTGAAGACTACATACCAGAGGACATTGTGTTAGAAGATGAATACTTGCCGTCGACAGCTGAAAAAGAAACTAATACTGAATGCAATTTCTGTCCTGAAGGAAGACAGCTGCATAGACGGTGAGGTTTAATTTTTTATTACATATTTATATGTTAAGTGAAAAAAGGGGAAATGAGTGATAAAGTTGGAACAGTGAGATCGATGAGTTGTGACCGCAATGAAGTTGGCAGGCAGCGCAATATCTGAATGTTCATAAAACCTAACTTTAGGGCAACCACGGCTCGTCAACCGTACTCTGTATATTTATCTATGGATATTTCTAGAAGTAAATAATACATATGCTATACAGCGATTTTCTGATTAGGAAAATATTCATCGATTCTAAATTTATTTTTATGAACTTCTATATCTTCACTACATAACACAAAAAAAACACGTTTTTAAACAAAAAAAAATATCATCTTAATTACAAAAAAAAAATAAGATAAGTTTTCAAATAATATTTCCCCACAACAGATATATAATAAGGCGGGAGGCGGACGGAAAGCCTCACGAGGATATCGCACTAGAGCTATAGTTACATACCGTCCATATGTATATCTGTATATATTGTATCTTAGGTATGTTTATTGTGTAAAGTGTGAGCTTGGTTTGCATTCGAAATTAACATTATTAATAGATTGAAATTATTAATTATATACCGTCCTGCAATTAATGAGGACAGGCAGGTTAATAAAAAGTATTAAGACACACAGTTTTTTATTATCGCGATTTGATAAAACATTTTATAACGATACAGTAATATGCAATTGTGTTGCTATCAAAAACCGTCAATACAAAAGTTATATGAAATTAAAATACAACCAAATAATAATGTCAACCACATTATGAAAGATAATTATGTATTTGTTATTTTACATCTCTTAAAGTCACTTTTAGAGAAGTCTAGCATATTCTTTTATATAACTTTTTTAGGCAAAGAAAGCATAATGCTTGCATGATAAGCAAGTAAAGCATGGCATGAAGGTCCGTCGTCCGTCAGTCACGAAATATTATATATACTAATATACATACATATAGCATGGTTTGAAAATTGATGTTTTTTATATTATATTTAGGATGTTGATTTTTTTGTATGTAATTAAATATTTTAATGTATAAATTGGTCAAAGTAATAAGCATATAAATCTAATTTATATGTTGTTCGGTCTTTCCCGCAAAATAAACATTAGTATGCCACTTGTTAGTTGCTACTAGCATATGACGTCAGAAGTTACCAAATAATTATCATCAACGGTTTGCATTTTATGGAAGATTTCAATGATTTTCTCAAATGGTTCTATAAATAATAAAAAGAAATTAAATGATCTTCAATAGTACTTTTAATACAAGTCAACATCCTTAATAACATATAATAATAACTTCTGTCACATAATTAATAATCTTATTATTAATAAACGATATTTGCTATTTATTTATTAATTAATTATAAATTTTATTATTTATTATAGAAAAAGTCAACAAGTAAGCTCAAATCAAGAAGAGTCGCTCGCGACTATAAAACGATCTCAGACATTCTCACCACAACCACAGAGTATCGGCAAAGGGCAATACATTTGCAGGTAATAATAATAAATTATAATTTATATATTAAACTACCTGGAGACCAGTCATGGCGCAGGAGCACAAGCGTGCTACTGTAAATGCGACAGGTTGCAAATCCGACTCCCACTCGAGCAAATTATATATTTAATATTTTTATTTCGTCGGTTTGTTAACGAGACAAAAGGCCTCCGCCCAACAAGTCATGTTTTCAGAATTCGGTGAGCGTCTTAAATCTAATAGGAATTGAGTGTCTCAGGTTCCCTCGAATATCTTGCTATGTGAATGAAATGATAACAATTTTTCCTTCATTTTCAGGCTAAATCGTTCAGAATCTGATTCATTCATGGCGCAGTATTCCCGACGAGTGACATTACAGCCGCCGACCGTCGGTATTCCCTTCGACAGGAGTGTGAGGGAGAGACGTTCTTTGAGGTTATTATTATATTTTAATAAATTAGTAGATTTATATAAATATATATATTTTAATATACAGGGACGATAAGAGAAATTACAAAATACACGCTTTTCATTGCATGAGTAATTTTTAAAGAATATATATATATACGGTCGATTTGTGTTGGCAGCCTTAAAGCTAGGCTTTTTGAACTTTTCCCAAAACATATATCTCATATACGAGTACTTAATATAATATCAATTATAATATTTATAAATTATTTTTACACACAAAAATAACCACCCTAATACCACTTCCAGATGGGGTCGAGTGCGAGGCGGTGCTCGTAAAGTGACATCCAGGTCTAAGTCAGCCAGAACTAGCCTGGACCTGTCGTTAGACCTGCACGCGCAACACGCCCGCCTGGCCGACTTAAGACAGGAGATCACGCATCTAACTCAACTTAAGAAACGGTAAGGATAAGGATAAAGATAAAATTATATACAGCTTGTCGCTGTGTCACGCATATAACAAGATAGGCCTAGGAGACTGGCCTTAAGACAGTTAAAGCCCCACGCGCTGCACCGCTGTCGAGGCATTGCTTATCGGATGCTGGCGGAACACAATGCTGCGCTTTGTCTTGTTATTTGAACTGACATATTATAATTAAACTTATTATATCTATGTGGGAAGATTTTAACAATGCTAATAGATAGTTATGTAACATTTAATTAGAAAAAAAAAGTATTCCAAAATAAAGTTTAAACAGGCTCAGAAAATTAAATAATACATTTTAACATAAAAACTTATTAAATATACATATATAATGTATTTGTATGTATCTTTGTACAGTCTCGAAGAAGCCTGCTCCCGCGGTGACCCCACACTCGCACAATGGGTGGCGGAGGACGAAACACTGCGTAAATTGATCTCTACACCCGTAGAGTCAAAGGACAGAGTGTCCAGACTCTTCCACAGGACATGCAGAGAGATATACCGGCTGAGGAAATCTAGGCAAGGTGGCAGGAAACCGGATTTAGTCACTTTTAAGTGAGTTTTGTCCTATTTTTTATTTTCACACTGTATCCTGCTTCCCTCTACCTATCCAACTGGTAGGTAGAGGGACGCTCGTGTTAAAACACTCCATGTTTAACACAAATTTTGAGACATTACGTGTGAATAGTGGAACTCAATGTCGAGCTTTGTCTTGAAGCAGAGCCAGGAATGGGGGAATCGAACTCACAGCCGACGCGTTTACAGTCAAACCTTGGTAAAAAAACATTTAGAGTCACAATTATTTCAATATTGAATTTCTCTTTTTTAGTTTAAGCGTTTATATGTTTCTTAATTGCTTAATGATTGTATCTTTTCGCACGTTACATTATTATCTCTAAAACAACAAATTATCTCATCAACAGAGAAAAAATGGCATTCTTTACACGCACCAAGCAAATACCGATACTGCCAGACGAGGAAGGCGAACTATCAGACGAGTGGGAAGAGTTAGAAGAGCGGCGCACACCAGACGGTAGATCTTCCAAGACTTCCTACGAACGACGGGAAACGAACCCCGAACCTGTGGAATGCAAAAACCCATGTATACAGGAGCCGTGCTACGAAAGTATTGAAGATGCGAAGACTGAAGAGAGGTATGAATTTGTTGTAGATAGAGTACTTGGTGTGCAAGTTTGAATGGATTAGATGGATTTTTTATTTGTATGTATTTAACACGGATATGTTCCGGAGCTCCATAATTGTAATCCGTAAACTATCAGATATCCAAAACAAATACTATTTGAACCGAAAGCTATGTAATATGTTCTTATATCCGTAATATGTTCTTATATCTTATCTTATAATTTTTGTAAGTTTAGATGTGATATTTTTTATTATTGTTGGTTGCAGTATGATGAATAATGTGTCATTTATCATGTTTTTAAAAAAAGATTTAAAATAGAAACTGTACTATTTTCAATTTTTCAAAATTTAAGTTAAAGTATATATTAACTGTATTAACTGTATGTCTTCTATGTTACATTATACACCTATTTGATGTATCGTTTCATCTGATCTATGTTTGGTATTTTTATAATCTAAGATAATTAAGCTTATGAAGGTTGGATCAAATATGGCTGAATGTATTGTATCTGAGAGTGGACTTAACAAAGAATTATAATAAAATATGTATATCTAATTATGATATTTATAACATTAAAATTTATTATTTATATTTAAGTCTGTTGCAACATTTTGTTTTAATTATGCAATTTGTAAGTTTTTTTCAAGTTTTTCACTGAGCAAGAACTTTATTCTATAAAATAACAAAACATAGTAACTACAATTAGAAACACTCAATTTTAAATTACAATTTTGTAATATCATAATGAGATATACTTAAAAACTAAAAATGGCACCGAAAAAATTCACTTATACACTGTGATCACTATTGCCTTTGAGATTCGTAGATTGAAGACTGAAATGAAGTAATTATATATATTATCTATATACATTCTACACGTAAAAGGGGTGCCATAAGAAATCATTTACAAAAAATTATATATTTCATGAATAGTATTATTATGTATTTATATACAAAAGGCATAAAGTATGTTGTTATGTATTTACGCTCAAGGCTGGTAGGCAGGCGGCGTTAAGTTCCGCATCAACACAGTCTCGAAAACTGGACGATGTGTGGGAAACGGAGTGTCTTGACGCTAGGTTCCTTTTGCCCATCCAGCTGTAAGCGGAATACAGCGTGAAATAGCTATGTACAAAAAAATAGTGCCTTTTCGGTGCCTTATGTTGTGCCATAGCCGGCAAGCAACATTGGGTGTACAAAGTAGAGTATGGAAGTCACAAAAATATGCCAAACTTTGTTTTTTTTTTAATAATAATAATGGTGTACATACGTAAAGACCCACCGGGCTTCGGTTATATATAATGGATTCCACCGAAACGACTTGATAGGCCAAAAACGCTTTGTAAATACGGCTGCGAATGAACAGTGGGTCATATTACTTTGAACATGTTCTTTTGTAACATCAGGAAATTTATTGAGATTGGACGTTAGTACAGCGTTTGATTTGTGTAATGCAAAATTAGCATGTATATAATATTTCTATATGTACATTATGATTTCTACACGTATATTACACAAAAAAAAATATGAAAAATATAATTAAAAAATAAATAAATCTAAAAATTTTATAGATTTATTATCTTTATTTTTCTGTAACATCAAAAATATGAAATTACCTATAACAAAATCAAACTTTGTACTAATGTCAAAATTACATTTGCTATGATTGACGTTGTCGTTGATACAAATTAAAAATGTATTTTGATTTTTTTTAAATAGGAAATAATCGTGGCTCACTTCTGCCTTATTTAAATTCTTTAAATCTATACATTGGTAACAATAATAAATTTCGATGTTACAGTAATTTATACAATATACTATAGTAGTATGATTTTTTATAATTTACTAAAGTATTTATTTCCAATGTTGGATGTATTTTAATTCCATATAAAAATTTTACTATTTGATCTGAAATGATACTGGCAGACATCTCAATATTACGACCTCGTACGTAAGATGTGAATTAGTTTTTAGTTGTAAATTTTTGTAAATCATGTACATAATACGAGATTAAATCTGCATTCTTATTTTTACTTTAAAATTTATTACTAAAATATTTTTTATAGGATCTAGATTATAGATAGACGCAATAAGTAATGTTACATTATTGTATAAAAAATGTATATTTTATATGCCTTTACTTGAAGTTTATACATACATAGTTTTGTAATTGTTACAAGGTGAACATTGATTTGCCAAATTAATTTAATGTTTTAATTTTTTCCATGAAAAGGGATTATATTTTGTAAAGATGCCAATACCGACGATAGAATGTTGATATTAATAAAACGTGAAAATAAAAATAATAAATCAATTAACTCATTGTTTGATTTTACTTTCCTTCATATATATTTGATTAAATAAAATATAAGGATTGTGGTGTTCTAGTGCAGCGGCACAGGTTTGTGATTATACCTATTTTTTATAAACGTAAAAAAAAAATTACTTCAAAACCCACATATTTTTCAATCGCATTTGTTTTTTGAAAATACAGATGAAATAAATAATCTTAACATAAATATAACTCCAAAAATATATTTATGTTAAGATAACTATAGGTCTATACCTACATACAAAGTAAACCGACGCCTACAATGAATACAAACATGCGATTCTAATAAAAACTTCCATTAAAATTGTACTAATTACAGAACAACCTAAAATATTTTTATAAAAATGCGGCGCCGACATTAAAATTCCATTAAATATGACGCAGCAAAAAGCTTAAAATATTTTTAAAATGGAACTAGTACATAGTTGCAAAGACAAATGGAATTTTATATTTTTTTCAGCTTAACGTTTTTTTATACATCTAGTGTCATGCTCATGATACTCCGTTCTCCATTTTTCACTGGTTTTAAAAAACATCGTGTATTGAGTGGCGAAACTTAAAATTACTGCAAACTTAGTACTTACGAAAGTGGAAAATGCATAGAATAAAAAAATACTATTCAATACATTATAGTAATACGGACAAATAGAAATATTTTTCATATAACATTATTTTCTTTAATTATCACAACCCTTAGCTACAAAATAAGATTAAAAAGCCTTCGTTGAGTACAGTTAATTATTATATTTTATATTCACCCCCTGGGAACCCCGGAAATGAGTTAAGATTATCTTAAATCAAGCGTCGTTAGGAATTAGGGTAAAAAGTTGAAACGACAGTTTTTATTTTAATTATTTTTAATGGGCATATCAGATTCGGTAGCGCCGTTAGACTGTATCCAAGTGGAATTATTTTTTTATGGGGGCTGCGGGTTATTATATATTTTTTTTATTTGGAAAAATTTAAATTTCTAATTAAAATTATACAGTATGGCATAGGTATGACATTTTTTTTTTATAAAAAAAAACTGTTAAGAGAAAATATTGATTTGTACCGCAATTACATTATTTTTTAACGCACTTCTTATTAAGTCTACTTTTTGCTTAGCTTAGCTTCACGCTGTACTTTTTGTATGGAGGCGTTGCGTGTTGAATGGCGGAACTCAACATCGGGCTTTGCGTGGTTACCAGAGAGAGGAAATGACAGCCATTGTTCGGTGATATTTGATTTGGCTTGATGTTATGTGATAATTCTTATCATAAATCTAGAGTCCATCGAGGCGCTGGCACAAGGATATGACTGTAACTCGACGGTCGTGGGTTTGGTTCCCACTCGATAGAATGAATTATTATTTATTATTATTTTCATTTCTTCGCTTTTGCAACCTACAAGACAAAAGCCAAGCCAAGCTAAAGCCAAACAAGCAATGACCCGAGAGTTGGGTAGGTACGTGGGGAACGAAGTCTTAATACTGGGTTCCCTCTGCGTACCCTGCTATAGCGAGAAATAGTGTGAAGAATATTTTTTAAAGAGAAGACTTTTAGAATGTGTGTATAAATATAATATTATACGAAAAAAGTCAAGATTATTAAAGTTGTTTTCCTGCACTTATTCCTATTTCCATACTTTTATGCTTATGTTTTGTGGAAGTTGATTGTTCTAAATTACAAGATTTGGGCGTAAATTGTCTTATTATTTGACAAATTAATTGAAACCGTTGTTGCGCAACACCACAGTTGTGGGTAAAAATCCCCTTTTGTGGGAATGAATTATTTTCATTTCCTCGCTCTGGTAACAAGCAAAAGCGTGGCGTTTGAGTTTCACCATTCAACACGCAATGTGTAAAAAATTGGGCGGTGCATGGGTAACGTACCTTGGTATGCGGGAATCAACCTGAAGCTGTTTTTGTGCAAATAATATAAAAAAATCAAACATTTTCACACAGCAGGGTAGGCAGATGGAAACCTAGTGCTAGGACATTCGGTTCACTATTTCCGGCAAACTCTGAAAGCATTGCGTGTTAAGTGGCGAAACTTAACGCTGCCGTTTACCTCATCACCAGATCGAAGAAAAAGGCTATTGTAAAAATATCTCAATTAATGTTAATATTACCTATTTCCAAATCGCTTCACAGTACTAACTTAGCCCACACCCCTGCGTGACTGGCCGCCGTCACGCGTCCTCCGGAAACGTCCGGACGTCGGGGGGAACGAACAATACACCCTGTTGGTATTATGGTAATGCTGACCGATAGCTGTAAGCTATGTTATGTTTATAGCTGAAGTAGAAGCAAAAAAATGTATGTTAAAAAAATTGATTGCTACCGAATTATTAGTTAGTTTAGCTTTTTTTAGAGGAAATCTAGTATTATCACACTTCGTTGCATACTTTTCGGAGTGTTTCGAAGGAGTGAGAATTTCGGGAAGTGGAGAAACTAAACGCCGCGTCCTATTGTCAGAGATAAAATATTTCCTTCCACTTACTGGGAATCGAGCCCACAATCGTCGCGTTTACAGTCAGTATGCAGTGCCGCTCACGACTGCCCCACTATTGTTCAACATACCTAATAATTATTTTATATATTTAACTATTACTTAACACTATATAGGCTTATTTCTTTTAGATAAATATTTGTAGGCAGGTTATGTTTATAATTTAAATTAAGAATTATCCATTTATTGTCCGATCAAGTTACAGTTATTACAGTGGTAGTGAGTTCGAAACTCACTTAGGAGAAAGTGTTTATTTGAAAATATTTATGAATTATTCTGTCTACTTAGACAAAAGATGGCGTAAGTATTATGTTGTATTTGCTAACGCCAACTTCAAGTGAAAAACGAAATATTTATAAAATATTGTAGGAAATGAAAAAATACAAAAAATATAGTAATATGAAAATACCAATTTCTATGAGCAAACATGGCTAACTAATATTTATTTAATAGTAAAAAGATCATATTTAAACGTATTCTAAGGAACAATCCCTTTGTTCGACGTTAAAATCCAACACAGAGACAAAGCTCACCATACCGAAGCATTGCATTGTATAAATCTTACAATATAATATATACTAAATCAACATATATTTTGCGGGAATCGAACCCACTGACCACACCATAACAAGCACTTTCAATTATAAAATATTAATCCACAGCTTTCCTACAACTTTCTTCACACACTTTTCAATAGAATTTACTTTCAAATAACAATACACGGTAAAATACACGATGTCACGTAACAATCTAAAAATATGAAAGGAAAGTGAAAATAGATGGAAAACACAGAGTCGTGATTTCCTCCAGTCCACAATGCCCCACTGTCGCAGCGGCTGTCAGGTATGTCATTTGACTCATGCGCGCGCGGGCCCTGAATACAAAGCCGCGGCGACGCCAGACGAGGTGTGGCCTCATTGTAGACGGTAATATGTTTTTTACTGGTAAATAGAATTTGCTATCAATTAAAAATTTGTGTACACATACGGCGCGTTTTTCCTTTGTATCTTTTATGTTTATTTCTGTTATAGCAGGATATATAATAAGGTAATCAGAGGGAGCCTAGTGTTAAATGGCGTCATCATAACTTTTTTGTTTTTCCCGGAAGTTATCGGTTGGAATCCGATGATATTCGTGAAATGTACACTTAAATTTAAGTGATTGTTCAGTCTCGTAAAATATGTTCCTTAATTTCAACAATTATTTAAGCATTATGGGATATTTTTTAAGGATTTTCATAATAAAATGTAATATTACATTTGTCTATCTTTTCGCGGCGTTGGTTTTCGCTACTCTCCGCGCAATATCTTATAAGTTGGACAGTACATGAGGACCGTCTCAGTACTAGTTCTCTCTGCCTATTTCGCTTCATGCGGGATGCAGTGTAACGGAAAGAATATTTTTTTTAATACAACAAAATATATTGAAGTTTCTTAAACAGCCACCTCTAAGACTCAGGCCGCACACCACATGGATTTTAGTAAGAAACACGGAGCGACACTTATTCTTATGCAAGACAATATTCTAACGCATGCGATAGCGTTTTATCGACGATTCCTTCCTATTGTATGCATATTTAAGTACTTCGCCTGTGAGAATTTTTAGTGCTAGTAATAACCAAATATAGCCATAGCTAAATTATTAAATTTTCTCTTTAGGTAGATTGTTTATATCTTTTTTTGTTAGCTTCACGCTGTACCTCGTAGATGGGAACATATATAGTTAGAATGTAGGCAAATTTAACATGTAAATCTAGTGTTAAGACACTCGGTGTTCCCATTTAGACACACTAGGTCGTCTTAGGTTAGGGGAGTAGGCGGGTAACCCCTGGTCGCTGATGACGAAACGCGGCCTCCTTCAATACCATTACAGATTCACAGTCCCCTGTCTACATTGCTATAAGAGCGAAAAAAGAATTTTTTGAACAAAGATATTTAATTATAAATATTTTTTCTTTTGAACCCTTCACACAGTCCTAACTGAGTAACTACGTTAAGTTTCACATACATCCGTCAATATTTGCAATTGCAGCTAATATAATTTCTTAAGCTTGGAAGGATTAACTTTGTATTACAAAGTGTATGCATTTTGTGCCACGTGTCAACATTTATTATAACTCTATCTATATGATACATATATTAACGAATAGAGGAATTCCACGCGGCTTCGCCGGCTTGAACTATAAGAATATTTGTTGAGTAAGTATTTAAAATTGATAAATATTTATATATAGCCTGATCCAGAAATCGAACCTGAATCTGTATGAATAAAGCATGTAGATAAACGTCTATATATATATTAATTTATTGACTAAGCAAATAATAAGCTCAATATAAATTAAAAAAAACAACCAACATTTCCTAAATGAACCGATATAATAAAAGTCGATTAATTTGTCGGTTTGTTCAGTCTATAGAGTCAGTCGCATTGAACTGGCTGGTACAGTAATGGTGCCGGAGCAAGCCATTCGTAATGATTTAGCAAAATATAACAATAGTAGGGTGTGTTCAAATTATACTTTACAAAATCGATACAATACAAATAGTATAATCATTCAGCCAATAAAAGCTAGTTGCTTGCAAAATTGTAGCGATAGAATTAATTTGTTAATAATTGATATCCATATAATAGCATGCAGCTTCACGCTTTTTCCCGCATAGCAGGGAATCTGGTTGTAAGACTCTCCGTTACTCACTTTTTTCTCTTATTTTATACAGGTCGACGATAACGAGGATTGTTTATTTAAAATTGTATTTTTTTTGTAATGTCTTCTTCCCTTCCTTTCCGCTTAAATTTGGAGACGTTGCGTGTGCAGTGGGATTTAACGCTGCGCTTTTTCTTCTTACAAGAGTACTTAAATATATCATAATTGTTCAAATATATACAAAATACAACTTTAAAAGCCTTACATTTTGGTAATCTTCGTACTTTTAATAATTAATTCCTATATTTAATTTGAACCTGTCTTACCCCTTAAACGATCTACGGGGGGTGGTGCAGTAGCACGTGCCGACAGGTGCCGGCGCAGCTGCCTAGTTTATAGACCGTAACTGCATTGTAGATGTACAATAGTCCGCTTGAATTCATTTCTAAGACGCTTTTGTTAGCATCACCTGTATCTGTTTATCTATCAATCATTTTTTTTTTCGATCAAAGGAACTCAACGCCGCGCTTTGTCATTTTACCAAAGCGAGAAAATCAAAATATTAACGCCACGTCCAGATATCATGAATTATAATGTATGAAACGGATATCCTTGTCAGGAAAACCAAATTTAAAACCTTCGATCAACTATGTACTTATAGTTGATCGAAGGATAATAGATACTCAATTGTGTCTTTACAGTTAACGTCGTACTTTTTAAATGGAAAAATGTTTATTGCTAAAATTAAGTAAGATGTGATTTAAAAGGCTCTGATTTTAACCGAATCAGGTGTAAGTGAGTACGTAAGTATATTTAAAACGTTGAAAGTGTATAAAGTAAGCATTATAGGTTAATAAGTTAAAGCGTGTAGATATTGAAGCAAATTGATAATAACAGATGATGCTATTGAATGAATAGAAAGCTATAAACTGCTGTTGACTTAGATTAACTTTCATATTATAATGTTTATATTGTCATTCAAGCTATAACAAATCAATCCCAGATAATTATGGTAGAAGTGGTTGACTATTTGACTAAATCTAAAGGTAGGATATTCTTTTAGGGTAGGAGAGAGCCCCTCCCCCCCAAGGGGCATAAATTATTGCTCATCCCAAAATATTAATCTAGTCACAAAAAATAATAGATTTAGAAATAATAAGAGATATACATATATTTCAGCAATACCTAATTTAACGTAGAGAGTTTACCTCGTGTCGTTTTTTGATTTCTAATCTTGTTAAAAAAATATCTTATAGGCCTTGTATATAATAAGATTTTTGAGGAAAACTTCAAATTTTATTTTCCTTCTGAATTGCAATGCAGTGCAATGTATTCCTTTCAAATGGGTTTCGAACCCACGACCAAAACGTCCAGCCAGCCGCTTCAACAGTACCACAACGTCACCAAATATGTTATTCAAGGTATTTTTATAGAAATGACCATTAGGTGGTTATCGGGGGCGTGATCAGCTCGCGTGGGGTCCACTCCACGTTTCGAGGAACCTCGCGTTTCGCGTGGCGAGGACGGTAATAGCGGTGATTACTGCTTCATGTTTGACTTAACAACCAAATATGATTTATTATAATAATGGCCTACTTTACGGCATGGTGGGTGTCATTTTTTTAATTGGTATAGAGATTTTCTTTTTTCTTTAAATTTGTTTTGTTTTGAATTAGTGTTATATTTAGCAATTGATATATTAAAGTGCAATTTACTAAATTATAAAAATATATAATTTGTTTGATTGATCGCGGTAATCTAAGGAAGTACTGGCTCGCATCGAAAATTTATATTTCTGTTGTCTGTCGGGTAGTATAGCAACTAATAATTTCGATGAAACCCACTGTACCTGCGGTCAAAGTTACTTCGGGCACTTAGAATGAGTCATATGCCATAATCAACTCTCTATATTACAATTGGCGAAACAGGTGAAACCGCAAGTAAAAGTTAGTTTTCTATCGAAAATAACTGTAGTATCCGTTCCAATGTTGAGATATTGTCTTGTATGTGTAAAGTGCTTGTATATTATCCATTTATATTCTATTTGAGTAAAATTTAAAAGCATTAAATTAAATTTCAATGCATTATCACTAAATATCATCCACACCATGTGGATACGTGGCACTCCACTACTGTGCGGTTTCGTAGAAATTTTCTTCCATGCGCCACCGAACTGTGGGACGGTCTACCCGCGGCAGTGTTTCCAGGTCGGTACGATATGGATACCTTCAAAAATCTCGTCTATCTCCACCTCAAAGGCCGGCAACGCACCTGTAGCTCCTCTGGTGTTGCACGGGGTCGTGGGTGGCGGTGATCACCACCAGGTGACCCAAACGCTCGTTTGCCTTGTCCTTTTACCACAAAAATAAGTAAATAAATATAATAACTTGCCGGCAGTAGGTACAATAATACAGGTTATTATATAAGTAAATACTTACATGCTAAAACATTTCAGCCGTTGTAAATCACATATGAATCGCTATAAATATTGATTTAAATCGCAATAAATTGTTATAGGTAGTATATTATGATTTTACGTGTTGATAACGTTGCTTAATCTATACTTCTATATTTACTAAAGTATTTATATAATATATAAGCTGAAGAGTTTGTTTCGTTGATAGCGCTAATCGCAGGAACTACTAACGGGTCACCATTCAAAAGGAAAAGTCCATTTTTTTTAGGAAAAAGTAAAGTCTATTTTTTTGTTATATTCATTGGACATCATAGTTATTTTCATTGGACTGCGGAGGCGAAGCCGTACGTAAAAGCTAATGCTACAGTGGTACAAATTAAATAATTTATAACTTTACATACCGTAGTAGTGTTCCGTGTTTCTTATTTAATGGCTTCGTCACGTAAAATAGAGAAGGCATGATGAACACTGCCCAGATAAATATAAAGTAACACCTGAAAAAGTTAATTACCACCTGAAATAAAAATGATATCTCAGAATACACTGGGTGGAAGCGGTATTTTTTGTTGATAATTGAAAAGTTTAATATTAAGTATAGAACGATTTAGAACTTTAGAACTTCCATGACTCATTTACTCTACTTAGCTTATAAAAAAATATTCCAAATATTTTTAAACAAATCCAGGTAGAAATCGATCACACAACAGTTGCGTTTACAGCCAGACGCGGTAGCTGCGTAACGAGAAAGTCGTAATGTTTATATAAATAAACAGTAGCATATTTCTTTACACGACAGCTGACTCTAAAGTTACTTGAACTTTGATCAATTTACTATGGTTTATAGGATAGGAGTTTTTGTTTTTACTTATTGGTCGTAATACACACATGTTAACAAGACGAGTTCTTATTAATAGGTAATTACGTAATAAATGTGAAATGAAGAATATAGTGCGTTGTCACTTTATTATCTTAAATTGATTTTTAAGCAAAAACCCGTTTGTTTGTATAACTCGAAAAGGATTCACGTACATTAATTGACCTTGCGTTTATTCTCTAAGAGTTCCACATAAGACGTGCTGAGAAACTTTGGTTAAAGAGACATTGTTTAATGTCTTACAGTTTAGCTGGCCTACACGAGGCATTATAGATTACCTGTCAGCCGCTGAAAAACAAAAAAGTTTTATATATAAAGTTTGATTTTCACTTGGGAGGCCAATGGTTTTTATTGATCCGCTTTGGCAAGCCTAAACCGTGGCGTTGAGTTCCACCATTTTAAATAGATTTCTTCCTCATTTCTTCTGCCTCAAGCAGAAAAAACTGATTAAAAATGAACAGTAGTAACACGTAATTGAATCCAAAGTCATCTATAATTTACAGTACTGCAATAATAAAAGTCAATCGATTACGAACATTTCCTTTCATAATTAATCAAAACATTTCATCTTATCCAATCATACGTATTTAACCATTTAAATTACTATTAAAATTTGTTCAATCAAAATAGATACAGTAGTTAATACCAGTAGCTGTTATATAAGCATTTTTGTATTTCACATATTTTAATATTGAATTGCTAGAGAGAGAAACTAAAACTGTCCTTATTTTAAGGAGATAAGATTGAATTTTAATTGAAATCAGTAAATAATACTTGTTTCACATTTTAAAAGACTAATTCATTGACTTTGATTACAGGATTAGGAATTATAAAAAACTGGTTAATATTATTCCATTTAATACGTAATATATGTAACTGCTGTCGGTTGTTTATTGTCGATATTTGATTTTGTACCGCCTTTGGCCTGATTTGTTAAATGAGTGATAGCTGTTGGAAATGAACCTGTTATCGATAGACATAATAATTATATTTATCTTTAGTTCTAAATATAAGGATAATACTAATTGTATAACTCAAAATAACTTTAAATCTATCTTGGTACATTTTTTACGCTTCACGTTGTATCCGCAGGATACCGATCCGTCTATCCAGACGGATCGTAGAGGGCATCTCTTAACACTCTCAAGAAGTGTCTTGGACTTACCTATTTTCCGTCCAGTTTTCAATTTGCATGCTGAGTGGAACTCAACGCCGCGCTGTGTGTTGTAATCAAATGGTAAAAGTAAATAAATTATTTTTTTACAAATAGAAAAACCAACTTCTAACAACGAACTAAAAAGTGAAAAATAATTTTACAAAGATGTTATAATTTTGAAGTCGGTGCCAAGTAAAACAAACAGGCTTAGTAATTAGATATTGTAGTAAAGGTGTTGTAACATTAGACTTCAAAATTATAACATCTTTGTAAAATTATTTTCACTTTTTAGTTCGTTGTTAGAAGTCGGTTTTTATTTTTGTCAAAAATTAATTTATTTTACGATTTTAAGTGAATGGTAGATCTTAAAACGATGCTTCTTAAACGAGTGGTGATGGTGGTGGCAGTGGTTTTCAACGAGTGGTTGTGGTTGTCCTATGTAAAACTTCATTTAATTAGGTATTATTTTTGTGCAAAGTTACATTTTGGTATATTGACAAGAACATACATAAAAAGTATTCGGGCGAATCGGGAATATCCCTTTTTTGAAGTTGGTTGAAAATGAGAACATCCTCTTGTTTAAGTTTGGTTGAAAATAAATGCAACGATCAGGAATCTCACCTCTGACATCAATTTAAAAAGTTTTTGCTTGTAACTATTACAGTATAATCAATTTTTTACCAAAAAAAAACAAACTTTCAAAATTTTGACCAGATCTCATAATCGGAACCAAACCGAACTTTCACCACATTATCCTTGAAGTATATCCTTTCAAATAAAATAAGAATCATCAAAATCGTATGGCGCGACATTCAGTTATTCGTCTATTCGTCGCGCACATACCTAATGCAAATTTAAGACTAATGTGATTTTCTCATGGATACAAGGATACCAAAAAAAAAATGGGACCATTCGGGAAGCTTTACCTTTCAAATAAAAAAAAATATCAAAATCGTTCCCCCCAGTTAAAAGTTATGAGGTAACAAACATAAATAAAAACAATCGAATTGATAACCTCCTTTTCTTACAGAAGCTTTGGGTGGAAGTCGAGCCCACAGCCGACACCGCTGCGCCAAGGCTGCCTGTCTTAGAACATCTCTATAAAATACAAAATAGTCGACAGTATACAACCGTGTAATGTATTAAAATGCTAGAATCACTATAGCAATACAAATATACGTATGTATTTATATTATATATAGTTGTTTTGAGTAACGAAGCGTAGGTAGCAACCCATTAAACAAAAGTAAGGTGAACGCACTGTTTCGACTACAGCCACATACACTGACTCACCCAACAATCGAATATATGAGTTACACGATTAGATGGGCTATGTATGATTTACGCACAATATTTTTATTGGGTGTCCCTCACATAGCATTATATTTGTAGGGAACCTGGGATCCTAGTGTTATGACACTCCGTTCCCGTCCATTAAGAAATTTCCCCCATTTTTTGTCGATTTCTGGAGGCATTGATTGTTGAACAGCGGCTTTATCTGGAAATGATTTTTTTTTTTCATTTTCTCGAGTGGGAATCGAATTCACAACGTATCGCATTTACAGTCGGAATATTGTGCCCCCGTGTATGCCTAGGCAATATTTTAATTGTTTTTTTTTTGGTGAAATAACTGGTCACTGGGTTCATTTCAAATCAATTTACAAGTTTTTAAGTGGAACACAAATTTAAAATATAGTTTTTTTCCCAAAAAGAAACTAACCTAAGCCCGTATATTTTAACTAACTACAGCCCGAGATTGCGATAGTGCCTTAGAAACTTATAAACTCGCAATGAAGTTGTAAAATTTGTAAGATTCGAAAACTTTATAGTCAGCTATAAAGATAAGAGCACTAAGTGCTAATTAATAAATTTATGAGTGGACTTTTTATATTTTTACATACTTAATGAGGACGAAATTAAATATATTATGTTATATATTTTAGATCATGTATTTAATGTTACTTTATTTACTTAGTTACTTAATTTATTAGTTTATATTAATCTTTTAAATCGTGGTTAAATGACAATAACTGAAATTCATACATGAGCCACCTAACACAAACAACAAAAATCGATAAAAAATATGAATACGATGCAGTTGTTCCTGAGATTAGCGCGTTAATGCAAATTAACTCTTTTCTTTATTTAAGCCTATCAAACAAACATGGTTTGTAAAATCGCAGTTTCTATTCTACATTCCAACATGGTATGTCTTGTCGGAATATTGGAAAGCGGAGAACGGAGTGTTTTAACACTATTTTCCCATTTCTTTACTGTTCAATGCCGAGTCCTTATAAAAAAATAAATTGTACGTCACGTAAAAATTACTCATTATCATTCATTCACACTCAACATCATTTGCTTGTTTACTTCCTACACATAAGAAATGATTGACAATTGTTTGCTTTGACAAAAAATGTTTGACGTTGATATGTTATGACATGATCATTACAATAAGCTTTAAGTGGCATGAAATAGTTTTCGGTTCAAATTCATTTGTCACTTTTTTTTAAATAAAAAAAAACGAATTATATTTATTTATTAAATTAAAATAAAATTATATTTTCATTGCCTCGCCCCACTACATCACGTCGAAAATTGGAAAATTGGAAGGAAAGAGTGGAACGGAGTGTTTTAACACTAAGCTCTCTCTGTTTGCCCATCCTGTCATACTCACCAACTTTTCATAAAATATATTTATGTAAGTACGTCTTTAGCTAATCAACAAAATCATAATACAGAGTACTGGGTATAAAGTATTAATGCAACGGTATAACATCCTTGTTTTAATGAGAAGTTTTAATTTACGGTTCTAAAAGAAGAAGCTATAGAAGAGTGGACTGTATTTCTATAAAAATAGAGCATATGATTTTTTTAGCAAGATATATGAATATATTTGTATCACATTGTTAGTTATAAAGGATTACATTAGGCAGGAAATGAGAGTGAGTAATTGGTGGGATTTTCATTTTGTTTTAATTCACAACTTGTTTTTTTAATGCGAATGTCACGTCGTTATTTATATTTAGTCTTGGTGGTCTTAAGTTCGACGCCTCATATTTATATAGATTAATATTTTCGCCATATGTTAAGACACTCTGTTTTCCGTTTCGCGCAATTTCGAGGCATCATTGTCTCGAGTGGATTGTACGAAATCGAACCCAAAACTGTCGCGTTTACCAATTTGCTCAAATAAATATAGAAAAACCTTTAGATAATCATTTTCTATTAAATCAGATTTAATTTATAGGCAATTTTTTATTAAATCTACATAAGTATTAAGTTAGTAACAATAACATCGTTTGGTCTAACAAACGACCAATGTTACTGGGAATATAGTAATTTGTACGTGAGATATTGTATTTTACAAGCGTGAGTGTATTTGACACTTTCTATTTCTTCGGTCTCATACGAAGAAATACGAAGAAATACGTCTTAGAACTGTCAATTTCAAGCCATACTAAGCATGTGAGTGAAGTACTGAGATCTTTCTAGAATTATAACTTGCAATTTGGGGTCTTTAGGGCCTCATTAGCAGTCAACAGCTATTAAATCAATAATAAAATAAGTGAAAATTTCGAAAATAAAAGTTTCTATTTCTTTGGTTATGGTTATTTCGTTACTGTGAGATGTAAAGCTGCATTGGTTTATACCATTTTGCATCTACTGTTTCAAAATTTGGTGAATAGTTTGGTAACGGAGTGTCTTAACACTTATTTCTCTTTGCATATTCTGCGTTATATATATAAGAAGTGTGAAGGTCAGAAAAAGGTGAATATATATTACATATAAAAATATCGAATAATATAAATTATCGTTAAAATCGATCGGATAAGAATCGATATAAAATCAATAAAATATAATTTTAATGTTATTATCAAATGTAAACGATTATTTTATGGGTGTTTAAAATAGAAACGTTATTCAGTAGTTAATTCTGTATAAGGTATTAATAAACGTCTTATCACTTAGTTTATTAATTTTAATTATGATAACGTTCTCTTTATTAATTTTATTACTGAATAAATCAATTGTTACCTTAGTATATTATCATAAATTATAATAAATTCTTTATCGGAACGGAGTGTCTTAATATTAGGTTCTCAAGTTATCTTTACCCTGCTACTTGCGGGATATAATGTGAAGCTAAAAAAAGTAAGATATTAAAACAAATTTGAAGACAATGCGCGGCGTTATGAGAATTCAGTGGAAAATGGGAAATTGTTCTTCTCATTTTCAATTTTTGGTTTAAAACCTTCTACGTAAAACTCCATACTATTCGAATTTGTTTTTATTTTTTATTATTTATATGATGCTTATAACTTTATCGTAGTGAATTTACATAATATAATGTTTTTGATAAGTTTCATGAGGTAAAGGATAAATAACATGTTATATGCAAAAACTCATGTATAAATGATAAGCAAAAACATGACATTAGAAAGAGTAATTTTTTTAACGAATTCAATTAATATTTTAGATAAGAAACATATTTTTTTCCAAATAAATTTTACCATACAGATACAAGTAGAAATGGGTAAATTTTTGTTCAGCTTTATGCAGGAAGCATAATAGGTGGATATAACTTGGTGATGAGAAATTATACTCTCCAAATTCTGTAGTTACTTGTTACGCTAATGGCAGAATCGATTACCGTGTTTTTCTCTAAATAATTTTCTTCAGCTACACGCTCTAAGCAGTAAACCGCAATTAGCAAGGTAGGCAGGGGGAACCCGTGTTGATTGGTGGAACTCAACGCCGTGCTTTGCCTCGGCCAGAGCGAGGAAATGAAAATATTAATCATTTTCTTTAGTAAGAACAGATTCCACAACCACTAGCGTTTATACGCAAGCATATGCTCCTACACCACGTCTGGCCTATTCTAAATCTACTTTGCTATAATATATACATGAGATGTCTTAAACCAAACAAAAAAAAACTAATTATTAAAAAAAAAGGGGCACATAACAGTAAGGATATAAGAAACATTAACATGACTAATAGATCAAATACCTTATTGTTTAAATTCAATACTGTCGACACCGTACTCCATAGCGCTACCACGACTCTATTTGCTGTTGTGTTGACGACAGGTGCGCCTGCGCCAGTCGCTCTACAACGTGCGCAAGAGTCGGACGTTTGTTCGTAAATAAGAGAAAAAAAACGTAAGAAACAAGAAAACAATCGGAGAATTGTGTTTGTGTTCCTTGTGTTTGTTTTGTGTTTATATTCTGTGTTTATGTCAGGCATGTACAGTTGCTTGTTCCTAGAGGCTTGGTGTTTCATACAATAACATATTTCGGTAAGTTTTGTAAGTCACGCTCGTTACGTCTTATTCTAGATAAAATCTAAGCCTCAATTTGTTTCAAGGCCAAGGTTTTTCATAATTGTTCAAATCATAGTATAAATAATTCTGCATGCAGTGTATTTATGTGCGTGTATTTCATATTTATTTCGTATATTCTTGTTATAAAGATGTGAATCATAGAAATGGAACATATTATTATGTTGAGAATTTGATTATTTTAAAGTGTTATTATTATTATAAATATTAGAAAAATAGATTAATATATAATTTAGACGTATATGAATTTAAACTAGCGATTTTTCACTCAATTGCTATGATCATTTCGTCTAAGAAGTTTATTTCTTGTTTACGTGTTATTTTCAATACAACGTAAAAAATATTTATTGTTCCATTCATAATAATAATGATTTATGTCAAATAAATTCTCGTAAGTACTCCATAAGATATAATGTTAAATATTTAAAAAAGTATTATATACGAGTATATTTTTTAAATCAAATATTATTATAAAAATATTTTCATTTTGATACAATATTAAAAAGATCAACAATATATTCAAATATGTTACACAAATAGATAGATATTTTTTATATCGTTATTTTATTTTTAAGAGTACCTAGTAATATTTTTTTACATTTTGTTTTAAGTGAAGTGTTACTTATTTATATATAAAAAGTAAGTAATCACGGAACAATCAACTCCAGATGCTGAACTAGTATTAATAATATAATAATATTATAAACTTTTCTTGCAGCAACGTAATAGAAAATTATGATTTGATTGATTACAAACTGACGTAAACGTCTCTACTTTATGAATTCCCTTACGCGATGTAGAGCAGACTTCAGACAATTTACCGTTTTATATTGTTTTATTTTAGACTATTATTAACAAAGACAATAATAAGTACAGTATTATTAAAGGAAAAAACATATTCTCTTGATTTTTTTAAATATATTTTACTATGTTAATTTATAGATAGTAAAGATTTATTTTATTTTATATGTTTTTTCATTATTATTTAATATTGTCAGGCATATAGCTTCTCAAGGATAAAATAAATCATTAATATAATATGACTAATTATTATTTTATTATCTCTATTTAATAGAAAAAAATCTTAACACCAGAACTTTTTAATGATTTTTGTTGTTTTCTATTTATTAATATAAATAAAACAAGGCATCTAAAAATGTTATAACTTGATTATTTAATATTATAAAAAAACATTCTATATGTCACACCTGTCTATACTAATTGCTTGTAAATAAAACTAGTTACATATAAACAAAGCCAGTTTAATTCTTATATGAAATAAATAAAAGATTGACAACCTCTTAATAAATAAACGTATTGTGATACTTGACTTTAGAGCAAATTAGAGTGATTAATCACTAAGCCTGTTTGTGAACATGGACATAAAAGAGTAGCTTCACGACTGTGCCGCACATTAGGGTAGGCAGATTGTACCTAGCGTTAAGACACTCCGTTTCTTCCGTATTGGGTGAAACTGTGCGCTATGCTTCATCTACAAGAGCATAATGAATGAATATAGATGAATGAAATGAATGAATATAAATTAAATAGAATTATTCCTACAAGTAATGTTCGAACCCACGACCATTCGACCTATCGCTGTCCTATGAGATCTTGTAGTAAATTTTAAAATATTAATTAATAGTAATAAATAATAAGTCAATACTGTCTTCCACCTGTGTCGTACAATCGTGCCACATAAAGCGCCATTCACCGACAGGTTTACTTACGTACGATGGATTGCTAATCAGTTGCTAGAGAAAAAGTTATCATCGGGGATGTGAACCCGCACTTCCTGTATATATCCAACAGCTTTCTATAATTTTATGATAAGTGGATTGATTATTGAGGTTAATATAACTTGATTCTTGGTTGCTTTTTTTCTCTATTGATTTTTTGACCTGTTTAAAGGTATGTACGAAGAGAAGAATTGAGAAGAAAATAAAAAAATACATATTGAAATTTTAAAGTAAATTATAATAATTTAAGAACGAAGTGTAATTAGTAAATTCTCTTTATTACACATACGGAAATGATGAAAACAATAGTTTTATTATATAGCCTTATTCGATTCTCACTGGGGACAATAAATCATTATCATTTCTCTTTGGAAACATCACAAAAGAAGAACTAGAAAAGTTGAATTCCGAAGAAATTTACAAAAAGCGAAGTTGAATTCCGTAATATCTCGAAAATTGGACGGAAATTGAGGAAAAAGATATAAATGCTTGAAGTACGAATATTCCAGTGCGGAACACTGGAATACTCGAACTTCAAGGCAAGGAATAATCTGTGAAAAAAATATATTGATATCGGATTTAAGCGTGTGCAAATGCTACCATGGGGGATAAAAAAGAAAATAATCGATCTTATAATTCCAATCAATTTTTTAATCTCAATTTTTTTTTGGTATTTTAGGATATTACAAAGCAAGTAAGAATTACCAAGTGACTCGAATCAATCAACTGATAATTCGTACTTGTTACATTTGCTTCCAGAAACTTATTGCATTTGAACTAAATGCAAAATAGATTATTAGCAAGAAGCCCTTTATTAATATACAGCGTGTTGTATAATTGAATACTTCTTATAATTGTAAGAAGACATTCTTACTGCTAACGGCTCTAACTGTTCTAATTAAATATATTATAAAAAAATGGGATGTTTTGCGATTGAAGGAAAAGAAAATCTAAGTAAATCTAGATTTACTTATTTTTTATTTATCTGGGAAATAAAATAATGGCGTTTTAATTTTTTAATTTGTTGGTTTGAACATGCAAATAACCCAGTTGTTACAGATAAATTCATTTCACGCTGCTTCGACAAATTTTTGCCTTAAAAATCTTTTTACAGTACGTACGAAAAAATATTTAAATATTTATATTTGACCAGAACGTATAATTGGTTCCAATTAATATTTTACAATACAAAGTGGGGAAAAAATAATAAAGTTTATGAGTTACAATCGCATGCAAATAAATAAAACGTATTTACGACTCTAATCGCCCCCCGACTATATACAGTGTCATAAAAGTCTTTCAACCATTTTAATGTATACACTTCAGTATCGAAAATAATAAAGGTCTTTTATCAATGAATTCGACGAGATGAGAAACTAATATCTGATTACTCAGCTTATTTTTTTGTTAAATATTTCTTAAATATAATTATTTCATTCACTGCTACAGCTTGCTTAAGAATAATAAAAAATAGTAGATAAAAGTATATAAGCAAAATATTAAAAACAAGAAAAGGCGCATTATCCGTTCTCTGGTTTAACAGTTAACAAGGGACCAAAGGAAAGGACAATATATACATACGCGCTAAAAACATAACCCACCTTTTGGATTTCGCCGCAGTCGGATCCGAGTAAGGTCTCATATATTTTTTTGTTATTTAAACGTTTTGAAAATTTTATGTCGCGGCTGGTTTGCTTAGCATAGGTGAAATCCCAGTCCGCTCGACGGCCGCAAGCCGAGGTTCGAGTCCCGCAGGGGGCGCCCTTACAGTCGTCGACATCCTCACAGGCAGCCACTTAGTGCTTGCATTTCTTCAGGGACAGAGTACCCTCTTCCCTACCCAACCGGTGTCGCTGTAAAAGCCAATAAGGCTAACAGCATTATCCACATGCTCGAAAAAAAAAAAAAATGAGTCCGAGTTTCAGAAAATATTGGCTAGCATGGCGCTGGACGAATTATATATCGCGAAGCTGAAAAAAGTTTCTTAGTTCGTTTTTTTAGTTAGTTTCGTTCTTTCGTAGAAAGCTGAAAACTGTTAGATTTTACAATATTTTAAAGTTAACCTTAAATTATCTTGTACTAAAATATAAGCCATAATAAATATGGAAGTATATTTTTATGATATCATCGATTCTTTCAGTTTTTGAGCAACTATACAAATAAATAAATGAATCTCATGCACTAATAGTTTAAGAGGCGATGGCAACACAACATGTTAAATTATTTAACACGGCCTACTTTATTCTTTATATGGCGTTAAATTATATATTAATGAAAACAACAGGTAAGATTTCTTAAGGTCGCCTCTTAGACTCGAAATCAATCTTGTCCTGACATTAACTGGTAGAACTGACCTACCACACCTAAAATATTTTTATAAGGCACATAAATAAACATATTTTATTTATATTTTTTGCAACAAAATAAGTTGCAACCTGCATTTTATCCTTTCTCAGGAGGTTAGTAATTTTTTAATATGTTTTGTATGTTTGTATGTAAAGTGGTGAAAGATCCACTGTGGTACAGTTGGAGTGTGGTTATACATAGTTGAACACAATGGTGGATTCGATTTTCTTTGGGGGAATGGATGAGATATTTTTACTATATTCTTGCAGGGTTTGAACGTTCAAATTCAATTGCTTACACTAATGCTGTTTGATTTCAAATTCGAAATAAATAAATCAGCGAGAATTTGAGTATTTTCATTTTATCTAGTAACAAGGCAAAGAAAGCACGTAAGTAAGTAGAGCCACAGGTATAGATTAGTTAATATGTAAAATTTGTACTTTAAAGTTGTATTGAAATATTGGCATTTTCAATTTTTATGTCCAAAAGAACGACTTGAGCCACTTTTGGGGTCGAGAGTAAAAATAAGTTTTAAGACAATATCTTTTAAATCGATTGCTTATCGTGACTTTGTACAACTCGTATAATACAATGTTGTTTCATTTTGCATATTTTTATCGACGAGTGTCAATAACTCAATACGGATTAAATTAAAGGAGAAGGTAGCTACTTCGATTACGGTACAAAAAAAATAGTGTGTGGTGTATTTACACCTACTAAATTTTTTTTTTGCTTATATATAATATTCATAGCATTCCCTAACCCTGTATATAGTAGGGTAAAATAATAACATGAATGCATGTGGGGACGAATCTGTATTTAAAGCGACGGTTCACGTGACGAATCGTAATTATTACTTAACAAACATGCAAGAGTAGAGAAGAGAAGAACAGATGGCTAAAAAGTTGATAGTTTGTATAGTAATTTATTTATTTCCCTGGTCTGGTAAGTCGAATACGTTTAAGGTAATTTATTGGCCCTAGGTTACGCAACTTGGCAAGAAATATTTTGGCTGAAACCAGAGAATGGGGAGCCTTTGCATTGACTCCTCTTAACAGTATTCACAGAGTTGAAATTCCATCCTAAAAAGTTAGCAGTACAACTACTAGTCATATATAATGCATTATATTTCTTTGTAATTCATTTATATGTACCCACCGTCCGTTCTTAGATTTAGAAGAATGAATGGCTCTACGAAACTTAAGTTTCAGAGAAATATGGGGATTTTGTGAATGGAGCCGTTGTTAGCAGTCTTGGTAGTTATATATGTATATATTTGTTATTTTGATCCAGCATAAACATACATGTATAAACATAAAACAGCCATGCTTTATTCATAAAATTTGGCTGACAGAGGTAGGAGGAGGAGGAGAGACTCCATCCCGCACGCATCGCTAAACCTTAAAAACATTGCTTCTCAATTAGCGGTAATCAACGCTGCGCGTCTTCTATCAGAGTGGAGACATAAAAATGAAAGTAAATATAATCTTTCCTCTGAGTGCAGATGGAACCCACAATAGTCACGTCAAGACAAATGCTGTCCCACTGAGCCACGAAGACCTATTGACAAAATATTGATAAAAAAGATAACCTTACGGCAAGATACAATACAAGCTCCTAGTATTAAATAACCTTGGTGTGTTTATTGTTTTTGTCATTAGGTCAGGACAAAGAACTTAAGGTTAGCAGTTAGTTTTTTTTGTGTTCATATAGGTATTTTACATGTCAATGGACAAAAACATTACTATATATATTAATGTGCGCGTGGGTGCTATATGCGACGAAACCGATATTTTTTATTGTAGCTTCATTTTTATCCTGCACTTGGTAAGGTAGGCAGAGGGAACCTGGGAACTTTTTGTTAAGTCACTCCGTTTACCATTAACGTACTTCCCCACTTTTTGTCGAATTTTTGAGGCATTGCGTGTTGAGTGCGGAACTCAACACCGCGCTTTGCCTCGTTACCAGAGCGAGAAGGTGAAAATATTAAATATTTTATTCCCGCGAATTAGAATCTGCCAACAAAACCGCCGTACGAACAGTCGCTTTTGCCTCTACGCGACAACGGGTCATATTGTACATATATAGTCATAGATAGACATAGATATAGTCAGCGTAAAAAATTGAGTGCTCCAACTAGTCAAAATAACAAAAAAAAAAGTAAATTTTAAGCATTATTTAAAGCACACATAATATATTTTCTGTTAAACAGCTATCTCCATAAAAATTAATAGCTAAATTAATTATGATTTGTTATCAAAATATATTATTACTTAGCCAGTGGGAGGTAAAGCGATATATCGGTAAATTTTCCTACTTCAGATATTTTTAGATATTAGGTTATAAAGCCCGTTTTCCACCGCGTATGAAAAGAACAACTGCGCGTGTTCATTTCTACTCTTTTTGCGCCATTTAACACACAGTCTGGAAATTCGACGAACAGTGAGAATGGAGTATGTTAACACTACGTTCCCTTTGCCTACTCTAATAATATAAAGTTAAAAAATAAAAAGGGAAAAAGACCTAAAATCTTGGCTTTAGCAGTCTGACAGTTAAGTCAATTTGGCAGTAACACGAAGACACTAATGTGCGGGCCATTCCGAGTGTCGTAGATTCGATAATAATCGATTTATTATACTTGTCACCAATTTATTATGATCATTAAAGAATTGATTTATATAAAATATCGATTTAGATATGGTAATGTTCGTATAAATATTCATGTTACATTTAAAATTGGGCTGTTTATTAATGAAACTAGATACTTTGTTGACGAATATTGAGTGAATATTTTTTATTTGGATCTATCTATATGGGAGGAATGGATTGCACGGATTATATCTGTAACGTTTGTTATATACAGGAGTTGTCGTAAAAAAAGCTTTTAATAAACAGTAGAGACGCTGTTCCAATATACCACGATTGTCTCTAATAGTCTAATAGTAGTTACTCCGGTCCCCACTAAAAAAAGTAGAAATATTAAATTATTTATTTAATTCCGTTGCAGGGTGAGGAATTTAAGGAACGTTCTATAAATTAATTTACAATTACAAATAATAAAAAAATATTATTTGCCAAATATTTTAGTATTTTTACCTGACCACAATAAAAAAGGATAAAGTGTTTAACCTTATGTTCAGATATTTTATGGATTTCGTATCTTCGAAACCACTATAAATAGATATTTCCACACTATTGCATCCTTTAATGTGTCGATTTTGATAAATCGATTGCCGATTGATAAGACATACGAGTATACTCGCACGTTTATAGGTTTGTACAAAATTAAAAAGATATTTGAGAATATATACAATATATGCTTTAAGATTAATTTCGCTATAATCTTAATAGTTGTAGGTTCGATTCTCACTTAATTGAATGATTTGTTGAGTGGCGGAACTCAACGTCGCGCTTGTCCTGTTATCAGAGCTAGGAAAATGAAAATAATACATCCAACTCACTACCTTTATTACAAACTACGACCTTCTCTATTTTATTATTATTTTGTAATGTATACGGATGTTTAAGTTTTAGATGAAAAACATTAAATATTATGTGTTATTATTGATGTATAATATGAATATATTGATTTGATTTCAACCTAATAAAATTTAATTTGTCAAGTAATATATTTTAATTCTACCTATAAATAAAAATAGTATTAACTGTTCATATTCGACCGCTATATTGCCAAAACAGGAAAATTTATATTGATAATACCTAAAGGCCATTGTGATGCAGGCGCATAAGCTTGCGACTGACTGTAAATTTAACGGTTGTAGGTTCAATTCCCATTTAGAAAATGAATCTTTTTTAACCCGAATTAAGCTTCAGCATGCTTACAATGAAATGGAAATGAATTGATTTATATCTTAATTTTCTCTTCTCATTATGTGTTTTTATTTCAAATAGAATATAATATTACGCTATAGAAAAATAATCCATAGCTAAGCTCCTAACCCACTCAAAATACACACTTTGAGCATTCGTTGAACTTGACACGTTAAAAAAGTGTCGGTGAACATAAGTTTATTTTATTTGCTTGAGCTCGGAATACATAGTACAAGATAAAGCGGACGCGGAAGCGGAAATGTGAAATAAAACCTTATTTATTGAAGTAGAACCTATAGACTATTATTTTAATTATTATAAAGAGTTAACTATATAATGTAAATCAACGCATTTATTGACTGAGTTTCACATAATATATACGTTTGTTTTTATTTATATTATTTCAGTTTAGTCTCGCATTCGAGGCATTCGAGGCTTTGAGCGAAAGTGTGGGAAACGGAGTATCTTAAGACTAGGCTACCTCTACTTACCAAGCTATATCCCATATATAGTGTGAAGCTGGAAAAAAATATATCAATTAATTCATAAAATGATAAAAAATATGAAAAAATTAAAATATACATGAACATATTGTAAATATAATCGTTACCTATCTTACTGGGACCTGAATCATCCACTATGATAGTACTTAAAAAAGTCAAATCCGCTATTTCTGACACAATGTGAACGGAAGCTAAAACAAGTGTTATTCATACCGGGTCGTAGGAGTCAGAAGGCGCGTGCCTAGAATTATAAGATGACCATTCTATTACACGAACTGGCGTTAGGTGTCGCGGGCTTTATTATTATACTTAATATTATGTTATCAAATATGTATGTAGAAATATTTTGTCGCATATGGGTCTCTACGATGTATAAAAATAAAGTAATAGTTAAGAAATATCTGGTTTTGTCATTTAAATGTCAATACAAATTCATCTAAGTGAATCGTAGAGCAACGGTCTACCGTTAAATGCGACCGTTTGGGTTCGATTTCCATTCCGAAGAATAAATATTCCGTCATTGAGTGCCGCCACTTAAAAACACAAATAATGTATATATTTATACACAGTCTCAAGTATATACTGTCTCAAATGTGGACATTATTTATTAGTAAAGCTAAGACTAATAGTGCAGGCGCTGAAGGAAGTTGAGTATGCAAAATGTGAGGACCGGCAACTATGCTCAAATTCTTTTACCTGAGGCCCTAAAAAAAAAAAACCCATGTTGCCAGCAGCTGTGTTGGTCCCTTTCTCTTGTCCCCACTCTTCTCTCCGCCCTATGCGCCGATGCGTCATAGCGCTCGTAGTAGTCAGTATAAAACGTTTTTTGATGAGTAATGGTTAATTTTTTTTTGTGTCCATGTAATATTATTTATTTGTGCTTTTATTTAAGTGGTTTATTTAAAAAAAACGGTGACAATGTCGCTACAAGTGACGAATGTGAAAAAGCGAAAACTTAATGAAATATCGTGTTTGTTTTGTGATAAAACGGGTGATTTGGTAGAAAAACCAAAACCACAATCATTTGTTAATATTCAAAAAGCAGCAAATCGAAGAAAAGATGAAATTAGTAAAAAAATAGAAAATAATACAGACTTTAGTGAACATAGATGTACTTGGCATCGAAATTGTATGGCAAGTTACATCAGCGAAGAAAAAATAAGGCGCCGAGAATCTTCGTTACATAAGCAGGAGAATGCTTCTACTCCCACCTCTTCAGCAGAAGCTAGTACTTCTGGAACTGAACATGTTCGACATTCATCGAGAATAATGAAGCAATTTAATAAAGATCAGCAATGCTTAATTTGCGGTAAAAAACAAGAAATAAAAACACAACGCTTTTCTTATGTTCAGAAATTTCGGCAGCTGAGCAAATTTTAAACACAGCTCGAAATAAACAAGACGATGTTTACACAAAAATTAGCATGTGCGAACAACCAACTGATCTATTTGCTATGGAAGTAAAGTATCATAAGCATTGTTATCGCGATTATCTTCGACTACCAAGAAATTCTACCAATCTAGCAGGAAGGCCTTCAAATAAAATACCACATCACCTACTTATAGAGGCACTTGAAAAGCTAATTAATGAAATAAAACATAAATTTAATACTCATTCTTTTGAAGTGTCTCAGTTGGCTAAACGACTAGCTGAACTTACAGAAATTGAAGGTGCAGTCGTCGAAAATCGCGATATGAAATCACTGCTAATTGATAAATATGGTGAAAACATTTTATTTTCATATCCAACTGATAGATCAAAATCTTCATTGGTATATATGAGCAGCATACCACTTGATAAAGTCATTGAACATATTCGCACAATAAATTCTACTAACTCCAAGTAACTGTAACAATTTCTTTTCAAGCACTGAAAATAAATTACAGCTTGTTCAATTTCTCTGTACTGCTGCTCCTAGATATACACAAATAAATGAAGATTGCGAGTTATATATTTGTGGAGGGTTTGGTGATCCTACACAATGTTTCAAATTGCAAGGCTCTTTATTTTTTGAGGTACCTGAATTAAAATCAAACCATTTAGAAGCCGATTCAAGAAAGTTTTGTCACATTTTTCATGCAATAAAAATTCAAACTGCTCATATTATAATTATTAGCGCTGATACAGATGTTTTCATTTTGGGAATTTATTATTGGAATATGTTAACACGTCTTGGCTGTTTAGGCTTATGGTTTGACGGTTCATATAAGAAAAAATTCATTTCAGGTTGTCATTTGGCTGCACAATCTCTTGGTGAAAACATTTGTAAAATTTTGCCAGCATTACATGCTCTCACTGGTTGTGATTCTACCAGCAGATTGGGTTCTAAAAAGAGCGGTTTAAAAGCTGCATCCTTGGACTTTGTTCAAAAAGCTTTGCGACATTTAGGAAATCCATACTTAAATGTCGAACAGCTAATTGAATTAGAAACCATTTGCACACATCTTTTCGCGAAAAAAATAACAACTGCTGATGAACTTCGACATAAATTAATTTCGCAAAATCTCGGCTTCGGCTTGAATTTATTAAGAATTATTTGTACATCAGATGCTTTAAATTTACATCTATTAAGAGCTTCAGCACAAACATATATTTGGATTCATGCAGACCAAACTCTACTACAGCCTATTGATTTTACCTTATTAGGCTATGAAAGGAAAGATGGCAAATTGTACCCACGACAACTAACGAAGCAACCATTACCGGAACAGTTGATTCAGCCCTGTAAATGTTCTTCAAATTGTCAAACCAAGGCTTGTTCTTGTAAAAAATTGCAATTAAATTGTATTTCGCTTTGTAAGTGTATTAATAATGATTGTAAAAATAAAAAAGATTAGCTTTTATATGTTACCTGTAAAAAATTATGTTTAAATTTGACTTTTCTTATTAAATAATTTTTTTATCAACAATTATTGTTATTATTTTTAATTTTTTAAAATTTTTCAAGTTCCTAGCTATAAGTACCTTTAATTATAAGAAACAATTGAATATTGTTAAAAAAACAATAATTATAATAATTTCAAAGCATTTGTTCATTCTATTTACTTGAATATCCAAGAGAGTGGGGTAAAAAAAAAATGGACCAATAGGGCTCCTGGCAACATCCGGAATTATCATCTGCAAGCTTTTCTGAGTTCAAAACAATCGACAGTATGCGGTCCTCACATTTTGCATACTCAATTCCCTACAGCGCCCGGTCTATAATGAATAATGTCCACATTTGAGACAGTTGTTGACTTCAGTACATAAACTATGTATTCTGTTGTTTTGCATTTTCCGATGCGCCTCAGTTCTTGTTGTATTTACATATACATATTTAAATAGCATGTGAATTTAATGATGATTGCTTTTGAGAAAGTGAAGCTATTGTTCAAGTTTTTACTTAGTTTTTGTATTTATAATCTAGAAGTCGTCATCCGCAACATAGCTTTGCGGACATAGCTTTGCGGACACAGAAATGCGCGGACTTTAAGACATAAAATGGAAAAGCTAAATTTTCCCCTTTACCTAGGAATTTCGAAATATCCTCTCTTACTAATAGTAGGGCTTCGTTGCACCCTCTAACCTGCCGAACACTCTCTGATATGCTGAATGTCTACGGAATTAGTACTAGTAGCTTCGTAGGTGCGTTTTTTGTCAGTTACTCAGGTCCGGAAAGAGGTATATAAAAATATAGATTATATAAAAAAAATCAAATATAAAGTCTCAAACTAATAATCAAACATAGTAAGCTCTAATGAATGGAAACTTTAACATAATGTAACGATCCTTAGACTTTTCTTGGATGACTACCTACCTACTAATATTAGTTGTGTAAACACTACTTCAGAGTTTATATGAAGCTACAGACAGACTTTTTAGCAGTGAGGCCCTAATCAAATCATCTTCACGCTATATACCGTATACTAATTATGTTTTTATTTTTTTATTTCTTACACCGTACTTTTTCTTTAAAAAAATTATCGTCTCACTTTAGATTTTTTATAAAGGTCGCGAAATTTCTAAATATAAATGCTATTTATATAATTAAAACAAACCTTCTTAGAATAAATAATAGCACCCAAATAAATCTAAGCGGTGTGTTATAAAGCTGTTTTTCTAAATGCATTCTGTAAGGATTTTAAAATTAATGACTTTGACTTTACCGAGCTTGTTTTATACATCATTGATTTTTGGGCAAAAATGTTTAAAAAATATATATAAGCTGTCGTCCAAAATATCTTTATTGCCTTGTAAATTAGCTATACTTGCCGAATTTCTAAGTATAAAGATAAATTTTTGTCATATAGCAGTGTAGCAGAGGGAACTTGGGAACCTAATGTACACTCAGTTCCATTAAGACACTTCCGTCCCCCTCTGTCTACCGAAATCTGGAAGCATTGCGTATTGAGTATTTTTATTTGTTTCGCGCAGTTAGGCAGTGTTTGTCAGAAAACGCAATGTTTGTGAGTCGATCATAAGTCGCGGCAGTTATTGTAATTAAACAATCTCATTTTCTTGTTCCGACAAGTTAACGGACGGCGTTGAGTTTCCTTCTGTTATACTTATACAAAACTAAAAATAATAATAGAACTTTGAAAATTTTGAAATCTGTCGTAAATGTTTGTCAATCATATAATTTATTTTAAACATATGAAAAAATGTATGCTTCCAAAGTTGGTAAACTCGAGTTTTTCAAATTTGTGTTAAAAAATTATACATATTTCAACATATTAAGAATAATAAATTTTAATCATCTGCAAACATTGATAAAAGGATCGAAAACGATAAAGACAAAAGTAAACACAACACATCCTTTGATTAGGATTATTAACAAAAAATTGCTTAATTTTGTTTTACGACTCACTCGATGTTTTTTTGTTAATCGATACTTTAATCTTGAACGAGTCGAACGAATAACGATCCTTAATAATAACAATCAAATAAATTTAACATAAACTAAGACGTTGTAATCAAACTATATATAAAGAAATTTAAAAGTAAATATTTATGATTTTTTCCTTGTATTTTATTAATATTTTTATTTTTTTTCTTGTACGACTGACTCTACCGACGTATAGATTTGTCAGTCGATATTTTATTTTTAGCTTGTCTAGAGACATAAGACATAACATCACCTTATCTATCCAGACCAAATATAACATTTATTTTATTAATATACTAATTAATGGATTCTACACATGACTTCTAAGTATATATAGTATATATAGTAGTATTTCGTCTTATTACTTCAACTTATTATAATACAAAATGTACATATTAATGTTCTTAAACTCTGCTTAAGATTTGCCAACTCTACTTGCTAAAAGACGTGTCAAGTTGGCAAGTTTTACCCGGACCATCTGTCGTCTGACCTCTGTATCAAATAGTGGAAATATAGGCAACCTTTGGTTATATTAAAGTTATTTTACGTCTAGATAAAATATACTGCAGTTAAACATAAGGCCAAATGAGAAACTTTAAAATGACATTTGAAATCGACAATCACGTCTTGTCAATTACATGAGGCATGTCAATCTTATAGATTTCAAATTATTTGGTATAAACTAATACCAAGATAGTATTTATTTATATTATTTATTTATTTATTTATGTATAGTTATTTATTTATTTATTTGAGTGGGCATCGAACCCGCAACACAGTAGCACGCTCGTGTCCCCTGCGCCATATACAAATAATTAGATTAGATGCAATTAATAAGTAATTTCCATTTTTACTTCATAAAACTTTTTAGGCTTTTAGGTGTGTCCTGTCTTTTTCGATTAAAAACCTAAATCAATTTTGTTGCAAGAAAACTATTTATTCCTATTATTTAACTAAAAAAAATATCTCAAATAAGTATTTATAAAAAAAATATTGCCCACTCCAGCCAACAGCAGCATATGGCGCACGCAGTATCTAACGCGTCAGACGCCGTGGGCGGAGTGACTCACTAATGTTTACAAAGGTGAAAGTCCTATTACAATGAGCTTTCTTGTTTTTGTTTGACTTGTATGTTAAACTCGAGGTTATTGCATAATGGTATCAAAAACTTTAGTCAATTCAAATCAGTGGCGTTAAGCTCCGTTATTCGACGTCTCGATTTCAAGAGAAAAATGGAGAACCGTGAGTTAAAATCCATTTTATATGCCCTCTTATTAGTTTACAAATGCACTATTAAAAATATTCGTGTATTAAGTTAGTTAGGTGCAGTCAGAAAACGCTTATACGCTGTAAACGCTGTTGAAGGCAAAATAATTGTTAAATATTTTTATACTTTTGTTTGGACAACCTGAGAAACAGCTTGACCGAGTTAATTCAGCTTCCACCATTGTATTTCGGTAAACTTGCCCTACTTACGTGTTTGTTTTATTTCAATCTGTTAATAAATAAAATAAATATATATCAGACAGAGTCGCATACTTGACTTCCTCGCAGCCTAAGCTTTTCCATATTATGCAAAGTCAGTGACTAAGTAGACATACTCGTACACTAGTTAAAATACAGCATTTCCCACGGGAACTCATTTAATCATAATAAAAAACACCCCTTGTCGATATCATGACGTTTCGTTCAGTGGTCACCTATTCTATTACTGCTTGAGGGGCTCAAATACCATTTACAATGTTTGTATGCATGCATTTTCTATATATCTTTTCTAATTTCTTTTTCTAGTGTCAAGACTCTCCGTTCTTCTTGTCCAATTTGATATATTGTATGTTAAGTGGCTGATTCAGCATTGCGCTTTGTTTTATCAGAGCAGAGAAATAAAAATAACTCATTTCCTCGAGGTGGAATTGAATCCATCACCTTTCCAATCCAATTCTTAATGAATGTATTGTAATGGAAAATGTTCTAAAATACTGTAGCTGTACTCGTTGACAACTATTGTAAGACTACCATATAAGTGTTTATTATTTCATACTTAAATTATTTAGTAAAGATATTTATCAGTTATTCGACACTATTAACATATTATATGTTTTTTTATTTACCTTTGTTCTTTCATATACATAATATAAAAGAGGAAAAAGGTACAAATATCACAAATAAACCAAAATATTTTATTAGTTAATGCCTATAATAGTATTGAGAATATTTAAAAAAAACACTTAATATTACACGCGGATTCACATTTACATTATATTAAAACAATATATTGCTGCATATATCAATAAAAATAATAAAAACGTATCTAATCTACATGAAAATGGCTACTGTGGTTTCGACTCCAACTAGTTTGGGCCTTCATTAGTATTTATCATTCACCAATTAATTGTATGTTAATATCTATATAATTATTTTTTATAAATTGCAAAATTGAGAATAAATAAGAGTTGTGGTAACTTTAACCGTAGGTCCAGTCGGATACATCAAAACGAATAACGTATTGTAATTATTAGCCTGTTATACTTTCCATGATAAATGCAATATGTTCCTGAAATTAGGGCTTTCAACCAAATAAACTCTTAAACGTTATAATAATAATATATGTTAGTAAATATTAATATTAGGGTATACTATATACAACATATCTGATTGTAATATATATTTCTTTTTAAAATATTTTAATTTCTCTTCGATTACATTACAAAATTCAAACTTCTCGACATCTGTAGATGCGGGAGACGTAATAAACGGTTGAAAATCAATTTCACGCGTCCCAAGAGTACCTGTAAGCGAAGTTGCGGATGATAATTAGTTGTAGATTATTTTTGGGTTCTTTTTATGCAATATTGATAATTTTAGACATACAATTTGTTAATTGAGCGTTCAAAAAGTTGTTTACTTTAAATTTACAGTCCAAAATTATCATATTTCTATAGATTCTGCATACGCCGGAGCTATCAAGTTACGCCAATTAACAAAACTAAGCAGAACTATTATATACGATCTTAATTAAAACAGGTTAGCTTTTTGATGCTTGGCAGACAGTTTTTTTCCAAATGCACATTTTTACATTTATTAGCGTGGTCTCTTAATGACTTTTTGCCCATTTACAAGAAATTTAAGTAATAAATCAATTGGTTTTGGTGAAAAGGAACATTTATTATTATTGATTTTTATTTGAATTTTTATTTTACGATATATTACACAGTCGTGATGGAGTTGAGATATGTGACATACCTTATGTCTGATACAATTTCACCGACACCTGGATCTATGGTGTCTCATAAAAACTGTCTGTACCTCATTTGACTAATAATTAATAAATTTTTCAGCTTTACGTTTTTATTCTGTATTATGACGTAATATCTGGAATTATAAAAAGTAATGAAATAAAACTTCGGTGTTATGAAGTAAGACTTTATTAGTATATTACACGAAACAAAATATATTTTCATATATGTTGGACGTGTGAAGAATATATTCGACAGATATGGTTAGTGTAGTTAGTATAGTTCATGGCCACCATGAATTTATTTATTTCAATCATATAGACGTGTGTAAATTAGATTTTTTTACTTCTGGTTATTTTCTTTGGAAGTGGATCATGCTTTAAAATAAGTCTAGCTTCAGTATGAAAGGATATATTTAACTTAAATATATACTATATTTGATTATTTATATTATTTAATAATAAGAAAAGTCTGTTTTAAATAAAACCGTCTTCCCAAAAGACAAAGGATTGCATTTTCAAAAATTACAATAAAAAAATAACGCATTAAAATAATAATTTACGAGCGAGTGGGAAACAAGCCTTAAATCGTATGTCAACAATAAATATAACAGATGTTACTCGAACATCCACGACGCCTGCGAGCGATCGTGATATCCTCAATAACGTATGATCATTTAGTATGGGGCTCTCAGAATTATACTTTATTATCGTTTTTTGTGAAGTAACACTTTCCAGAGGACGTCGTCGTAGTGCAGTGGTACAGTGAATAACTGTAAGAGAGATTAATTACAGATTTAATCTCTGTTATTATTATATCAGGTGGGATTACATTGTTCAATTTTTTTATATTTTTTTTCTCTCCGATGAGATAAAATGCGTTGAGTTCCGTCACTCAACACGCCAAGAGTGCAGTTTTGCATATTTCATTTTTGCAATATACTCAGCCAATAATCTCCCATTCCTTAGTATTTTTGTAATTAGATTAGAACATAAAAACATCACATGTGTAGGTATTGATATAATATTCCATAGCTCTAGTCTATGAGAGGGGTCAGTAGGTCACCCCCACATATGTTACACTATCGCTGCCGTAACATGAAAGGGGTTGGATTATTTAACTTTATCATGCTACAGTTTCTGTTTTATTTCAAAAATCACTACCAATTCTTCTTAACATTACGTTTTTAAATATTGTAATATTTTCCCGGACTCACCAGTGATCATGCGTATAGCAGGGTTGGCAAGAAGTATTTAATGTCAAGACTTTCTGTTCTCCACTTTCTATGTGTGTTTTGGGTGACAAAACTCAAGGACACGAAAAAGAAAATAATAAATAATGTTTATAACGTCTCATTTCTCGCGAAAACATTTAGCTGATATCTCCAAAATCAGTAAACACTATTTTTTGGCTAAATAAAATTTTAAATTTGAATTTATTGGTTTTTATTTTAGAAAACAAGAATATTTCTTAAAAACTTTCAACCCTTATTTTAATCACCTTTGAGGTGAGTTGCCAAAATGACTTTCTGAATAATAAGTTTTGCTTCACAAATGTTTCTAATACAATTTCAGTGTTTTTTGCAAGAAATTGGGCTGCGATCTTGTTCTCTGTTAAAGTTATCTCTGTCTATACTATGTTTCTAGATATATATATTTACATAGACAGTCTTCTTATATATAGAAAATGAATAACATATCAAAATATGCGTAAATCTACTTACAAATTTCATCATTAAGCCATACCATAAAAAATGATTTAGGATAACAGTCATTAGTGCAAATATCCAAGTGGCTACGTAAATATTTAATAGTTGGTGCAATTACCTACCTTGGTTTTTCCGCAACATGGTGCAATTCGTGTGAGTGGCGTTGCGATATCCTGTCATAATCTATTCAGAGTTTGTGTTTACTTTTTAAACGTTTTTTTTGTACTTTAGGTATATAAAATAATAGCTTAGACTGTCTACAGGTACTTTTGTTTAATTAAGGATAACCTATAAGAATTATATAATCATTGAAAAAGAAAATTGGAAAACACGCTTTTCCACGTCAAGTTCTACAATTGTAATAGAATGTGCTCTTAGCTATAAATTGTATGAGCCTAAATTCGAGTGGTTTACTAGTAACCTGTGAGGAGTTCTACTGTATAGGTTCTGGCTCCATTTCATTTCATAATCCAGACTCATGTCTGGATTCATAATGGAGACCAGAGACACATACCAGATACATATTATCAACTAAGTTACGTAGAAGTGTCTGTAAGCACTGTGAAAAAAAATCCGTCCCGTTTGACAAAGAATGGCTTTGGTTTCCGCCATTAACGAGCAGGTTCTTTGGTGAAAAAGGGAAAATAGTGTTCTTTGGAGCACGTTTTTAACTCACAGCAATCATGTCTATTTATTTATAATCCAATAATTATAAATATATATGGAAATATAGGTAAACACACATTATATATAAATAGTATATACGACATCGTCACAATATATGAACAAAGCTTTGATAAAGAACCCACACTATCCTTAACTCTTTCTCTATACATCGTTTCGTCAGTTTCACATTCTAATAACGGACAATAATCACTCCAAAACGTTTATTAAAAAAAGTCTAACATTTCATATGACGTTACAGCATGGGGTCAAAAATCCCATGACCTGTGACTCATAACGCCTAGCTTAAACTGCTCTACAAAGTTGAACAAAATTCTTTTGTAGTCTTTATTCCATTGAGTTAAAGTTTAAAATGACAGTTATGTCTTTTTGACATCTGAAAAAATATATTTGCAAAATATACAGTATAACATTCTATTATATTATAAGTAACGAGAACACTTATTTCATAGCTCCTAAGACTGTAATTTCTTTAGGAAACGAATGTTTAATATTTGATTAGCATGTATTTTTTTAACTTCATACTTAATCTCTCATAGAAGAAAAGACAGATATACAAATCAGTCCAAAACTTAAAATATATATCTCTGATATAGTTTACGATAAAGTTGCGTCAATAAAAATACAAATTTTTGTTTAGGGAGAAAAGAAAAAGGCAGCGGTGGTATATTAAATTCTGTCTACTTATTGTGCAAAAATCAAACAGAGTTTAAATATGTAAGAGTATTAAGTCCGTGGTAGAGTATTGCTACAGTAAGCTTCTGTAAACGTGACGCTTGTGGGTTCGATTACCATTCGGAAGAATTAATCTTTTATTTTTTACTCTGTTAACAAGACTAAGCCACTTAACACTTAAATCTCTCAAACGTGACGAAAGGTCGGAGGAGGCGGAGTGTCGTAACATTAAGTTTCTTCTGCCTACCCTGCTATATATCTCCACAAACATTGAAAATATTTTTCCTTCAAATAACTTCTCCGAATTCTTAGAACGTATTACAAATTAATCCCGTGACCCACACTCGTGTATAATCAAGCTTTTATTATATTAAACGAGCTATTATGCGACCGCGGGTATCGATGGGTAATGAAGCGCCGCAAGCCTTAATGTGCCAATCATACAAAAAATATATAATTTTAACTATTATATCTATATAAAAATAATGATGGTAGAATTTTTGCTTTTGGTCTAGTGGTTAATTGGATATAGACTGTTTTAATAGGCGATCGTAGGTTTAATTCCCATTTCGTATTGATATGGTAAATATAAAGAATTATAATATACAGACAGTTTAAATCGATCGAGTCACCTAATTATGTACGTAAAAGTGCTTATCGTTTAATTAATTTAATTTAATCATTATTATTTCAAAGACAATATTCCTACATCAAAAACTAAGTTTCAGCCAATTCTATAAAACACTTATTTTACACCAATATTGTCGCATGCAATATTTACTTGCTTGCTTTATATTGACTTAACTGTTTTTATTATGAATTGATTTTAATAAAACTAATACAAAGTGTTAAGGGAAGTTCAAACCGTTTCTGAGATAAGTGTGCACAAACGCACAGATAAACAGACAAATACATTATAAAAACACTTGTTTTGGGTTCTATTGCATTTACTACTACTACTTTAATAATAGATTTTACCATATATCTTCCATGTACAGACAGCGATCGGTTACAGTTTTATTATATATAGAGATATAGATAAGTATATAAATTTCCCACCTTAGTAAAATAACTAATTTAATTATTTCCACCATACAAGATTAGCAAAAAATTAATAGGCTAATTTCTCATATAGATAAACGTAACTGTATGACTGTGCCACTTGTGTTATGATCGATACATATATACTATATACTCCCATACTTATACAGCGTCCATCCGTTTATGTAAATATTACTCGTGACTACAAATCCGTGGAATAACAGCTTAAGATTATTTTCTAGATAATACATGATGTTCAATATTCCGTTAGGATTGCCACTAAACTGTAGATGTAATGGTTTAAAATAACAATATCAATGCTACAAGTAGAACGAGTTATTACCATGTAATGGTTTACTAACGATACGACCTGGTTTTATCTTTTAAATTTTAAATATATTCGTAAATTTTTCTTTTTCCACATTACTATAAAATACTCCTTTGTAAGTCCTTTAACGTCTTCCTTTTAAGCAAGTTTCTTAACTAAATAAAAGTCAAACAATTTGAAAACTAAAATATTATCTAATCGATTTTTATACGACGCTAATAAAAATTTTAAATTAATTATTATTCAATGATTTATAACATTTTTATATTTACAGCTACGCCAGCGGACGTTAATGTTGGCAGTTGTGATTTTTAATTACTCGTCTTTATGACATATCCAGTGATAGTATTGCGCTATGCTATAATATAGAAAGCATCTTTAAAATAATATTTTTATTACTTACTTACTTTTGTAAGTTAATTACTAGTATTTTGTTTTGGTGAATAGATTAAACATAATTTTCCCTGTTTTAAAATAATTGGTAAAACGCTAAATAATAAAACAAAAGGAATTACTTATAGATAATATACAAACTGACAGTGTACGTCTAAAATAGATGGCTCTACAGTTAATATAATGTAGTAATTAAGTATTTTGTTTTTTTTTTTATATTAAAATCTTGAATAAGGAAGGGTAGTCGCTAAGGGTTTCTTTTTTTTATTTAATGTATTTGTTGACTAAAACAGAAAATTTCACTTTTACCGTTCCATTTTTGGATATCCTCCTCTTGGCGCTCGCGTACATTCCCAAAGGACAGAAATATCAAGTATCGTATATGGGTTTATACACGCCGTAGTTTCGCGCGTGCACTGTCTCTGTCAGTCAGTCATTTCCTATGAGGTCTTTTGACTCGCCTATAAGGAGAAAATCGAGATCCCCGAGGTTACTTTCGTCGCCCATAGCTCCTGGTGACCTGCGTCTTCTTGTGGAAGCCACTCAAAAGGTGAGACTCTTAGGGAGGGAGAACAACCTTAAGTGATCAGCTACCAGATCCACTATCTGGTAGCTGCTCCAGCTTTGCAGCTAGTTCCAGCTTTACAGTACTTAGTTACTTACAGAGAAGTTTTATTTATAAAGATCGTAGTGTAGACGACACAGCTAATATAATTTCAATGGAAATAGGTGTCGTAAAATGTTATCGCTGTATTTATGGTCATTTAATTTGCCATCTGATTTATAAGATAAATAGAAAGTTAAAACAAATTTGACGACTTTAATGGTATAATATTGTTTGTATTCATAAAATAAATATCTTCTCCAGTTTTATATGTCGGATAGAATTACGTTTTACAGTTAGTTATTATTATTATTATTTTAATGTGTATGGTAAAAATGTTAGAGTTAAATTGTATTTATTATAGCGCTTTTCGCTATATCTTGCATATATTGCTATAGTAGGGTAGTCTTAATCAGTAACCCTATATTGTAGTGAACGTAGTGTAAAAGCACTCGGTTCCTTACATTCCGCCTAATTTTCTAGACAGAATTTTAAATATAAGTAGGTATTATACAGATAAAATAAAAGAAATCTTCGCTTTCTTAAAGAAGGTGAAACTCATAAACGAGTCTATTTCTTAATAGAGCTATTCGTGAACAAACATACATACATACTCGTGTAAGTGCGAGTCATTTCTAAAAAGAATGATGACACAACATTACAAGTGCTTAAACTCTCAGCCACTTAAGTGGTTTAAGATTTACGCCGTTACTAATATTAGTACTGTCATCTTACATTGATTTATAATCGTTTTGTCTTATTTAAGTTACTTGTGTTCGGTTTATTTAAAATAGATTTGACTTTGACTTTGACTTCCCTATAGATGTGTGATGATGAATGGTCCTGAGGAATTTTCTTATTTTCCAGGGTAATATAAATGTTGATTTTTTATTAGTTTTAAGTTGTATACCAGGAGTTGTACCGCAGGGTAGCCAGAGGGCTATTTATTATCCTTTTTATCCATATCTTCTTGCCATTTTATCAACACATTTAGTCTATAGGCACATAAAATTTATATGGATAACTGACTGTGATAGAAATATGTACTCAACGTTCCGTGCTTTTAAAGCTACGGAACCCAACACTGCCCAATATATATTACTTTCCCGACTAAGGTTCAAATCGTTGACCAAGTTGGAAATAATTTTTTTAGGTAACGCCTCTTTAAAGCCATCCAAGCTCTCCGATCACTAATGCATACATTCTTGAAAGTTCTAACTATTTCAGACTTATTTGAACGAAGTCATCTTTTCGTCACAAATTTTTATTCAGGCTCAACCAAAATATACCTCTACTGTGTATCTATGTGTCAAAAGTTTGACGTGTTTGTGTATATGTATATAAGTCTAATTATATGTTTGTCTGTACATTATCGCATCGCTCTCAAAAGGATGAACCGATTTTGATATTATTATTTTTTTGAATAGTGACTTAGCCATGTTTCAAGAAGACATTTTCAACCATTTGAAAATGATCAGCTAGTTATTTGTTTACTTTTTGAAGCATTTGTGTCGGAGGTTTTTAATTATTATTTATAATGTTATATTATTTGTATAATGCTAATGTTATACTAATGTTAAAAAACAATTTAGTAGTAATATAAACAAATACAACACAATTTTACTTGTTACAGTTACATTTTAAGTTGAAATGAAGCATAAAGCACGTAGAAAGTTTTAAGTGGACTCAGCTAATGGTTTCTCAGTATAGTGACGTTCTTATTTATAACTATAACTATTGTTAACTGTCACCTTAAGATTACTTTGGTATGTGGTACATGCTATATCAACTTATATTGTTTGAAATTCATAATCATAAAGAATTAGTAAGAAATATTTAAAGATATTTGTTCGGTTGGTACTAAAGGAAGGTCCTTAAAAGCATGCAGTCCTCCCGGGGGGATCAGTAGACGAGGCGCAAGAAGTATGTAAAGACAGTAGCGATAGGCGCTCCTTTCTCTCTGACTACCCCGATTGGGAAAAATTGTGAATCTAAAAAAAATAATTACTTTAAAGATATTCTTTGTAAAGTTGTTTGTTCTTTGAATTTGTCTACATATGTAGGACTTTGGTCTACGGTGCATAGCACAGAAATTAACGTAATCAAAAGATACGAGCATTTATGCGTCGTAATTCTGCATTTTATACGACGTGAGTCGCGTAATTAAAACCTGTAGGGTACTTCCCGAGGATCTATATTTATTTATAAAATTTGGAACGAACTTACAATAAAAAATAATCCATAAATAACATCCTAAAACGCTGAAAATATCCCCAAATATATTGCTTTTTTTAGATACTTATATTTGTAGTTTATTTTACAAATAATACGCTCGCAAATTTAAGTTTATCAACTTTTATAATTTATACTTACCGTTGACCTACAATTCTAAAATTTGTTCGGAACCCCGGTTGGATAGTCCTACTCAAACTTGAATGTTTTTTTTATTTTTCTCTACATAATTGAGTAAATTTAGCAAAAATTCTGAACTAGTGTAGTAGTTACCATGTACTTACCGAGCAATAATGTAGATGTTCTCGAAAACCTTGGCACTTTAACAAAAACTAGCCACATTGATACGAGCGCAAACGCACCGCGTTCCTTAGTAATGGACATGTAACTTGAAATATTTCGATATAAGAAGCTTTTTATTTATTTTACAAACTATTTAAATATTCTCTGTATATTTGTATAATTTAAGAAATAAAATAAAATATAACATTCAAATTTCATACTAAAAAATGTATGTTCTGTTCGTTGGTTATTCTTAAGCTACCATAAAACGTTAACAGATAATAAAATTAATAAAATATACAAAATATGAGTTATAAAATATACGAGTATACAGTGCTTTGCATAATTATTGGTAGTATATATTTTTTATATGTTTCCCCTGTTGTGCTCGCAGAGGGCTTACTATAGAGATTTTTAGTTAGTTCACATATAGAGAAAATCTCATCAATTCTCATATTTTTGCAAGCATTACAGAAAAAAACATTACAATCATAATACGTGATATACATGGTTTCCGTACGTTAGAAGGAAAAATGGAACTCTTACAGAATTACTTTGTTGTCTCCCCGTCTGTCCGTCTGTCAAGACCGTTGATTTGTCAAGACGTGGTAAAGAGTGGAGAAAAATTAGATATTTTTTGTTACATTCCGGAAAAGAAACAATTACAAACATATATTTATAGTTCATTACAAGCTTAATGCTTACGCTCGTAAACTCGTAAACAATTTGTCAACTGTTATATACTTATACTCCCCGTTGGTCTAGAAATTGTTATAGAATCTAAATCTAAAAAGATTTTTTCTTAAAAGTTTAGTACGGAATTCTTACTTGGCGCAATTGACTATATTTTTTTTATTGACACCTGATCGACAAAACAAAAAAACATGTTGTTCTTACAAAGTAGATGCGAAATGCAAAAACGTGTAATAATTTTTGTATCCATAGGTTTCATCATAAACACAATATTATTAACATAGATATGTAGGAATTTTGAATTAAATTGTAAAATCATTACCGTATTGAGAATAACTGTACTGTATACTATAGAAAATTACATTCGACGCAATAAAGCGGACTTAAATATAATTCCTAAGTTCAAAATGTGTTTGGTTTCCCATAAAATTATGTAAATTGTTATCGAGTTTTAGGTATTGATGAAGTAAATATTTTGCATTACTAGCAATTTACCTCAGATTTACTTGCATTGTAAATTTTTTATTTGATAATTTAATCATATTTTCTAACTACTGTACTTAATGATCTCGTCGTATAAGAGAGAAAACTGGACAAATACTTTTGTCGTAATTGCTGTGTGTTTAAAAAGTGACCTAACTTTAAATGTTCTAAAAAAATCTAAAATTTTTGAGATAGGTCTTTCTTCTGCTAATGTAATATGCTCATACATAAATGAAATTCTAGAGGAAAACGAAACGTAGTTGCAAAGTTCCGCGTTAAGCTGGAAAAAAAAACAACTGCAAAATGCTGAAACTTCTCCATTTCATTTAATTATATCAAAATTAAAGATGTAGAATTGTAGAATCATAAATAATTTTAATTGCTAAAAATATACGCAAAATAACAAAAACAAATTTTTCGTAACTCGTATTGGAAACACTTAGTTTATTACTTACAATGTAAGCTAAGTAAGTCCAGGGTAAGCTGCAAGTTAAAGTACAGTACCTATTAACCTAATGTTAACTTGTATCGTTCTGTTAAGTTATCAACATGTTAACCGGTAGTTAATTAATGTTATTTATTATATTCCGTGAGTCTGTGAGGTCCGATCTAATTGCGGAAATTTAGGTAATTAAAACTAGGTAATTTATTTACGTTATATAGATACTAATTAATTGATATACTAAATAATATATAACGAACGGTTAAGTATTTAATTTTTTTTATATATAATGAAGAAAAAGAACGTTCTTTTGATGTTCCTTTTAGGTATTGCTAGTAATCGTCCTACAAACGTCCTGGCGAACCTACCAAGATTCCTTGAGGTACGCGGATGTGGTATTTGTACATTGAAATTTATTTACAATTTAAAAAAAAATTTTTTACTACGAATTCATATTTTGTAATTACATGCATATTATGAAAAATCCATGTTACTTAAGCTCGATAATATGGAACAAGATCAAAGATTAAGTCTTCTCTTTAATTTAATGAAAAAGTCTATTAATTTAATATCTCAAGAACATTTGAACCAATCAACAAGTAAAGGATTTTCTAGTTTGTAAATCCTGTTACTATCATGTTTTTGCAAACATTATATACAAAGTATGAAGATATTTAGTTAGGACTCGGGGCGGCCAATATGCAGCTTCCTGTAATTTTAGTGACACTTAGGATAATTTGTATGTTCCTGTTTCCATTTTTCCTGTGAGGTACGGCGTGTACGGCGGTGTGTTCTTATTTTTGTACGAATCTAAATCTATATATCTAATTATCTTCCCTTTCCCAGGCATTGCTCCGGGCCAAAAAATATATATTTATATTTTAATCCATAATAATAAAGTGCACTTTGTCTAAAACTCCCTTATTATTATCCTTAGATCATTTAAATACAGAAAATAACAATATGTAATTAATTTAAACGTTTATCATAACTTTCATTTCATAATCATTTCTAGTAAAACAAACGTAATCATTTATAATTTTGTAATGTAAGTTCTTATAAATACCATTAAAATTTACCAAATAAGTGTAGAATAGTAGAATATAAAAAAAATATTAGAGATTTAATCAGAATCAGATTAGAAAATTAAAAAGGGGCTTGTTCTCCAGTCTGCTTTGGGGAAGAAGACAAACACAGAAAACCCGCTGTCAATATACTTCGATCCACCCTTTCCTCCCTAATACTCAATTCGGGGCACGATTAAAATAAAATTAAGTTTAAGATAAGCACTTAACACTCAACGAGAGCTATCTAATTAAATTCAGTGTAAACATAAAAATATTCAAAGTTGGTGCAATCCACACCAGCCGTAGACCACACATGGCTGTACGTTAGCCAATTTATATGAGACGGAGATCTTTGAATTAATTTGCAATTGAATCGAAGTGGTCATTTGCCAAGTTAGTGCTTACGTTACATATTTATGATATAAAATTATCAAACGGCGCGGGTAATGAAGAAAATAATATATTGGTGACTGAAACGGATATTTTATCACATGTTATTGCTGGTCGGCGCTACAGGGGCACGGTTAAGAAAGGTTTTTTTTGAAATTTGGGAATGTTTGTGGGTTCAATTTTTTCAGTTGTCTATACTTTTTTATTCTATAATTTTTAATGTTATATTTTAATGAAAATATTTTAGCTAACCTGGTCTGCTTTCTTCTTTCTTCTCTTCTTCGTTTCTTCGCTCTGAACACACAATGTCTCGAAAATTCGGCGGAAAATGGGGAACGTAGTGTGTTAATTAGATACCCTCTGTCTATCCTATTATGTGCAGGATATAGTGTGAAGCTGTAACGTATAACCACTTACTACCCTTACTTTACTAGTAGTACAGCGTTTGCATATAAATTGACTAAAAGGCAATGGACGAATAAAACGCGCTGTTTACGAATGATTTAATTACGTGTACATTACACTCATACGTTATATGAGTTTTAATAACAAGCCAACAAATTTTAAAAGTAAATTAAATTATATTTTAAAAATTCATATTAAATATAGAAAAAATATACGTAAAAAGTTTTATTAGTATCTAAATTCAGTTAGTATATAGTACATAGAGAGTAGTCAGTACCGTAGTCTAAATCGATGGGACACACCGGCTGCTACACGCGTGATTGTTCAAATTAACAATTCGTTCCTTATAAAATTGTTAATTTAAAAGGTTCTTTTACACGATATATGAAGTTTTCAACTTAAATTATATAATGCTTAAGTTATTTAAATGATGCGCAGGTATATTTTATAAAATGAGCCATTTGAAAATACTGAAATGATTTCCAAATGGCAAGCAAAGTCATAAACAAGTACTAGTCCAAAGCTTTTTGCTATTTTGTTCCTTAAACAACTACCAGTAATTTAACATAGCTTCGGCGTTTACACGAAATGTGCCCCGTTTTCGATTTAGATTACTATCGCGTAATCGCACGAGGCAAATTTACCTTTCGAAGTGGAATGAAATGGAATTTTGAAAAACTAAATTTACATAATATAGGTACTTGAATGTAATTAGGCAGTGCGTGGGTAACAGACCTGAACAATAGGTTCCCTCTGTCTACCTTGCTATATGCGGCGTACAGCGTGGCGATAAAAAAAATAGGGATATAGCTAAAATAATAACGGTCGTTATATATTTCAGTATGATAGTTTTAGTAAGATTCGATCCATAAATTCAAATTTTAAAGGAATAAAATTCAGCAATAGCATTTTTTATTTTACATACTTGTTAAATTTCTTTTTTAAGGATATGTTACATTTCACTAGCAATCGTCTTTTTTACAACAGAATTAATGATTTATAAAGATAATGAAATTATGATTCTGTCAGACTTCATTTCAAAATACTTACATTCTTATACCAATAATTAATTAGAAAGCACGTGACATTTGAAGGCAAAAAGGAACCTAAAAATCCAAATCAAAAGCCCTGAGAGCTGCGGGAAGTTGGTTATTTAAAATTGAATTTAAATAATGTCAAGTACTTTGTATGAGATACGTAGAATTGTACAAACAAAAGAAATGAATGGCATAATTCCCGAACAAAGTGAATGAATGTTAAAATTATGGGCGTGAGTCAATGGGTGAAGCCTGTGTACTGTCTACGGAAACACGCATATATAAAAAGGTTGTATTTAAAAAAAACAACTTAATATATTGTTATATGTCCCAGATAAGTGCGATTATTATTGCTAATCTCAGGAACTGTTTGTTCAAATTATAAAAAACTCTTTTTGTGTTACATAATCCACGGGCCAGTCCGTCCAGATTTCCATAAAATGTTTCTTGTATTATACATAATTTTTAGTATTTGTTCAAAATATTATTTTGAAAATATAATTTCAATCCTTTAATTTAAATATAATTTCAAAAACAGCTGCAGGTCCTAAAAGACCGTTACAATGGTAATGGCAGGTTCACGCACCGGCGCGCGCGCATCACGCATGACGTCACTTCCTGCTTCCGGCGACAGGTAGGGGGTATATGGGGTGATGATTAATGATTGCGATAGTTATGTTTAGGAGATAGAACGTGTGTATAGTATTTATTATTTTTATATTTTGAGCGTTGGCTGTGAATGCGATGTTTCTGGGTTCGATACCCATAAGGGGAAACAGTTCTAGGTTCTTTAAATGTGCAAGATAAAGTGTAAAAGCTGAAAAAAACAATTATAAGCATATATACATATATGTATGTAGGGTATATACTTTTATATGATTTTATTTTTCCTTCGTCAAGTATATATCTCATAAAAAATTAAAAAAATAATCGAGGCAAGCCATACTTAGAAGGTATTTAAATTATTTTGTAAAAAAATTACACATATGTATACGTATGCTATAATTTTAAGTTAACTTTTTTGTGAGTAATTTCAACTTCGTAACGATTATAGTGTAGTTCTGTCTGTGTATACACCGTGTCTGATTATAGCCCGAACGTTTACATCACAATGACAACGAGCCTATAGAAGTGGTATTAAGTAAAATAACTGTCTGGACGTCGCATTCGAAATGAATAATTTTTATATAATGACAAAACGCGGCGTTCAGTTCCGCCACACAACACGCAACGCCGCGAAATTTAGTCAGTCATCTATAAAAACACAGCAATTTTTACGTACGTATTATCCTGCATATAGTATAGCAGACAGAGAGGACCTCATCTCCCCTCCCCCGAAATAGGATCGAACTCACAATCGTCGCAATTACAAACAGACCATTGCGCCATGATAGTGTTAAACAATTGACGGCTTAGAATATCACCTAAGACTCAGTGCGTAGTCACTCTACTTACTTATTTTTTTATTTATTCATAATAATCGAGGTCGACGACACAGCTCTAACGATTTTATAGCCGTAGTTACGAGTATATGGAGTAAGTAAATCACACCAGCGAGCGGCTAAAACTTAAAGAATGTCCAACATATATTTGAGTAACGAGATGAATATATTACATTTATAAAATATATAACATGTTTTTTTTTCTTTGTAACGTTCGTGTTTTTGTAGTTAAACTATTTTTTTTTGTTTTATTAGCAACGATTTATATTCAAATATGTATAAACATTTCGATATTATATTTTTGAAATTGTTTTTTTTAAAATATTCCTTACTGTTGTGTCATATATTTTATTTTTTTAGATTTATCTTGTTGTTTCTATATGCATATATCTAATCTGATCCATCCCAACATTATAACGTGCGCATGCGCATGCGCATATCTATCGCAATCTACACTCAACAAGGCGTGCTTGAATCATTAATTCAATTCTTCTCAACGAGTTGAGTTATTGTAAAGAAATATAACTAACATTATTATTACACATTTAATTGCTTTATAATTTTACTTGTATAATTGTACTTTTTGTATTTAGTTTTGTAATTTATGTAAAAAATGAATTGTTATATTTAATAATACATTTTTTATATTTAATAATTTGCAGACATATATTTTAACATTGAGGCCGTCTGAGGTGAACCTACCAGGTTCAGTTCCCACTCGAGGAATGAGATATTTTTATGTCTTATCTCTAATGACAAGACAAAACCCGGCGTTGTTTTCTAACTATAGATAATTTCTATAAGTAATTAATAATACAAAAAGTTGGAATTTTAAATTGATTTATGCAGTTTAGTAGGATTTAGTTCGAAAATTACTAGTGTATACTAGTTATCTAAAACCATTAGTACAAAAGGCGTTTACCTAAATGTTACACAAGCCAACTCAAACTCTCTCCGACCTAAAGGTATTTAATTGTTAGTACCGTTGTTGCCTCAGGAATTAGCTCGGACAATACGTAAATTATTGCTGCCTGCAGATCGTATCTCGTTGAATATCTTTTATCGGGAATTGTAGATTTAGTGCTGTATACAATTTAAAATGCAGATTTGTACCCACTACCACCCAATAAGTACTAGAACTCTTAATTTGCTTTTCTAGCAATTTCTAGCAATTTGTCTTATTATTTTAAGCAGCACATACTAGTACCGAAATATTACTTGTTGTGTGATGGAATTATTTTAATTATTTTACAATTTGGTCGACAAAGTTCAGCCACTCTACATGTAGTATCTCGAATTCAGCTGATAAATGGAAAACGGAAATTTTCTTTCCAAGTCCGGTACAAGCCGGCAAACTAAAAAAAGAAAGCATTTGAAACAAATAGTTTCATTTTAAAAAACAAAACAAACATATAAAAATTAAATCAACTCCATTATTGTATTTTGCTAAAAAGCAACACATGAATGATATACTGGTACATATGTAGATATGTTAATATTTATAAAACTCGATCATGCTGATGTCTATCTACTTTTTAGGCCAAGGCGACGTTGACAGTTACTAGTTTTTACATAGAACATTGGCATTTGTGTAAAGGTTAAAATTACATTCAGATCAACAAATACTACCAAATTCTATAGAAAATATAATTGTCAGCTTTGTACTGGAGTTAGACATGTTAGCAACACGTTTTCCACTAAAGTAAAGAATTTTCAAGAAATATTATGTATCTATTTACTGAACTACTGTTAATATTGTTATTTTTACACAGAAAATAATTATATTAAACGACTATTTTTACCCTATGAACTCGATAGAATTTCTTATCGTAAAACAATACAAAAATAATCAAGAAACAAAAGTCGACATTTTTATTGAAAGAAGAGATAAAATCAAATCACAGTTATTTATATAAAACTTTGACAATTTCAATGCAATTGAAATGTTTTAAGTTATTTTTAAGTTCCTTAATCTATATCAATATTTCACTCAAAATACTCACCTATATTCAAAGGTATAGAGTTCAAAATTACTTTATAGTTAAATTTAACTTAACTATATAGAGACACAATAGAGTTCTTTAGTTGAGGTTATTCAAATTAGTTTTCACTTCAGCGATTTAGAAAATTGTATACGGGAACTATGGCCATTAGATGTCGAGAAAATGGTATGTTTCTCAAAACCGCAGGTGTAGCGGGATGCTTCGAAATAATGACAATATAATTGAAAATTTTGGTTGTAATTAGGTATTTAAGTGCTCGAATCGATTTATTTTAACTGTTATATATAACTGGAGCACTACAAAATTGTAATTAGAAAACAATAACGGTGTAATCTGTAACCATTTCCCTTTTTGTTAGCATTAGTGAAATGACTCTACGTTCCCTAATTTACACATTTCCATTGTGCATAAATACACTTTGAAAATAAAAATATCTAATCCAGTTACTATTTATCTAGATAAAAATCTATTATTTTATGCAAAACTCTAGTTCTTAACTAGGGTCTTAACACCAAGTTCCCAAGTCCCATTTGCCTACCCCGCTATGTGCGGGATACAGCGTGAGGCCAAAGACAAAAGAAAAAATGTGTTCTTTTCAGGTAGGTAATTTCCTAAAGAACCTAATGGTTCCGTACTTAACTATATTTAACTTTTCCGCTATTTTGAATAATTCCGTGTGAATACAGCCACACTTTATATAACCAGAACAGAGAAACGCTTATTTTCATTTTCAATATACATTTTTATTAATAGGTATTTAAGACCACACCCAGTACTCATGCAGTTTTCATATAAAATTATAGTTGAGACACAAATATGATCATGAATTAAAAAAATAGGTACAGCCTATAAAAATTTATATACGTATAAAGGTTAAGAAATTTCAAGCACTTTTTTATGAATAATAACTTATAAAACAATAAAAAGTAGAGGAAACACCAGTTGGCCGCAAATCTCATGGCCTCTGAAGCCATAATGTTCGCAATCAAATCGTTCACCCACCATAGCATGGGAACATCCGTACACCTCAAACGAAGGTTTTAAGGAGAAGTGGTATATTATTATATTTTGTTTGTATCTTCGCTTCCAGCCATTTTTATTGTAGCCATTCACCACACAATGCCTCCAGATTTTCGATAGAAAGTGGAGAACGTTATGTCTTAATACTAGGCCTACCCTGCTGCTTGTGGGATATAGCGTGAAGCTGAAAAAAATAATTAAAACTAGAGCTTCAAGCTTTTTCTAATATAGAAATGTACGCAAAGGGAACCTAGTATTAAGATAAGATATATAAAAATATTCAGTATAATAACCATTAACCTGAATAAAGAGTAAAATATAAAATATTTTTGGTTGTAGTAATATACAAAAAATCAAACGTTTTACTTTTTTTTAATACTAACGTATTAGATACTAAGCCGTGTGTGGACTCCGAATGCGACATAATGCTGGTACCACACAGCCCGGCCAAAAATATGCCATGAATAGTTTTATTGTTCACGAAATTAAGATTGTAAGTACGCGGACGGAATCCTAATGCAAACATAAAGCATATTAGTCATGTTGTCTGTCTGTGGGTATATTTAGAATGTAGGGAAGGTATATTTTTGTTATCTTCACGCTGTATTCCACACATAGCAAGGTAGACAGGAGGGAACTTACGAACCGAATGTTAAGACACTTCCGTTCTCTACTTCCTGATGAATTCCTGTGTTGGAAGCCATCGCCGCGCTATGCCTCGTTACCAGAGTAGAGAAATCGAAATTATATGAAATATTTTATTACTTCGAATGGAAATCGATTCCATTCGATCCACAATATACTTGTGCCCCTGCGCCATAACGTAGATTTATATATTGAGGTTAGGATCTCCTATTTTACACGTAAACGCAATAAATGGATAAGTTAAAAGTGGAAAACAGAGTGTTTTGACACAGAAAATAAATAATTTGCTATAAAATTGCTAAAAAAAGTTCAAATTATCTATAAATTTTCACTCAGTAAAATATTCGATTCTGCTTTTAATGGAACAAAAAAAAATAAAAAATAAAGCAATGAATTAAAATCAAATCGAATCAAACAGCGGAATCGATTTATTTGCTTTTAAACAGTTAAATCGATTAATTTTCTTTTTCAAATGAAATCGATTAAATGAGATTTGATGGAATGTTCTTAAGTGTCTGTCAACAAAATCTGTTCAAACGTCAATAGGTTGAGGACAGGACACTTAACCTGAAATAATATTTACCTAATTGTTCTGTTGTAGTACATATTACATACATTTGTAAATGTTTTGCCTTTTGTTTTTTTTCTATATACATTCTTCATTTACGAGTATATACTCGTATGTAAATGATATAATATATTAAAAGTTAAAGATTCCATAAATTTTTTTTAATGACTGACCGGGTGAGATTAGCATTCACAGAAATGGGTCATTTTAATTTCAATGCTCTGGTTACAAGACAAGATGCGGCGTTCATTGAAAGGAAAGTCTAGAGCGGAGTGTTTCGAACTCCCTAACAAACCTGTGATATATGGGATAAAAGGTAAAGCTAAAAAAAATAGAAATATAGATTAATGTATAATTACGAACATTTTCAATTGGTTAGATCACTTGCACTATTCGAATTCTATATTAATTGGGCTTAGTTCCATATTTACAGTAAACTATTAGATATAGTTTTTGTTAAGAAATGGTTATTGAATTTTTGGTAGTTATTTTGTCTTATTTAAATAGCAGGCAACGTCAGGTTACAAACATAAAGTTGAAATCATAGCTAAATTCACATCAATCTATTAAGTAAATTCTCAAGTGACTGAAGTATAGTTTATAGCACGATCCATGTCATTCACCTTACAAGTGTTAATGTGAATGGAGTATTAAGTACTGTCCAGGGATCTTTGGAATACCCATCCTTGTTTAGAATTTATTTATTGTATAATATGGCACAGTACTTATATAGGGACTCTGATATATTAGCTGGTTGTTTCGGGGTTCTTATCTAGGATAAATGTGATGTAAAGCGGCGTTCACTTTCACTAGTCACCACCAAAGCAACATCGCGAATGAAATTGAGTAGAGGTGGCAAATATACAAACATTTTTATTTTACTATTGACAAAGCGAAATTGAAAAAAATCATAATTTTAGGTGTTTGCTATTTCTTATTCCATATTTTTTAACCAAATGTAACGGTGCATATTGTGTAACAAGACCGTGCGAACTAATATATTTGCATTTTTTTTTTTGCAAGTATATTTATATATAGAGTATTATAATACAATAATATAAAGTATTAGTGGACGCGCGCAGCTTCGGCTGTTTATTTGCACCTTTAGGGGTGAAATCTAATAAACCATGAAATACGTGTTTAATGAAATATTCTTAACAGTTTGAATTTTCATTTTCAAATTTCATAAATATCTGCGCCGATTTAAAAAGAAATCCATAAAAACTTTCAACCCTTAATTTCATCCCTTTAGGGTTAAAATTTCGAAAATACTATGCAACGATGGAATTACATTAATACAGGCAATATAGGTTACGTACATACATTGTACCAATATAATTTATGTACTTAAATCATAAAAAAAATTTTTTCAAACTACCTACTGGGCGGACAGGTCAATCACTAACGCTAAGGCACCTCAATTAGAGAAATCAAAAAGAATTTTTCACGCCAAAAACTTACCGGAACTGTTGAAAATTTTCATCGCTTATTATTCGAATCAAACATATAGCTAACTAATAGTAACAAAGGTATAAAACTGTATACGGGTTCCCACGATATGTTATGCGAGACGTTCATTTAAATGAAAAATTACTTAAGTAAAATAAAATCTCAAATTTGGATTTTAATGTTTGCCGCTACTTTGTGTTGAATAAATTACTTATAATAATTATGTTATTACCAAATCGTAACATCGCTCTCAAGATGGATCTCAGAGTTGAGATCAATTTATAAATACGGCGTCAAGTCCCCTCTACCTATTTTGGTATTGAGAACAAACTTGAAGTTGTATTTTTAATCTCGGTACTTAAATTCGAAATAATTCCAAATAAATGCACATGTATAACATGCACATACTACTTTATACCATAATACTATATTAGTGACTGTAATCGCAAAAGGTTCCATTCCCACTAATGGTATATTTATAACTATTTTCATTCCCCCCACTGGCGAAATAACGTGAGAGTAACGAGAAAATTGAGTAACAGATTGGAAACGAAGTTTTTTGACACTAAGATCCAATTGCCTGTTATATACGAAATACAAAACCAAGCTAAAGAATACCATATTTCACACTCGTTGATTTTACACTTAAATTAACATAAAATACAGCTTTTACTGCAGTAATTAGTCAAGTTCTTATGAAAGCTATATATAAAGTAGCTTGAAAAAAATTCTCGACTCGTCTTACCAATAAGAAAACGCAAGGTCGTTTAAAAATATCTTTAATTAACAATTATTGAGCAATGTAACTGGGCTGGACTGATTGACTACAGTGAACAAGTGAAATAAATATATACATAAGTTCATATTATGTATGTACGTTCAAATTATTTTTCTATCTGTTATATTATTTTGTAAGTCAAGAGGTTCGATTCCTGCTTGTTATACATATATTCCTTAAACATTTATATTTATATCTGCTCTATTAATTTATATAAGCTACTTCTTGCTCTTTTAGGGAGTAGTGATAAAGTTTAATAAAAAAAATAAGGTACATATATTATATTTCGCAAATAACTATGTATTTAGTAATGACTGAATATATATTTATTACTGTATTTAGTCATTACCGAATACACTAATAACTATGTATTCACTAGATTATGACTATATCTTTTTCTTGAGATAAATCACATGCTTGGTTAAACAGAGTTGTGTATGACACATGTCACATTTTCACCTGAAAAAACCATATCGAAACAACTATCGTTATGCAATTTTACTCAATTTTACTAAAGGCTATAGGTATGAATTAAGGCTGTATGTAATTTTCTTCTATAAATGGACTGTTTGACTAACATTAGAAAAATATAGTTTGCGCAATCATACAAACGAATTTTCTGGCATTATAAAATTAGTAAAGAAGTACAGATATTAAAATAAATATTATTTACTTTCTAATATGATAAGATTTTATTTTCTTATTTAAATTTTTAAGTTAAACATAAATGTAGTTTAGCCAATAGTAAAAGATTGGAAACAAAGGAAATATCCATACTATTCCCACAGATATTAGGTTAAGCCTGTTCACAATTACGTTATAAAGTACAGTACGTATCTATATAATAATATGAATTAACAACTGTTTGTATAATCAATCTTTTGCCTCTATAATGTATTATTAATAATGTACAACTTGTTTACAGGTGAGGGGACTTGCCATCAATCACGCGAAGTAGAGTGTACCTAGAAGTGAGTGTTGATATTTATAATAATTTTAAAACAATATATTTTTATTAAAAATCAAGGAATATTTCTTGGTTTTCAAATATAAATTTTTTTTTTTTCTGTCGGAAATTTCGAGATATATTTTCTTAGTGCTTTAATTTACGCTGTATAGCGCCTGCGTATAGCAGAGTTGCCTATATAGTATTAAGACATTACGTCCTCTACTTTTTGCTCTATTTTGAGACATTGTATGTATGATGAGTGCCGGACGTAAGTAAGTCTTATAATCAGAACAAGAAATTAAAAATAATTTATTCTCCTCATTTGGAATCAAACCCACATCTGTACTGTGTAATCAGTTGCTACACCCTTGCGCTACGAAGGCAAAAGAAGCCCTTAAAGTGAATAAAGTTCATAAAATATTCAATACAAACAACACCATACGTTTGTACGTATGTTTTTCACTATTATGTTTAATGAAATATATAAAATCCGTGACATAGCATGTAAACATTACAGGCATTTTAATGTAAACTCGATGATTGTGGGTTCGATTTATACTTGAGAAAACAACGAGACAAAGGCGTTAAATTTCGTGGCGAAAAGTGAAGAATGCAGTGTCTTAAAACCATATTATCTCTACTTACCTGCCTCATCAAATATTCTTTACTCATAAACATATCTCAGTAAATGTGAGAATAAAATAATTACACACTCATCGTATTCTTAAAATAATAACAGTATAAACACGTATATGTTCGTAGTAGTTCTACTTCTATACTAGTTCTTTATATTACATCCAAATTGGTACTAAACAAAAACTTAAGCTTTGTAAACAATCATATGACTATTCTTGGGAAAGCCATATTAAATAAAACCGATCAAGTGTGAGTGGGACTCTTTTAACGAGGGTTCTGAGCAAATTTCTTGATTGTGGGTCAAAAAGAAGTGCATGTTATAAAAATTTACAAACTTAGTTTTTACTTATATTTGTACTGTGACTTCTTGCCAGATTTCGCAATTATAGAACAACGGGAAGCACCCTATCGATATTAAAAGATTAGATTTAGATATTAATTTCAGCTTAAACGAAGCCTGATTTCAGCTTTTGTGAAAGTACTACACGATATTGAGTAAAATGTTGTCACAGATGGACAACAAAGTGGTCCTAAAAACATTTCAGTTTTTTCTTATGAGCTACGGAACCGTAAAAAGTAATATGTAAATAATGCAGATAAAAATATGTTCATTAAAAAATATATATATTAAAAAAATATTCGGTTGTAAAAATGTAAATATAAGTTCTGATTTAGGAAATAAATAAGAATTTAGTTTAGGGAGAATAAATAGGAATTTAGTATAAAAATATATAGTTATGAAGCATCTACATATGTATGTGTATAACTAAATAATATACTTATTAGCTTTTGCCTGCGGCTTCTCTCGAGCGATCATTGATTGACAATTTAAATAACTCACATTTGATATTTTAACATAAAAAAACACAATGTAAAAAAATAATTTAAAAAAACTAAACATCACTTTTCTATCAATTTTCCCATATTATTTATAATTTTTTATCTCATATAATTTGTTATTATAGACTTATAGCGATGCTAGTATGATTCATTAACAACCTAAGCCGAAGGTGCCATTATTACATAAAAACTAGATCTATATGGGAGTACTAAACACGTTACACGTGGTTTTTATTAGTAGTTACACTAGTTGATGTTGGTTGACCTTATTATAAAAGACAGGTTCTACGAGAATTAGGTGCATTAAATGATTTTTTTATCTAGTTATATATGTATGTATCTTATGGGCTTGTGAATCAATTCACTTGTTTTTAATTTTCTATTAATTTTAAACTAAATACTTATTTTTAGCTGTAACATAGTTTTGGGCTTAACCTCGCATAACAGGATAGGCAGAGGGAAACTAGAGTTAAGGCACTCAGTTCCCCATTTTTTTGCCTAATTTTGGAGGATTTGCTGTTAAATGCCGGAGTTCAAAGCCGATTTTTCTAACTTGGCGGAGAAATGAAAAATTGAACGGAGGAGTAATTTTTGTAATATTAATAAAATTATTTCTCCGAGTATAATATTGTAAAGTATTAAAAACAGCCTAACAAACTTCAATGTTGGTCTAACGGTTTAAAACGCCATGAATTGATGAATGGAATGCGGTAAACATAGTGGATTAATATTATATTCTCTTTGTAAAAATATGCCATAAAAATAGGAGTTATAAACTTCTCTCCCTAAATATTTTTAAATTCTCAGCATCCTGCATATAGCAGGGTAAGCAGGGCAGGTAGATTTAAGACACTCCAATCCTCATGAAATTTTCGAGACATTGCATAACGGAAGTCAACGCCACCTTATTTATAAAAATTGTATGTGTAAAATATATTAAATATCATTTATACAAACGAATCAAAAAAATATTGTTTTTAATGTTTCAAGTAAAACTGTCTAAAATACAGTTTGTCCGGTTCCGTATTTCACACTTTTTTGTTAGCGACAGTTTTTCTGAGACGCTCTAATTTTTGTACAGGTTAAAAACTAGTTATTTTTTGTCATGAAAATTTTAAACAGCTTAAAAATGATTTTCATTTTTAAATTAACGATAATTACTTTTATGGGAGTTTTTTTATTTATCATTTTTTGCATCATTCAAACTCCCGTTTGTTATGAGGCAGTCAAAAGGGGGTTTTCTGGAGGATTGCGACTACTGACCTTTTTATGTAAAATATGACAATTCGTAGGGATCAAATGCAAAGTTAAAAAAAACTTTTAAAAAAGTTAAAATAAGATGCAATTAACGACGTCAGAAGTCACCTATAACATTACAATAATTTTATAATTATATTGTAATTTCATATATATAATTTATTACCGGACCGAATGACCAAAAAAGCTAACAGCCAAAATACATAAAATATTATGACTATCATATTAAAATCATTAACAATAGCAATTAAAAGGGTGAAAAATTTAAATAAACGTGGTTCTCTATAAAAACTTGTATCGCTATAAACCTGTATTTTAATTATGGTTTTTACCTTACTTCATTATTATAGTACCACTTTTTCGAGGAACTAACTCCATATAGGATCTACGTAAAAGTATTAAGAATAAGTATAGATTGTCGCAACATTATTTTTTATATATTTAAATATGAAAAAAACGTTTACAGTTATTTCTATAAATATTATTTTCTTATATATGGTATAGACTAGTTGTAGAGAAAACAAGTTGATAATTATATTTTATTATATTTATTGTATATTGGTAGAAAGGAAATGACGGCGATGTAAAAGGATTTAATTGATTTATTTTTATAGAAAAATATTTTTTTTGCGTACCGTTAATAGTTCTAGTTCCTTTAGATGTCTTACGGGATTTCCTGGACGATTACAGGATTATTTCAATTTTTTTTTTAAATATCTTCAATCTTTGCCTTATCCCATAATATTGAATAATATAAAAGTTAAACGATAAAAATGAAATAAATAAAATTAAAGACAATATTAGAGCCGATTGTGTGAGTATTGGTAATGTTAATAGTACTTTTGTTGGTTTCGCCCTACAAAATTCATTTTAAAGAGTTTAAAACGGAGTGAAAAGTCACTTGGATCTACCTTCCCATGGTTATACATGGTGTTCTGTAGACGTCTGTGTTTTCATTGTTTCTCTCTTATATTTTATTCATCGTATTAATACCTGGCAGGTAACAAAGGTATCGTCCGAAACATCTGAATGGATCAAACTTTAATATATTCACTATATACGATACAGTGGAAACAGAACAATTCGGATTTTAAGCCATGGATGTGAATGAGAATTTGTTTACAGGCCATAGATTACTAGCATTAGATGTGATATCGTTTTCTTTTTGCTTTCATTTTTGTTAAATAACAATTGTATAAAATATAGTATAATAATACGATATATAATATAATAGAATAATATGGAAGCCGCCAAGTTTTTTTTGTCTACTATAAAATGTAAGAACCAGTTTGTTCCTGTTCTTGTAGGAATTACAAGAAACTCCGCTTAGTGTATAGGACACTACCCAAGGAAGCCGTGTATTTTCTGTACGACATTTCTATTTTAAGAAAATTAAAAAAGTTCAAAAGTACAAAGGTTCCCATGTTCCCTCTGCGGGTTCTAGCTTGAAGCTACAAAAAAATCTTTTATTTACATTTATAGCCTTTCCAAGACATTTAATTCTTAGACAGCCCCCGTACAGATAGACGTTCACGTTGCGTTTAAGACGTGTCGCTATGCCCGCGATTTTTACGTGACCAAATTCGTAACCTTATTTGTTATTTTAGTTTTATTATTTAGTACTCTAGTGAAATCGTCTGTATACATTTCTTTAGTTATTTTTAAAAGTATTGAAGTGGCTACTTTAAAATTAAATAGTTGTTTATTATTTTTATTAAAAATAGATGCTGTTTTTTACAAAATAAAGTACTGTTAAAATTTTTATTCGTAAGCAGCATAGATGAATAATAATAGATAGATATATAAATAAATTATGATTGGATTTTAAATAAATGTAGCTTTTAGGCATTTATTACTTATTTTTTAGGAAACGAAAGTGTCTGAATGGGGAACGAAGTGTCTTAATACTTGCTCTCAGGTTTCCTCTGCTTACCCTGCCATGTGCGGGATACAGCGTAAAGATAAAAAAAATACAATTTCTATCGTCAAGAAAAGCCATGTTCCAAATTCATTCAGTTACAATTTAAAGAATAATAAAAATATCTGCGGCTTTAATGCGCCTGAACGGTTCCATTTTGTAGTAAAAGGAAAACTTTTAGAACACGCTAAGCTTCTCTAAATGGTTAACAAAAAACCTTAATCGACAAAGTAATATTTGAAATGGAGAAAAAACTACTGCAATTTTTTTTAAAAAACTTTTAGCGTTTTTTATTTTGATTCTTTGATTCCATTTCTTAAAGTTTTTAAGTATCTTCATATCGTTTAAGTGAATCCGGGGTAATTTTTAAATTCTCATTTTCTTAGTAGATAAAGCTTGGCGATGACTCCCGCCATAGTTCTTTTTTATATACAAAATAATTGTTAGTAGTATTTTTATTTAAAAATAATAATAAAAAATGTCTCCAATCCTCCAATTTTTATTCTCATCCCATTGCACCAGATTTTGAGGTCGTTACCCTTTTATCCCTTTAAAGTATATTAATAAGAAAATGTATTATTCTAATAAACAAAATTACAGGTTTATATCGTTCATCTATAACTTCTTTTTCTTAGTATCCGACTGGCATTACTGCCATTACTTTTATCGTGTACCTACTCGCGTGCTCTGTTACATTTTAGACCACGTCTGGTATGCTAATCGTTAAATTTTCCACAGTAAACTCTTATATACTGTGCTATTTATGATGGAGTTATTTAAAAGATTGGGCTTATATTGTTCAATTGTATTCAGTTAAAAAAGCCTTCGTGGCGCAGTGGGGCAACAAGTGTTTTGTGTGTGGTGTGGTTTTGAGCATGCAATGTCTCGAGCATTGGGAGAAATGTTTCAAACGGAATGTCTTAACATGCAATGTCTTTAAAATTTGGCGGAAAGTAAGGCACGGAAGTGTCCTAATGGGAAACGGAGTGTCTTGACACTAGGCTCTTCTCTGCCTACCTAAATGATTATGCTAAGGAAATATATGTTATGTGTATAATAATATAATATAACTTAATTACAACGTAACCAAGGTACTACTATATTTCTCAATCGGTTAAATCAAATTTTGAACGCTTAACGGCCTTGGAAGACCGATACTATAGATACAATGCTGGACCAAACTTTACTACCAACATGGACTCTGGGAATAAGGCCTCCATTTGTCATACAGTACAATGGCCATAGAAATACACCATGAATATGCATACATTGTGAATGCCTTAATAGTTGCTAGTTTATTTGAGAAATTATATATATATATATATATATATATATATATATATATATATATATGTTTTATATATTGTATTTGTTTATGTCTATCTATTCGGAATATAAATTGCTTGTTTCGCCTGGTTTCGCCTTAATGCTACTGAAATACGTCTGAAAGAATAAGCGACTAAAGGAAGTTTTAAAATTGCTTTATAGACAAATAAATCTCTTCATCGTTCCTTTGCTAATACTGGCTGTTTTAGGCTTAGTTTACTTTTTGGCTACGTTCTACATATTTTACAATACAAATATTCAAACTCCTTGTATCTCTCCACATTTCTCTATTTCAATTCAAAATCTATTCTTTAGCGTTTGCTCAGAATATATTATAATTATTAGAAAGTAACTAAGTAAGTTATTATTCCCACGCCTCGTCGTTGACGGTAAGGCGTGAAGACTGGATCTAATTACACTGACAAATAACCTTACTAAACGCTACAGTCTACTACTGAATGTTTATAGTACAAGAGACTAGTAACTAATATTTACGATACGATTTATTTACGATAATAAACGTAGGTACATGTATTTTTCTGTATAGAAGAGTAGGCAGAGAAAACTTAGTGTCGAGGCATTCCGTCCTCAGCTTTCAACCAGATTTTGAAACATAGTGTGTTGAGTGGCGGAGCTCAATGCCGAACTTTAAATGTATGATATGATGAAATATATTTTATTTGTATAATAGCTCTATTGTTATAAAAAGTTGTTGTTTATGAACTATTTCTGTATATAAGAAAAAACGTAATCTTTGTAGGGATTACACAGAAAGTCATGAACTTAATAGTCGTATAATGTGCATATCCGATATCTATAATGTAATTATATTATTACAAATTATTTATATTATATATTTTGGAATACTAGCTCCTGCATCCTAGCCTACATTACAAAGCGTCACCCATTCATAATTACGGAGGCAAAGTTACTAACAAAAGGCTTCCTATTTCATTGTTTCGGACTTTTTATCTAAAAAGTACATTTGAAGTAAACGTTAATTGCCGAATACTTTTAGTTTAATTTAGGTATTTGTTTTATGTTTATTTATGTAGGTATACGAAAAGTAACTATGGAAAAATCATCATGTTCTCCACTTTCCTCCTTTTTAAGATGGTACTTGTTAACCATGACAGAAGATGTCAGTCATTTTTTTTTATTTATAAGGAGGTTCCTCAATCAGAATCAAGGAGGAGAAAAAAGGGATGAGAAGGTGTCTTTTATGTAGAAACTATAATTCCATGGATCTGCGGTAAGGGTGGAATGGTCAGAGCAGTATCTGGGACTCAACTTTAGGTTTTACTTGTAAAATCTATTTAAATTTGGCACATACAATAACTAAACTAATAATAAATATGAAAGTTTATAAGAATGGATGGATGTTTCTTCCACCTTAATGCAAAAACTACTGAACGGATTTAGATGAAACTTTACAATAATATATGTTATGTATCAGAGTAGTACATAAACTACAACTTATGTAAAGATTTTGTATAATTTGACTATAATATAACAATAAAGTGGTTTACTGGGCCAAGCCAAAGCGGGCCACGAAATAAGTCTAAATCTATTTCTAGTTAATTCATTAGTAATACTTAGTAGGAATAAATAAGTAAAAGTAATAAATCGTCCACGTGCAACAAGCTACCAGTTACAAACCAATAGAACTACTCTATGGTGTGATTCACAGTGATATCATGGTGTATCACGATTCGAATGTAAGAGGAACGTATAACGAAAATTGGTTAATTCGTAATAGCAATAAGCTTCATAACTCATTGAGTATCTATACTAGATTTTAAAAGCTGCTTCACCTGCATTTAATAAGAGAAATAAGAGTTCTGTATAATATAAGATACATTTTAAGTATCAGTCATTTATAACTAGAGTGGGTTATGTAATGCTAGGTGACATCCTTTTCAATCACGACTATTTCGAACATAGACTAACACTGTTCGATGATTTACATAGTATAAATTTAGCTTTTAATAATAAATAATTGGCCCTATAAAACTACTAGACGGAAATATTATTTTACGATTCATTGAACATTAAAATTTTCCACTAACTTAAACATGGACAACACACAATAAACAAAATACATAAAAAACATCAACCAATTAGCATCGCCATCTGTCTAACCAACCCTCATATTGACTTATGGTGGGATTTCCACCACGTTCCTATCCTTCTATTCGCAATAATTCCATATCGATTATGTTAAAATACCAACCCCAAGTGGGAGTGCTCGCAAAGGGTTCTTGGTTAAGTGTATTTTACTGTTGCTAATTATTGGATGGCTGGCTGTTGTAGAGTTACAAAGTGAAACAAATGTACTATACAAATCTAAGACCCTATTGAGCTCTAAGACATTGAGATCTAAGACAGTTAGTTGATTTTAAGTAAGCGTAATATTAAATTAATGGTTGGATTGCGACTTAAATTTCGTTAAGAGTTATAAAGGAGTAATTAATATTATATTTTTTCTAGCTGCACGATGTAACTCGCACATAGTAAGCTGGCAGGGAAAATCAGGAAAAACCCTTCATTACCATTAAGACATCTCCGTTCTCTACCTTCTGCCGAATTCCAGAGGCATTGTGTTGATATTTAAAGTTAAAACTATTTAATTAATAACTATTACCGTTACGAGCAACCTAGTGTTAAGACACTCCGTTCCCCAATTTCTGGCGAGGCATTGAGTATTGAGTCGCAGAACTCAACGCCGCGCTTTGCCTCGACACCAGAGCGAAGAAATGGAAATAGAAATACAGTGCCACCCTTGTGGCGACGTGCGACGGCTTCAAAAAAAAAAGATTTATTTTTTTGATTTTTTTTAATAATTATACTGTTGGCTGACTAACTTTACAATTTAGATATAATTAACATTTATAAGTTAATGTAAATTTATCTTTGGTAGTCGTGTTTTGTACACGGAAAGGTCAATAAATCGATCGCTGGTGTAACCTTTGGAATATCTGTTTAATTACAAGGTAAATACAATCACTGCTATCACGTTAAGATATTTTTTTAATATTTTCCTAGTGTTTGTACTATAATGTTTAGGGTAAAATCAAAGAAACATCTAGTTTTTAAAACTTTTAAAATTTTTTTGAAACCTTACTTTGGCATTCCTCATTAGGCAATGTTGGCAGAGGAAATATATTGCCATTTTCCAGCTAAATGAGTGGCGAAACTTATGAAACGACAAACGGCGAAAATTTACCTTTTAAACCAGAGAGCGAAACGGAGAATATGAAAATTATTCATATTCCCGAATGGAACCCACAACGGTCGAATTTACAGTCAGAAGCACAGCACCTCGACGACTTCCATTATTTATTTTTTTATTTTAAAGGAATAGTAATGTTTTTTTTAATATATTCTAATAATTTACTTTAAGTTATTGCTTGACTTACATTCAATATACTTATGTATGTATTACTTAATTTTCTATGGTGTAACTCATAAAAAATATCAATTTACAACTGACATACTTGCATAGAAAAAAGCATTTAAAAATATATATTTTTTAAAGATAACACATAATGAAATTGTAATAACTTATCAGTGCTAGAAAGTATAAGTGCCTAGAAAAATTACATGAATACCTCTAAAAAACTTGACAATAACTTTTAAAATTTAATTTACTCTAATCTTATTTTTTATAAATTAAAATTAAAATAAATAAGGTTTTGAATGACACGTGACACAATAACTCTGGCCACAGGCACAATAGGTTACATCGTAACGATTAACGTGATGGCAAGTCTATAATATCGATAAATGGACTACCTAATACAAAAAGTTTTTTTAAATTGAACAAGTAGTGATAGGGAACGGAGTGTTTTAACACTAGACTCCCTCCGCCTACATGTGAAATACAGCGTGGAGTTACTAGGCAGAGACTAATAGCAATACGCTGTATTCTTTGTTTCCTATTTCGAAGTCGTCATTATCTAAACAATGCTGAGTTCATTTGTAAAATTACAATACAAGCATTGTATCGCAATATGTAGGTACATATTACAGGTATAGTGCGTGTGACGTCATATGGCACGCGCCGCTGCGTCTGAGATGAATCTGTATTGTGACAGACAGCTCTTTAGTTTAGCTGATATATGTTTTACGTTTTCGTTTCATAGAAATAGGTATAGAAAAGTAGAAGCCTATTAAGTTAATCACACTTATAGTCTTTATTGACTTATTGAAATTAATATATATTTTTGCTTCATACTGTACCCCGCACATAGAGTGGTAGGCAGAGAGTACCCGGGTACCTAGTGTTAATACACTTCCGTTCTCGAGCGAAGAAATGAAATTATTGTATTAAAAAAATATGAAAATTAGCTATAACATAATTTTAATCAATTGCAAAAATGTATGATGTAATATGTACGTATTTAAATACTACGTATTTGTAAATGTTAGTTTCTACATAATACACTACGATTTCATTTTCCGCCAGAATTAAAGACATGCCGCAATTTTAGTACCAAAGCCCCCGCTGGAAAGAAATCTTCCTCCGAATGGGAATCAACCCACAGCCAACCGAGAACTCACAACCGATGTTTACAGTCGAACATTGGTCCACTGCGCTACAATGGCCTCAATGTAATCTTGATAATACTTCTATTCTCTGTTGTCCGATAGATAGTAAACGCTTTATGTCGGCCAAATTTCGCAAAGCTGTCACGCTTGTCAAGTAGAGCGACGTGGTTTCCGTCGATTGTATTGTAAATTGTAAAGAAAGTAAAATTACTTGTAACGCAAGATATTTACTACAATACTAATATATGCACGTGTCTTCATATATATTTACGTATTCAATATATAAGCGAAAGTTAAGTTAAAAATAGTTTTGTTTTCGTTGTCTTGTGTATACTGTCCAATATCCACTTTATACTCGAATTTGAGACTTCATGTGTTGGTTGCGTGGTGCAACTTAACGCCGCAAATTGTCTACCAGATAGAAAAATTAAAATAAGTAATTTCATATAGTAGGGTTCGATCCAACAAAAATCGCTTTTATAGTGAAATGCCATACCACTTCGCCACGAAGGCCTAAATATTATAATATTTAATTGTCATTTAAATATAGGGCAGTATCGAAAGATTTATGTCGTATAATTACTGCTTTAATTAATTTTAATCATTGTTTTGTTTTGAATAACTGTTGATAAATTGCTATTTGAATATAAATCGCTGTATTCGTGGCAGTTGTAGGGAAAAAAATAAAAAATAAAAATAAGGAAATTTCATTTTAAAAAAAAAACTGGTCAAGTGCGAGTCGGACTTCCCTAAAGGGCACTAAAGGCTATGTACTAATTTCAGAATTTTATATCAACGGGAAGTGTAACTTATAAAAGTTAACAAAGTTAGTTTTTGTTTTTTGAATGTTTTCTTTTATTTGTACTGCAAGTTTTCACTTGTCAAATTTGACAATTGTGCATCTAAGCGACATAACTAAAAAAGGTTTTATTCTCGCGGTGAATTTCATGCAAAATGCAGTGAAAGCGATGCACAATTGCTTGTGTCTTTTACTGTAACTGAAATGATTAATTTTTTACTACCTTCGAAGGTACTATCGACTTAAATTTGATATTATTTTTTTGTTAAAAGACAAAGGCAACGAAAATAATATATGTTCCCGAGTGAATATCGAACTTACAACCATCGCGTTTGTATTCACACCTAAACCACTGCACTAACAAATAAGCAATACAAACAAAATAGTCTCAATTAAAATTTTAGATCATAAAGCTTTCACAGTTTTATCTTAACTTTTATTTTATTACTTTAGTAACTTAAATAATAATAACACTATTAAAGATATTTGCATTATTACCTCATTGAAATACACTACAAGCTCTGTTACCTGTCTCACCTTCAACTAATAGTCTTAATTGGCAGGTTATATAAACAAAATTTTGATTAAAACACCTCGTCTTACGCCAGGCTAACACGGTCTGTTGCTACATTAACTTCCAAAGATTTATGGAGATAAAGTTCAGAATAAATTGCCTTTGAGCAAAAAGTATAAGTAATGGTCCTGTAGAAGCATAGTTAAAGATGTAATTTTATTAAGATTTTTTTAAAGTTTATTTTATCAGGGAAAGCAGGGGCCTAAACCTAGTACTAAAACATTCCGCTTTAAAAAATTTTGCTCATTTTTCGAGATTACATGTTGAGTGGCGAAACTCAACGTCGCACTTTGTCTCATTTCCCTTGCTGGAAATGAACCAGTCCAGATTTATAGCCTGTCTGTGTGCCGATATCTGTGGATTTCTTATAAATATTTCAATTAAAAACTTTATAAATCTGAAATATTTACATAATGGTTACATATTTAGATAGAATATATATTTTTACTTTCTTTGAATACACTCTTCCAGTAAAATGTTATTATTACAAATTAAAAACGTATTCAACTTGTAGTCCCTACCTTTAATAGTATTAAATATTATAGCTTATTTAGTGGTAAGCAGAAATCAAGTCACGATTGTAAGATAATACTTCAATGATAGTTATTTGCATTATCGACATAATAATTTGTTTAATAATATTACAGATATCAACAAATTATATGACTTTCTCTTATATCAAGCAATGTAGGGTAGAGGAAATCTAGAGGTAAGACCTCCGTTCCCTCCTGCTTGATCTTCATCCTCATCATCGAGGATCGATTCATTCCCCCGAATGGGAATCCTGCCATACTACCTGCGGTATAATAAAGCGAAAATCAAATCCGCAACCATTATTAACGATCGAGCAACTCAACAATTGCGCTACGATAGCTTTTGTCTAATTAAAATTGTAAAACGAAAACTGATACTATGTACGACTACTAGGTACGTTAAGTGAAACACGAATTAATTAATAAGCGGATAGTTAATAATTTATGATTTAACGAGTAACACTACATCGATAGTGCTACTTCTGCCTAATTCGGCTATGTCATACTAATTTAAAGCCGTGGTTTCGTCTGCGTCAGAATTGAGTTTTAAAGAAAAATAAATATATGTATAAATTTACTATTCATCTCTTTATTAAATACATACCACTTATTCCAAAGAATTCGTATCATTCTGTAGAAAGTAAGCAAAATCAAAATTTACGGAAATATATTATACAAGTATATAAAAATGAAATTAACACGCCTAAATAACATAAAATAAAAAAGTCTTAATATATTAAGTTCTTAATAATTGGATGTCTCTCTCTTATCTCATACAGATTATAGTTAAGTCTAATCTTATCCAAATAGGTTCACCCATTAATACGGAGCGAACATACAAACACACTCTTTTCAAATTAATAATATCCATAAAATTAATTCATATTTGCTAACAAAACAGTATAACAGCGTCAAATTATAAATATATTCATCCACAGTTGTCTGTACGTTCATGTATTTGTCGTAAGCGCGTTAAGTTATCCTTCCACTCATTTTATGAGACTGGTTTGGACGCGAAGATTGTTAGTTATTAGGTACACCTGTAATATTTTACACCCACGGTTATATTTCAAATTATTATTATGTATACAGATTAATATTAATTGCACAATTTAAGCTGAAAACATATTAATTTTTAATAGTAGGTAAATTTTCTTATGAAATTTCTATTTTAAAGTATGTATTATTAAAGCTATAAAGCTTAATACTTATTTAAAAAACGTAGCGGGATTCGAACCTGCGCCTCCTGGAATCCATTGAGTATTCGAAAGCTCCGTCCAGTATTTAATTGTAAGCTGTAAAGTTTAGCTACAGCGATGAGATTCACTACTATAACGGTTTGAAAACGGCAGAGAGGATAGAACGGAGTGTGTTAACGTAAGTTCCGTCTCCCTATCCTGCTATAAGCGGGACCCAGAGAAAATACTGTAAGGTAATTAATATTACCAGAAATCAAATCAGTCCAAGCCACTACAGATTTGATCTAAGATTTAGTAAGCATTATGAGAAGAATTTAAAAGTTTTATTCAATAGTTTATAAATATGAAACATCCTAAATAAGATTAAAAAAATAAAATAATTAAGATTTTTGAAATTATTCCGTCCATTCAACAAGACATTGGAGAACTAATTTGTACTTTGTGCAGTCAAATGAAAACAATTAAAAGATGCCTAAGTAACTCCGCAAGTACTGTGGGTTACATCTTATATAATATAGCCTATAGTCCTTGATAAATGAAATACCCAATACAAAAATAAAATTAAATTCAACCCAATAGTTCCTGAGGTTAGTGTATTCAACCAATCCAAATCTTTAACATTAGTACAGAGTATAGACATATGAGAATATCATATTTGTAAGTAGTCGAAATTAATCGTATTATATACGAGGAGATAAAACGCAAGTTTTGGTTTCAATAAACTCACGCTTTGCATAATATGTTCATTTGTTACCTCTTAAAGTAGGTTATTCAATATGTATGAAGAAACTTATCTTAAACGTTTACCAGAAAATATATGGACCATTCCCGGTAAGTGTACAAATAAATGAATTGTAATTAAACGGTCTTAAACTTATATCGAGAAGTTTACGGGTTCGAATACTCTTAAATTTGCATATAGAAAGCTTAGTATTGGATTTTATTGATATATGTATATATCTAAAAGAAAATTAGTACTACAAAATATATATATATATTTAAAAGAAAATTTATTAATAAATTTTTTGTACTAATAACACCGTATTTATTTTTTTTGTTAGGGGTAGGATATATTAGTATAAGCAGTCCACACATCTTCTATATTTTTACAGATATTGTACGTTTCAACGACGCTCTTTGAAAACTTACTATATACAAAATGCGTTCTAAGAAAATAAATTATTTATAAATAAAATTAAAATGGTAGTGATATAGTATAGTAGGGTTATTATACTTAAGGAATTTTTAGCTTTTTTTATATATCGCATATAGCAGAAAATGCATAGAGAACTACTTAGTTGTTAACACTTGTTAATTATTTAATTTGAGAATAAATCGATTTAATTCAAGCCGATATAATATCGGCATTCTTAAAATTGGATTAAAAGGTTTTTTTCCGTAAACACGTATAATAAGACGATTTAAAATCGATTAATCGATGATTAAGTTTGCAACCATTCGATTAGTGTGCACTAAAATGCACCGAGTCATTTTAATAGCTGTTGATTTATGCTTGTAAGTAATTTGGTATTTATGTAATGTCTTATGTGTATTTTTCATAAGTTGGTTTAATTCTTTGGATAAGAGTAAATGTTACTTAAAATTGGGAATTTGTGAGAATTCAGAAGTTTTAAAATATATTTTTTTTTCCATTCGAGCAACATTTAAATTATTTCTAGTTAATCGCCCATTGAGTTTAATCACTCAATATACTCGTATATCTCGCAAATTAGACGTAAAGTGGGAAAACACTATGTAAAAAGTGGGAAAAAGCAGATGCCTTTTTTTTCCAAAATTTCAAGTAAGATCACGTTGATACTAAGAATTCGAGTTACGTAGGTATAGTATGCACTTGTATAAGATAATCATTTTTCTAAAGATGTTTTTAGTTCAAAATTTGCGATACGCCTCTTTTACATATTATATAAAAATAAAAAATATACACTATAGTCATTTGTTTTAAAAATTATTACTGCAATCTTATCAGCTATTTAGTTTCTTAAAATGTTGTGCATTTATAATGTAAATTATGTACCAATTTTGCAAAATTTGTAACTGTATTATACAATTTGTAAATAAGAAATTGATTCTTTAGGAAATTTTATGGGCAACTTCTTTCAACTTTGGAAGAAATTTGCTTTGCCTTAGTAAAATTAACTTTATTTTTTAACCGACTTCTGTAAGAAAAGGAGGTTATCAATTCAACTGTATTTTTTTTTATGTTTGTTACCTCATAACTTTTGACTGGGTGAACCGATTTTGAATATTTTTTTTTTGTTTGAAAGGTTAAGCTTCCCGAATGGTCCCATTTTTTTTTGGTGCATGTCTGACAATGGTATCTATGAGAAAATCACATAAGTCTTAAATTTGCATTAGGTATGTGCGCGACAAATAGACGAATAAGTCAATGTCGCGCCAACCGATTTTGATGATTCTTTTTTTATTTGAAAGGATACATTTCAAGTTTATGATATAATATCAGATACTTCAAAGTTATAAAATCTTTGTATAATTATTTTTCACTTTTTAGTTCGTTGTTAGAAGTCGGTTTTTGTTTTTGTTAAAAATTAATTTATAACTAGGGAATGTCTCTTATTTGCGTTCTCATGCAGGATATATAGGATAATACCAAGCAATGATAAATGATTTAAAAAAAAATACTAATGTACTAAATAAAATTCTATTTCCATTCGTTTTACATTTTTAATATTGTGTTACATATATTTGTTAGTTACATATATTTGTAACAACAATGTATTGTTACAAATATATCATATCTTTCCATACTAACAATCACAAATCAAAAATAACCTCAATTTTAATATGTAAGTACTATACCTATAATATTAGTTCCTTATCTCTAACAATTATAGGTGTGCATATCACCTGCATGCTATATTTGAGTTTTTTACTTTGTTGCAAGCAATCAAACAATCAATAAACCTACACTAATATTATAATACTGGACTAAATATATTTATCAAATAAGTCTATATATAGTGTAATATAGTATAACTATATTTATAGCTAGCTACGTTAGACCCCCGCAATGCGCTTTTTCCTAGTCGAAATGCAAGTGACAAAGTTGCAGGCTTATCACGAACCACGGTTGTTTATTATTCCCTACACTGTAATTTGGACTAGATTTTTTCAATCGCACTCTACTATTATTAAAACGCACTGTCATAGTAAAACATAATAGCATTTTGTTTTATGAAATTACTTTGTATATAATTACTTTTTAATTATTTCGTTTTTATATATTTTTATAATTGTGTATATTTTATAAGTTAGTTGAATATTAGTGAGGTCTGTCATAGCGCAGGGCCGCGAGTGTACATTTATCTACAAGACAGGTCGTGGCTTCGATTCCCACTTGATTAAATGAAATGCTTAACATTTTTATTTAGTTTAGTAACGAGGAAATAGATGGGGAGTTGACTTCCGCCACTCAACGCGCAATGCCTAATGAAAGTGGGGTACGGAAGTATCCTTAACTAGGTTTCCTCTGCCTACCCTGATATGTTCGAGATACAGTGGAACATAAATAGTTCCGACATCCAATAAACAATGTCTTAAAAATTGACTCATTTGAGATGATATAAATAAATATTGAAAAAAAATATTCTCCCGACTCGGAATCTAACACACAACTATCATTATCCGTCCCGTTTACTATTAGACGCTGTCACTGCGTCACAATGACTTCAATGTCTTCCAAACTCTTTTGACTTTCAATTTTTACAATCTTTGATTAAATTTTAACTATGCCTAGCTACGAGGCTCCTTGCTTCCACAATTTTGCCAATCATTTTAAATCTCTATCGTTCCAACTCAATAATTCGTAACATGGCGGGTAGAATTAAGTAAGCGTTACGTCGTTAACCTAGTTTGAGGACCATTGTATGTTGTTTAAAGGGGATTTTATTGTTTTTACACATAAGTTTGTGTATATAGTAAAATATTTTATACCTTTATATTTTACGCATATTTTCTTAATTATGAAAAGTACTTTAGAATCTAATGATTCTTTTTTATATTCTAAAGACTATTGTTCAAATAATTTGTCTATTTTTTCTCTAGATTTCTACCTACATTACTAGAAAATATCTTATCTAAATATAATTTATAGGGCAACCAGAAGTTTGGTTGCCTTCAATAATTATATTTCCAAACTTAACTTTCCATATAATTTAAAGAAAGATCGTTATACAATGTTTGTAAGTATAAATAAAATATCACATCATCGGTGACATTACTTGTTAAACTCTATACAAAGCTAGCAAAATACATATATAGTAATTCCTACCTTCAAAGCTTCTTACTAAAAAAAGTTCGAAGAAACCATTAAGCTTACATACAAAAGTGTTTTGTGCTTTTCAGTCGCAATTGAACTGAAAAATCGATTTTCGTATATAATAAGAAAGAGTATATAAATATGTATGAAAATGTCGATATATAAAATTGTATTGAAAGCTGAAGTCCGATCAATCATTGTGGGATACATAATTAATACTTCGTTGGTCAAATCACCCCCGGTAATTTGTCCGTGAATAGTCTTATCAGTCTATCATGAAAATGGGGTAGGAAATAATCAATATTTTTCTACCCCACCCCACGCATGCGTGGTTCTGATGGTGGTGGTGATACCATGGCGTTGTGGTGCAATCCCAAAGACCATTCTGGTGCGAAGGTCCGAGGTGGTACGACGCGATGAATACCTTGGGGACAAAGTGAGTATTGACTTGTTATACTTATATTATATATGTACATTAACAATTGAACTTGGGAGTTAAGATTTAAACTATTTTAGGAACTAGAAACTTAAATTATTAGTAATATTTATATTTAGTACTTCGATATATCTTTTTACCATATATGGACATGATCTAACAATTAACATTAATTCCGCAGAATCCAGCAGCTTCCGGCGATGGGTAAGGCAACCAGATTTTGAGCACACGCTTTTTTTTCGACACTGTGAATAATTAAAGTAAATACTTAGAATAAGTATAACCTTCATGTATACATTACATTTCTATATACACAAGATGAATAAACATGCTTTTGTACACAATACGATATTTGTTTAATGCCTCACCTCCATATTACGTTAAGCGTTCGTTCTGTTGACGATTGCACCCTTTTTATAAATACACTTTTTTGTTTTTATTTTTTTAAAACAATGGTTGGAGTATTCTTTGGCCGAATTCATTAAAATAAGTAACATTTTGAGTATACGTCAAAATATGTACAGTAGATATCATATTTTGAATTATTAAAAAAAAGGTTTTTGAAAAATTAAAAATGTGCAAAAAGGAAATATAATTTAATATATTTTTTCAATATTTTTTGCATTATAATATAAATAATACAAAACAATATTATATTTCTATATTATGTATTTATATCATATTAACCTGACTTACGTTTCGACCTTATTTTTTTTCTACAACTTACTAACTAATTCATAAAACTCGTTGATAACTCACTATATAAACAAGGGTTGCTAATGTAGTTTAATTAATTATGCCCTACCCGTGTTTCTTTTTATTTCCCATGCGGTTTCAAACGAATGGGTTTCAAACAAAATTTCAAATAATTAATTGATATATAAAGAAGTTTTTCGTAATTATTTCATAATAATAGTATACTGACGATACCTTGCTGTATTTGAAGCTGTACTGGTTATTAGGGTTGCTTAAGCGGTTTAACGTAAGCTCTAAGTTATCTCGAATCAAAGGAATCTCGATGTGAAGTGAACATACACTTCACATCGAGATTCCGTGACGATCATTTAGTTCGGTTTTTTTTTCACGTTATTTTTATACAAACTCTGTATTATACAGAGTATTACGTCACATATTCAAATATGTTATATATGTACATAGTCAATTAGACATATGCCAATACTGCTTCTATAAACTTAATTTGCCTAAAATAAAATTAGTTTTTATACATATAAATCACAAAATTTTAATACAGGTAAATAATAATTGTTACAGTGAAACGGCACCTTAAGCACAGCAAACATGCGGACATATATTTTCTTTTGTAACGTAATACAAATTAGTAATGTAACTCCCTAATATTTTTCTTCTCATTTGATATCATCATTTATTTATACTGAGTATCTGATTTCATATGAACAGGGTATGTAGATAGAACCTAATATTTTTATAATAGGTGAAGCAAAGTCAATACAACGTGAGTGAGTTTCTAGCTTCTTGAAATTGAATTATCAACTTCGTGTAACTGGCATCATGATGATTGGAGGTTCGTTCCAGCTTGGGGCAATTATTATTTTATTTTTTTCTACTCTTTTATATAATGTTTGGAGTTGTGTGTGTGTGTAATCGCTGATTCTTTTTCTTCCTAATTCTTTTTAATTTCTATGAGTGTTGCCCCGCGCTTTTCTTTGTTGCCAGAACAAGGAAATGAAAATAATAAAACATTTTATTTCCTTGAGTGGGAAAATTCATAGTCGCACGTTTGTGCCCCTACGCTACGATATACGACGAACGATTTTAAATTTTCATATAAAATAACTTAAGAACTTAAGTTATTTTATATGAAAATTTAAAAATCTAGCTTATTACTATAGCTTTATATCGACAATGATTGCAATCGTAAAGTAGAATTCAGTTAGATTTAGAAGTCAAATGGCGTTCAACTTCATACCCATTTCAAAATATTGTAAGCACTATTGTATACTTCTATAGAATAGTTTAATTTGAAGCTTAGATCTAGTGTGACCAAAAGAAAACGTATTCAGAAACGAACTTTTAGTAAAATACATTGTCTGCCAATTTAAAATATTATAACCTAAAATATCTCAATTATGTACTTTTAATTATGTACTGTACAACAAAACCCGGTATAACATGCCAGCCACAAAATGACTAAGAACGACCAAAAATCGGTGTTAATGAAGCAAAAAGCACTATACCTATTTGAGAAACGTTGGTTTATGAAAAAAATTAACAATATGTCAGATGCACTCTAATGAACGCGTAGGCGGGTAGTATAATATGAAACTTGAATTAGAATCATTCGTAAATTAAATAAACAGATGTATATAAATATATCAAGGTATATTTGTAGAAGCCAGTCGTGCTACAAGGACAAACGGAAACGCGGCAGTTTGTGAGTTCAATTCTCACTCAAGGAAACCACACTCTATTCCTCACTTCTGGAACTGGAACTCGACGCTGAAATTAAAATGTTTTGAAAATTATATTCATAAAATAACATTTTATATTTTTAAAAAGGCACTTTGTCGTGCTTCTTATCATTAATATGGTCGAAAGCAGCTTAAATAATACTCTTACTTAAAATAATAAGACACTAGTTTAAATAAAAAAAATCAATTATAATCCATTAATAACGAATATATTAATTAACTAATCTATTAAATTAAACATATAGAGGTAATCGCTATATTTTATGCCACTTTAATGGTACCTACTATAATTGAAATTTATTAATCAGGTTTCCAAAACAATAGTTATCAAATAACATACGACACCTTTTATGTTTTATTTATTACTTAGGTTTATTTTGTAATACAATATCTAAATGGAATAGAATGGAAGCCATTTTCTTATTAAATTTTCGTTCTTATGTTAAGAGCTTTTAAGGAATATATTGTGAATGCGTGTATTATATGTATGTCCGTTCTTTGTTCCCTTGTAACTGTTAAACCAGTGAACCGATTTCGATAAATGATACGCCATTGGTTTTAGTTTATGCAGTCGGGTTTTTGTTTTGATTATATAATTCACTTGTTTTTTAAATTTTATTGTTTACTTAAAAAATATAAAATAATTTTGATGGTCCGTCACATGTTATTACTCTAAAATTCATATAAGAAGAGAACGAAGTTGTCTATAAACTAATCTGTTAAATATAAACACAGATAAAATAACCTCTTTTTTAGCAATGTCTAATATAAGCTTAATCAAATTACAAAAAATATTTGTATTATCAAAACATTTATACAGATCTACGTGCTATTGACAAAGCTAAGTAGGCACGTTCTCTACCGTTAAATTAGAATCGCTTATTTATGAATTATCAACTATGCGTACCGTTTATATGCATGTGAATATTGTAGATTTCATTATCACGTAGAATGATATTTTTGAGGCCAGTCGTCAAAAACACGACGGATGTGGGTTCGATTCCCACTTGAGGAAACAAAACACCTATTAAATAAAATATTTATTTGCAATACTAAAATACACAGCTGTCAAATTCATTGTATAACGTGTCAGCTCGTTAAGCTTACTCATAATCTTAATCTATTTTATGGAGACATAAATCTGACTACTGTTTATGTGTTAATATTATGATAGAATTAATTAAATCGTAGTAATGAATTAGTTATTATGGTTATTTTCACTTGTGGCTAAGCTGACATATATTATATCTTTAAAAATATTTAATAAGACAGATTTAATGACAAAATAGTAACTTAAGTTGTAATATAAAATGAAAAAGTAATAACCAGATATTCTAATTCTGACTCTAAAAAAATACTAACATAAGTATAAAAAAATGTAAACAAAACATTATTTTTTTCCATTATTCTAGCTGATCTCTAAAAGAATGTTATAATTAGTGACACGAAGCGATAATATCTCTCTCGATTTACAAATTCACAGTCAGACCATAAATCATCTGTCCATGACATAGATTATATACAATGTTACATAAATTTTTACTGTGCAATTAATTATTGTTTTTCTTAGAGGTTATTGTAATAATTAAATGGTTTCGTTGATGTAGGTCATGGTGTTCTATAAGAAAGTTGTATTTAGAAAAAAAAGGATTGTAATTACAATTAACTTTCCATTTTTTCTATTGTAATTAAATTAATAATAGATTGTATATGGTTAGTAAATATTTTATTAATTTATTACAAAAAAAATACAGTTATGCCATACAAAAGACATCAACGAGCGCATATTATTCTGACAGGCGTTTTTAATAATTATAAGCAAAAATTTGAGATGCAGATTTTCGGGGACTCTACGCTTTATAGTTAACAAAGTTTAACAAAACGAAATCACTGTATGTGACTAGTTTTATATGTAAATATTTTTTCGACTGAGATTTATACTTTTGGCCACTATGTATAATTAGACTATGTATAAACAATTCCGCAACGATTTCGTTCATCTTTGATTCCACTAAATAAATCAATGTCATCATTTTACCTTTCTAAAGAAGCTTAAAATATGAAGAAACTTGTAGAGCAAGTAATTTATTACGTACCTTTAATTATGTAAGCTGAGAAATCAATAAAAGCTCTATAATTATATTCTTTTATAGAACAGATATACAATTTATACTACGGCTTCTAAATTTGCCCTTTTCTTTTCAATTTGATATTTATAATTTTTTCATATATTTTTGTAATCATATATTAAATTACATATACTAAGTAATGCTTAACGTATGTAGTTTTAAAGTTTTTTTAAAAAAATGATTATCTCATTCAAATGTTTTTACTTTTTGTTTGAACAAAATATATGAATTAACGTTTGCATAATATAAAATCCATATATATTATAAAATTAAGTAAAGTCGCAACGATCGCGTGCCGGCTTCGATTCAGCACGACTTTCGTAATCACGTTAATTACTTTAAATACGACAAAAAAAATAGCGAGCATGTGGTATTTCTAGTGCTAGTGGTAATGCTGATAGCAGCGTTGCCATAAAAAGTAAAATAAAAAGATAATTTAAATAGAAATAGACGTTGAAATCTCCACAATATACATAAATCCCTAAATAATAACATAAATTAAATTTGCTGACGATATTGTTTCTCAGATAATATAATAACATAAAAGCTAAGGAATTACTTATTTAATTTTTTTTTAACGATAAAATTTTTAAACAAGTAATTTATATGAACAATACGCAGACGGTATATTTTTTGATGACTGAAAACATCAAATATTTTTTTGTTTAAACGAAGGTTTTTTTGCTAACTGTACTTACGCTGTATCTTGATGTAGAATGTAGGTTATTTCCTAACAGAGCACGTTAACTGACGATACCTTAACGGATTATACTCATTCAAAATTACACCCATTCAACTGGACTCGGTATTTAAATATAATTTACTTTAGACGTCTACTAAAAAACTTCTACAATAATTTAAATGTCAAAATTATTACTTTTTCTACATAATTATAGATTATTTCGGAATACTCTTTATGTATAGTCTTTATGAGTTGGAATTAACTGGTGCTCTTTATCTATTAATGATATAAATATTTATATTTATTTATATATTAATATTAGTACGACTTCATAAAATTATACAAATAATTTAATTAATAGAGAGCACTAACGAACACATTAATGTGTGAATTAAGCTTAATATGTTTTTGATTAATTTTTCCATTTCAGCATTTCTAATAAAGTTTATATATCTAATGCTTAGATATATTATTTTAAATACATATAATTTCAACATTTATTATTGGATAATAAACCTTAATTATATCAAATTAACATAACATTTAAGCTTATTAGACGGAATAAGATTGCATTACCACATACCCTTCACCAGTCAACATCGTCAGGGGACTGTCAATTATTCGTTGTCAACAAATTTCTTATACCTAAATATACTTAACCTATTTTTGTTTATGGTATATGGTTAATATCAATTGTTTTTTTTTAAGAAATGGCAAAATTTTGCTCAAATATATCAATAATAATTTATTGATATATCTTTCACTTAGTTTTTAAATTTCCACTTAAAAGAAAACTAATTCAAATTTATTTTTAAATATTCGTAATAAAAACAATTTTTACTAGAACGATGTTAATAGAAAAAGTTTGTGATAATTATACAAAATATAATATTTATTTTTTGTTGACAGACTACTCCTACTGGAGTCACCTACGACAGAACACTTGGCGATGTGTTCTTGACGTTGGAACTGAATTTAAAAAGGTAAGTTTGTTTTAAACTTTTATGATTTTTTATTTTCATATATTTAAGTAACTATTTTTATTTAATATTTTTTTATAAATAGCTATTTATATAAATACAGAGCTTGTCTATCTATCCAGAAGTGTCTATATTATGTAAATACAGAATTTGATAATCAAATTTAAAATGAAGCAACTTTACACCTAAAACATTCTAGTTACTATTGGACGGTATTAAGGCACGGGTTCGAATCGAAATCGAATCGATTCATTCCATTTTTTAAAAAGTTTAGTACTTTAAAAACTATTAAAATAAATACTATCGAATAGTATATTACTAACATAATTACAAAATAAATTAGCAAAGAATGGTTTAAGCGGTATTAAATGTACGTAGAATGCAATTAAGAGAGTAAAGGTACAATTTATCATTAATTGCCTCATTCACGTGGTATCTGACGTACTATGGCGGTTCATCATTACTCTAACAAAAAGCGAGTGGATGTTCGACTAATGTGTTGATATTGATACTACGGTGGTCCAAGACATTATTAATTATTATATTGTTAGAAACTATTGGAAATATTAAATAAACTGGGAAAAGTAATGAATTAAAACAAGGCTTCAAATAATTATTAAACAACTAAGGGAATTATCTAGCAGTCTAATAACAATATCCCATTCTAAAGAATTCGTTGACAGCCTTAAAAGGTGCCAGCCAGTCATTAGAGTCGCCCTTATATAATCTCTATGGTCATTATTTCTAACAATAAATTAATATTTATAAAGACCGTCGTGGCGCAATGACACATTGTAACACGCAAAGTCTCGAAATCGGGAGAAAGTAGAGAACGGAATTTCTTAACACTTACTTCCCTCTGCCTACCCTGCCATATACGGCATTGATCAATAATGTTAAAAATCTTCATAATCTTCTTTTTAAATATACCTCGATGTCATCATTCCTTGTCCATTCACATAAATATATCGCACACTATAAAAATAACCATTATCTGTCAACAAATAATATTAAACTTTAAAATATTTATGATTTTAACCGATTTGTGTGAACATAAAATGTTTTATCGATTATTTTGAAATCTACACTAATATTACAAAGCTTAAGAGCTCGTTTGGTTGAATGCTCTAATCATAGGAACTACTTATGTATTCTATTTGAAAAAATATTATTTTGTTTAGCTTCACACTGTATGGTACACCTTTTTTTCTGTTCTGTTTCCCTGTGCCTACTCTGCCTCGAGACACTCCGTTCCCATTAAGGCACTTCGTTACCCGCTTTTCCCCGAATTTAGGAGGCATTGGGTGTTGAGTGACGGAACCCTACGTCGGGCTTTGCTTCGTTACTAGTCTACTACTCGTACTCTTTACTAGCTAGGAAATGGAAATGTAAATAATGTGAATGAAAAATGTAAATACTTCATTTCTTGTGAAATTGAACCTGCAACCTATTGTATTTACCCTTTATTTTCTATTGAACAGGTAGACTACAATAGGCTAGATTAAGTTTATTTATTTATTTATTTATTAGTTACGTTACATGCTTTAATTTTTCCCACTATATTTGGGACAAGTTATTTCTGGCATTTAAAATGTATTATATCTATTGAACAATTCTCAAGTTATTTATATAGGAATAACTATTCGGGCGAAACCGCAGGTTAAAGATAGTATTAAGATAATCGTAATTAAAAATAACTCCAGTCATTTTTGGGTCCATCATAAACTTATTTAATTTCAGTTCATTATGCAAGAGACATAAATGCATTCATAACTTAAAATTTATTAGTAATTTTATTATAATTCCATAAGATATGTTTGACTTCAAAATAAATTCTTTTCTTAATTTTAATAAGCCTTAGTAATTTGTATTAATAAAATATATTCTAATGTAGTATATTATACGTTTATGAGAATGTTTATTTATATTGCATATATGAATTAAATACATTCAATACTAATTTTAATGTCTTAAACTTATTTTAATTTTATAAATTATTTTACACTTTGTTTGTATTTAGTATAATTTATTAACTTAGATAAGTCATTTAAGGATACAAACACAGGCGAAGCGCGAAGTCCCTAAACTTAATCTAAAGTTTACTACTTACTACCTACAAGATTGGTTTGTATGTGCACTATATAATCTTTCAAATTATTTAAATGTCAGGGATAATGAAGATAATTTTATTGAATTACTGTGCAAATTGAAATTGGAATCATTATTTCGTCCATTATTCATGTGTAGATATAACTAACTAGAAACTGAGATTTAAAGTACATATTTACATTATTGGTTTCTTTATCTAGATTTGTTTATAGCTGCGCCACATAACAGGGAAGGCTTAGGGAACCTAGTGACATAATTTTAGTTTGAAATATTGAAATATAAAAAGAAACTTGAAAAAATATATAGAATGATAAGACGAGACAAGTCGACCGTACATATATCCGTTTTAAACTAGTTATTTATGGTGGAACTCAACGCCATGTTTTGTTTTAATATTAAAGCAAAAAATGGAAATAATGGATTCCCTAAATGAGAATAGAACCCATTACATGATGACTGCTGCTGCTCTACGATTACCTGCTACTATTTAAATATTCATTTCTTATTATAAAATACATAAAAATAATCAAAATATATAAAAATATATTCTAAAAAAACCTCACCAAGGTTTCTAGTAACAAAATCGATATAACAGTCTACACGCGATCTGCATTGCTATATAAAAAAATGTTAGCCGGCGAGCTTATTGCTATAGTCACGTTATATGAAAAATACCTGAAATATTAGTACTTATATATAATTTCAGTCCAACATCGTCACAGTTATAGCAAAATTATTATGTCTTTAAATATTAAAATATTTTATTAAAACCTTCGGGTCGCAACGGCGTCTGGCTGTAGATGAGACCCGGTTATGTTTGATTTCTTATTTGATTTAGTTTAATTTTTTCGCTTTATCATCGACATAAAGCTCGGCGTTAAGTTCCACCACTCAACACGCAATGGAATTTAGCAACGACGCGTCTAACACTAGGTCGCTAGTCTCCTATATATGTATATGTTATAAAAAATACATAAATATTGCGATTCCTAAATTCCTAATCGGTTATTTATAATGAATAATGATGTACATATTAATAACAGGATAAGGTGTGTGGTTTTTACAGTGAGGGCGATAAAGGTCAGAAAGTAATTTCATTAACTAGGGTTGGACGTGAGAGGGAACGAAAACATCTGCTTTTGGTACAATATTTTTATACACATAATGTAAAGGCATAATTCTTTAAAATAATAATGAATTGTGAACATGTTAATCATTAACAAAATATACTCGTTACCTATATAGTCTTAGGGTCTATATCCCTCCTCTTGATCTCATGGGGGACCTCTATGGGGGGAGGGTCCAAATGTCTTGTTAACAATTAGAACGTAATCTGTTTATAACTTAGAATAGTTTCTTAATAGGGCCCAAATTCAAGTGCCCAGACTATCCTAAGGCGGCACTAGCATTAGAAAAGTGAAAACCTACCATAAACTAACAATGGAGGGTAGGTGCCAAAAAGTAAACACGTTTTTTTAAGTTGCTCTTAAATAAATTTATTTTAAAAATAGTTTTTGCAAAGTTTAAGTGAAAGTATATACAAATAAGTTATGTATTAGTAGTCACCAACCTGTCAGCAGATATTCGTTCAATAATATCTACTCTAAAACCTATATACAGTTCTCCATAATTAGTAGTGCCTTCAAGCTCAAGTGAATCACTATGGAAGCTATTAAACAGTCCATACAGGAATTATCACAGCACTTTCAATCACAAATGGCTGAATTTCAACAAAATTTAAGTTCTGCTATCCCTGCAGCAAGCCCCACTTCACATATTGCAGCGCAGTTCAGTGCATTCCGGTCTTTTGTGTTAAGTGCACTGGAGGGTTTACAACTGCAGGTAAATATTCTGTCAAAACAGTATGACCTTCTTGACATGAGGAGCAGAAAAAAGATACTGTTGATGCATGGTGTGCCAGAGGACAGAAACTTGAGTGATTCTGCCGCTGCAGTGAAAGTCCTATCCAATCACCTTAAAATGCCTGACCTGGAACTTAGTGACATTAGCCGATGTCAGCGCCTGGGTACCGTGGCAGCAGATAAGCCAAGACCCATTCTTGTGAAATTTCGGGAATTATCTTTGCGGAATCAAATTTGGTATGCAAAAACCAACCTGAAAAACACAGGTGTTACTCTTTCGGAATTCCTAACCAAATCCAGGCATGAGACCTTCATGGCAGCCCGGAAACGTCTTGGCATTAACAAATGCTGGACGAAGGAGGGCTATATCATTGTTATTGGACCTGATGGGAAGCGCCATACTATTTCTACATGCACTGAGTTGGATAACATTCGTGACGCGGCTGAGGCTCAACCTACTCTTACAGCACCTGCTGCGAGCTCAATTGCTAGTGATTCCAGGACAAAGCCAATTGCACAGGCCTCGCGTGCGAAGAGAATCATTAAGAAGTAAACTAAAGCAGTTTTGTAGGTCCTATTTTGTCTCAAGTACTGTTATAATAATGTTTTAATCCTTATGTACGATAGTTTAAGTGCTAGTATCGTTTAAAACTACTAATATTTCCACAAAATAGACATTTACCCACTATTTTCAACCTAATATTTACTAATATTATAATGTATAGTTTTTCTTTTCCGCTGANGGCCGCCTTTGTGCATTTTATGTCCCAAAATTATAATTGTAATTCTTTTAATGTGCAATAAAGACTTTTTATCTTATCTTAAACTCCTAGCAATACGTTCTCCACTTTTACTTCTCTTGGTGATTTAACTAGGACTTATTATATTTGTCATGTTAAAATTCCTCAAAATTATTCTTATACCCAAAACTCACGTATACAATAAAATACATTTCAACTCAACTTAATCAAGAATATATAAAACAGTTTTATATAAATTCTAGGCAACACGACTTTTAGTACCATCAATGTCAACTTAAAGGTTTTATTTATTATAAGTTATTTCAATTATATTTAAGTATTTCATGTAAGTATAAATATTTTTTCAACCTCAATTACTAGTTCGTCTACGTTTGTTAGCATAACCTAATAATAATAAATGTTAATACCATTAGCTTTATAAAACAAATGACGAGAATAGATTGACCTGGAAAGGTACCAAATCAAAGATCAACTTAAGGGGTAGGATTGACCTAGTTTAGGGGTCGCACCCTTACAGGGTGTTAACCTATTGTAGGGAAAGGGGAGACTTTTATGTATTTTTCATGATTTTGAACACGCAATTCTTGTGTTAGTCGGATTTATGTTTATTGTGTGACTAATGATAGATATGTTTATATTATAACTAGCGGCCCGCCCGCGCCCGTAATTTCTGTCTCCATGAGTACCTACGTCCTATAAGTGACGTCCATGCAAAATTTGGGACAGCGTGAAGGAAAAAAAATGCATGTACATGGACTACGTCTTACATTTATATATATAATTTTACAACTTATTAAGAGAATTCCTCATGCCTAGATTGTGACATTTGTAGTAAGAATTTAATAATTATATCTTAAAGTCGTTAGTGCTATTTTAGGTATGTATTGGTTAACTAAGATTTTTTGTAATTAACACCAGTTAAAGTCAAACTCTTACAAAAATAGTTTCACGCTGTATCCCGTGTATAGCGAGGGACCCTAGTAGACACGCTGACGTATTGTCCAATTTTTCAAGTCATCGATATTGATTTCAACGCCACACTTTGTATGTGTGTCAGACCGAGGAAATGAAAATATATTATCCCCGAGTAAGTGCGCCTATGTTATTTTTTCCTATTATTTTTATAACAAAGCTTTCTCAAATAATATAAAAAAGCTTAACAACTAAAACTAACTTTATCGTATGATCAAATTGGCAAGAATAATGAAATAAATTAAATTTCTCATGGCATAAGAACACAGAACGACCATGTGTTAGGTGTACGGTAATGAGAGTCATTACGTTTGTCGTTTTTATCGTTTGATAGTGCACACGCGATGGCGGGAGCTTTTAATAATTGTTTTATAATTTAAGCTCATTCATGACGCCAGCTTTTTATAGCGTAACGTTGTATCGCGCATATAGAAGGGTATACAGAGGGAACCTAGTGTTAAGACACTCCGTTCCCCACTTTCCGCCAAATACAGGCATTGCGTGCGTTGCTGGCCACGTGGAACAAAGAGCGTGGAAACAAAATTATTACATAATTCGTTCCCCCGAGCGGGAATTGGACCCATAAACGTATTGTTTTCAATCGAGACCTTTACTAACGAAACCATAGGTTGAAGTAAAACTGTGTTATTATTTTGTTTTTTCCAAATTGCCAAGTACCTTGCCATCACACAGATAAGAAAAATAAAATTGCGATAACTATTACAGAAAAGATAGATTTTAATAACCGTTGTTTTACGCGGTTAAATTCATGAAAATTAGAAAAATGAGCTTCCAAATTCATTTAGAATTTGGAAATAGAAATATAAATAATTTATAACTAAGTTAATATTAATTGCACGTACAAAATGAGACATAATATATGTTCTAGATATAGCGCCCGACAGATTTACGCTATCTTAGGCTAGAGCCTAATATGGATCTGACTTAAGCTTAATTTCTAGCCCTGTAGAGATAATTAATGGAGGTGCTAGCATACTAATTTATAGCTATAGTAACACGTATAATACATATGTTTATAATTCTTATAGATTTTTGGATAAGGTTTTAGGAGTTTGCAGTAAATTTAATACCCATAAAACAATACTTATATATACAATTGTATTGACATATAAATTATATTTTAACACAATTTAAAAAACACAAAGTAAAATTAAATCACTATTACTCACTCACTATTACACTATGCTTGTATTTTTTTTTCTCAATCTCCATAATTTTCCTTAGTCTATATAAAAAATATTTCCATTAACGTTACCTAATGTCGACAGAAAAATAAACAGTAATTATAAACAAAATATTCATTTCATAATGTACTACAATAAAATACTGAAAGAAAAACCTTACTGAAAACTACCGTTTTGAGCGACACATGCTTATTAATGACGTCCGCTTAAAACACGGTGCTATGGAAACGAAACTAACAACACCACGTGCAAACCGTTATAGGAAAATGAATTTTATTACTTTTAAATAAAGTTTGCTTTCGAAAGTACATAAATGGCCTTGCTGTAAAGGAATTTACAGAATAATTGACTCAAATATACGGAAAATGTCAGCCCATTAGGATGACATGTTAACTTTTATATTTTAACAATGGTTTGGGTTTTTACAGTTCTAAGTTAGTTTAGTTCATTATTATTATAAGAAATCTAAACATTCCTTGTATTTCTTTTAGTATATTTCCTGACGTTATTCTATAATGTTTTTATCGTTAACCAGGGGGCTTCCTGCACGCTTCGTTCACCAAACATTCGCTCGCTTCTTCTTCTTCCTGGCATTAATCCCGGCTATTACCAGGGTCTGCCTTCCTACTTAACCTACTCCACTTTGCACGATCTTTTGCGTCCTCGGTGGTTAGACCATTGGCTCTCATGTCCTGCATCACGACATCCAACCAGCGCTTCCTTGGGCGTCCAGGAGGTCGCGCCCCAGGAACTAGTATAGCAAGGCACTTGCGTCCGACATAGTTCTTAGGCCGGCGCGTAACGTGGCCAAACCATCTCAAGCGACGCTCTTGGAGCTTATCCGCTACGTCACGGACCCCAAGACTACCTCGAATGAATGTGTTGCGTATGCGGTCAGACCGCGTTACGCCGCACATCCACCTCAGCATCTTCATTTCCGTGACGTGAAGCTCCTGAGTGTGCCGAGATAGTGCTGGCCAACATTCGCTGCCGTATAAAAGAACCGGTCGGACGATGCTCTTGTATATCAGCCCCTTGAGCTTGGGCGGTATTCTGCGGTCGCAGACCACACCAGTGACCTCCCGCCATTTGGCCCAGGCAGCGCTTATCCGGCCATGGACATCGTGGTCGATGCCTCCAGACTCGTGCATAACGGATCCAAGGTACCTGAACTTCTCCGACTTAACGGCTGGTTCAGGACCTATAAGGATGGTGCTCGAGTCCCGGCTCCCGCAGGCCATGTACTCTGTCTTCGACACATTTAGTTTAAGGCCGCCGTTCTCAAGCGTACCCTTCCAGAGGTTCACTTTACGCTCCAGCGTCAGTCGGTTCTCGGCAATGAGTGCTATGTCGTCGGCATACATCATCAGCCATGGAGGCTGGTCCTGGATGTGAGCCGAGACAGTATCGAGCACTACATTGAACAAGAACGGACTAAGAGCCGAGCCCTGGTGAACCCCCACTGTAATCGGGAAGGGTCTAGTGTCGCCAACAGCAGTCCTAACCATAGAAGCGGAATCGTGGTACATGCCTCTGATAATCTCAATATAGGCCTCAGGGATCCCTTTGGATCGCAATGCCCACCAGATACACTGACGAGGCACACAGTCAAAGGCCTTCTGCAGATCTAAAAAGGCCACGTGCAGAGCTCTCCTTTTTTCCCTGTATGCCTCCATCAAAGTTCTGAGGGCGAAAATGGCGTCCATGGTGCCCGATCCTGGCTGAAATCCATATTGAGACTCAGAGACAGTACACTCTCGGCGGAGCCTGAAGTCGATCATGCGCTCGAAGAGCTTCATGGTATGACTCATAAGCTTAATGCCCCTATAACTACCAATAATGGTAAAATAAAAAATCGCTATAATGGTAAAATAAAAAATCAAACGATATTATATTGTTTTCTATATAGTACTTCAGGCAGTAATAATCACATCTTATTCAATGAGACTTATGTTTTACTCAACTTTCAGTTTGAATCTATAAACATAATTTCCATAATTAAATATCTTTCGTGTTTCTTAATGAAATAACACCATTATGATATAAAAATAAAAAGAGTAAAGAGTTCATTCTCAAATTAGTAAATATGACGTTTATTTTACCTAGACTAAGTAACAAAAGTAGGCAGGTTTGATTCTCGAGTCGTGTTATTGTTAGTTTTAATTAGTAATTGTTTGCGATATGCTATGTGTAGTTTTCACATTGTACTTTTAGCATGGCTGACAAAATGAAAATAATTTAAATCATTCAACAATCTTTTGTCAGATTAAACTTTAAAAATTATATTAACATTAACGTTATCTTTATTTAAATATATTATATGAAAAGATTTTGTCAATTAGAAACTTTACGTTACCTGTTTGTGTTTTTTTTTTCATAATCGTATGTCTTTTAATTTAATATTTTTTGTAATGTACTATTGATTATGCTGGGTCTTGGCACTGGGAGAATTCACAGGAGTTACATAATTACCCGTGAGTTTCCTGATGCCTCAGCTCAGTGTAGTTGAAACCATCGGAAGAAAGACGTTAGTATATACGAAAAGAGAAGAATATCGGGAAACAGAAGTAAAAAATCAGAAAAAGAAGATATTCCAGCTGAAGAAAAAATTATATATATTAACCTATAAGTTTAATATTTACAAAACTGCCTGATTATATAAGAAAGTAATACATTTCTTGTAACAAAAAGCAATTACTAAATATAAGTAAACATATATTCTATGTTTTATATATAATTGTAAAGTTTATACACTCTATAATGAGATCGTTACTAACTAAAGCTATATAATTAATGTTAGATATTACCTTATAAGAACAATAATTAAAAGTGACGGCGTTTAAACAATGCGTATTGTGCTGCTAGCTCGGAAGCTTGTCACCTTTGTCGTATTTAATTACGTATACAAGTATCTACGGATGGGATACACACGGCTAAGAAATTTCAATCCAATATATATTTATTGTTAGAAATAATGACCATAGAGGTTATATAAGGGCGACTCTAATTACTGGCTGGCACTTTTTAAGGCTGTCAACGGCGACCGAAAGAGGAAGATGGCTAACGTCACTCTGCCCGATGAATTCTTTAGAGTCGGATATTGTTATTAGACTGCTAGATAATTCCCTTTAGTTGTTTAATAATTTTGTAGCCTTGTTTTAATTCATTACCTTCCCCACTTTATTTAATATTTGCAATAGTTTCTTACAATATATATGTGTTTTAGGTTGCTGTGCCCTTGACCCCTAAATCTTTTAAACCGATCCCTTTTGGTTTTTGTAAAATAGGAAGTGAAAATTCAAGGTCAATTAGTAAAGTTCACTAAATAGTTGCAATAGCTAGGTGATGAGAGGACCCTTCCCCACATCACATCAAAACTGCAATTAAATTGGTTAAGCCATTTATGAGATTAGCGTGAACAAACGGACAGACAAAAAACAGACAGACGAACATTTAAAAGAAATGTTTTAGATTCTATGATATATACAACGATCTGTTACGATTTTATTTTTAAAGTATAGATATAGATAAAGTGAAACCAGTAGTAACCGCTGCGGTCGTGAGTATGAATCATCTGTATGGATGAAAGGTTCCTGTCTTCTTATAAGCGCATAATTTTCAATGGTTGTAATCTTGGGTGTCAAGTATTAAGCGGATTGTTCAACATATATCGCTTAAAATATATATTTTAACTTTTTTAAAGTCATTCCCAATATACTATGAGAAAATATTGACGTATAGAAATTTGGAAAAAGAGTAACATGTAAAAGGACTTGGATGGTTGGAAGAAGCGCATGTTCTAATCTTTTTTTATGTTTCGGATAAATATTTATGTTTTTATATTGCAACTAAAATGGAAATATTAAATATTATATATCCTAGATTGCGTATCGAATCAAAAACTATATTAAACTGTCGCGTTTACAATCGTTCACCTGCACCACTGCGCTACGCCTCCTGGCCTCCCGTATGGCCTAAATCAGTTTTTTTTAAATATTTATAAAAAACGCTACTAGCTTATGTTATAAAATTATATGATTTAAGAAGACAGTTATCTGAAGTATTGTTACTACAACAATCGACCTTTAATCCATATGTAATGAATTTCAACCATTATACAACCGTTAAGTAATAAGCTTAACGCTTTCTTTATAGATTTCGTGAGAATTTCTATTATATTGACATATGCTATTTGTTTTGGGGTCTTTTTACAATTTATTAAAATCTTTTCGATTGTCAGTTAATACTTATTTATACATGTATACATATATTAACTGTCAAACGAAATCCTGAAGTTAGTTAAATTTGAAATGAAGTGTAATTGTCGTTCGTATGATAGATATAGAAAAAGGGCAGTATTAGGAATTTCAATAAAAATAAGTCATAGAGATTAGTAACAAGCTTGCGACAAAAGTTATTTTATTCTTTCTTTACGTTTATTTCTCATTTCGTGGATGGGCAAAAGGAATCTAATTGCGTGATGAATAGCGAAACTCAACGCAGCGCCACAATAAAAAACAAAGTTGCAAAATCTTTTATTTAAAAGTACAACGACAATATATATCAATTATTTTAATAAATATAAACGATTTTTAATTTTGAAAACACGTAATTGATAGGTAATTTTGAATAGTCAGTGCATAACAATTTATTTTATTCTAAATACTCTTACATCACAACATCCATACCTATATTATAAATTCGAAAGTAACTCTGTCTGTCTGTCTTTTACGCAATCAGGTATTTTATTTTATCACAATTGAATTAGCGGTTTGGCTAATACTCATATAGAGATACTTGAGGGTCTCGGGAAGAACATAGGATACTTTTTTTCCTCATATTTGTATTGTTTTCGATATATACCAATATATTAAAATACTTATTAATTTGACATGCAATTTGTTCCGCCATGTTAATAACAACCGTCGTTGTTAAGCAAAGTTGTTTTGCAAACGATTTGCAGAGTTTGTTGTTTGAACGTCACCCAAAATGAGCTTAACGCATCTCTCTATTGAAAATTGAAAATAATTTCATAAATATATTTAATAAATATTCGTATAGTTCAAGCGGGCGTAGCCGCGTTCGGGTCCACTAGTATGCAATATATTTATTTCAGTAAGTTTTGAGATAGATTGGCAGTAAATTATTAAACGATTTTTTTCTATTACAAAACAAAATAAGCCAGGAAAATAATAAATAATTGTAAGTAATAAAAAATATTAATAATATACAGAAGTAAAGAATGCTGTTGTCTAAATGATAGTTGTTTTATGATAACGCTATAGTATTTAATTTTTTACGCTGGCCTATTGCAGTTTTATTATGTTCGTATACAATGGTTAGTGTGTGAACGATTTAAATGATAGAATATGAATATCTGGGACTGTCAGTCTAGTAGTTATTCATTTTGGCCACTGTAGCTTAAAATACAGGTTCTTTTCCCAACCAACATTATTATTCTATTTGTCTATGTAGGTATTTCAACTTACTGAAAACATGCGTTTGTCTTTGATTCTTACTCGAAGGAATTCTTACTTCCTCGCTTGTATCACAAGGCTTGATATTCCACCACTCAATACACTAATTCTTGAAAATTGGATGGAACGGATGGTCACACTAGGTCCCTTTACCTAACTTATATGTCTTATATATGTCTTATGTACGTGGGTTTCAAAAAAAAGTTGATGTGAAAAATGTAAAAGAGAAATGTTTTTTTTTTACTTTACACTAAAATTAAAGACACATTCCTTTAGCATGTTTTACCATGTTGAATTCTAAATGCACCTCAGTAGGGTGGACAGTGGGAACATGTGAACCTAGTTTTAAGATACTCCGTTCCAATTAGGACTGGCAACATTGTGCCAAAAATTTACGCCGCAGAAATAAACTTAAAAAGATGTTCTTAAGTAAACGCTTGCATCAAAAATATAAAATTTTATAGACATATTAAGATTTCACATAGTTTGATTGCTCCATACAAAGCAACATTCATTTTAGCTGTTTCATATAATCGAATATTCTCAGAATAACATAATTGCTCTAAAATATCGGCTCGTGCCACGAAATGTATAATTTCTTTAACGCCGATTTGGTTCTAAGAAATTTACTAAGAGATTGAGGTATAGGCTAGGAAATGGTTGGCAATCTTTAGCTTAGTTCTTATTAAGATACAGAGAAAAAAAATACTATAAGCGTGTAATAATTTTATATAAATAATTTCATTGAGAGTTAAATAAAAAAACTATTTATATAGCCTTTTGAAGGAACAAAAGAACTTAATACCGTATGTAATAAACCATTGTTTCTTCTGCATTTTTTGGTTCATCTAGATTAGAGATATACTCATATAATATTTTTAAGTTTCATTCTTTTTTCCGATTAGTAGGAACCTAGTTTCCGCCCAATTGTTTGAGTGTTGAGTGGTGAAATTCAAGGCCGCATTGTCTTTGACCACAGTGAGAAAATGACAATAACTAATTCTCTTCGACGGAAATAGAACCCACAAGCGTTGCATTTATGGTCAGCCACTGTGTTACTGTACTACGACGGCCTTAATATTTCTATATGAAATTTAAAAATACCTATCAAATCCACTGTAACTTAAAAAAAGCAGTTCTTCAAAGAAACTATGGCGTCCCTTGGCCTATTAATGTTGAAAAAGTTAATTACTAAATAGGTATATTTTTATCTTTTTCAGTTATCCTTAAGGCCGGATGCAGTAGTAGAGAGCTCGTGATTAAAACTGTGTAACCTTTGTTTACAAACTGCATCTTTAAAAATTTATGTGATACACATCATGTTGGAACGACGAACGTGTATCGATTCTGACGGAATTGAAATTAAGATTTATTTTTATTATTATAATAACTAAAATATTTTTCTTTTGTAGAGAATTATCCTTAAGAAATTAGGTATTTTTTTATTATTTATAAGTGTAATTTATATTTGAAAGATATTTAAAACGTAAAGATTTTTGTTGAAAATGAAATTTTATGTAGAAAACTTTGTTTTTTTTGTAATAAAAATACTTTTAAAGTATTCTTTGTTATTCATAATTATATACTTTAAATTAACATTAATTAAGATAGTATTTATTATTATATTTCAATCTACACATTATAAATATAAATAATTTATAATAAATAAAACAAAACAAAAATACCGATATACCCTGGAAAGCTTTCGAAATAATATTAGGATTTTTTTTTAAATTTTTACATTAAAAACGTGTTCCCGCTATATAATATATAATAACTTAAAAAATACATGTATAATATAGACATAATAACTAACAGTTACTTAGAAATATTCATTTCATCATTATGAAAATTCCTCTTCGCTCGTGACAACACCTCCTGAGGCTACGAAACTAAGTCCTGGAATGTTTCTTAAGAAACACCTGTAATCGTTCAGTTCTAACATAATATACTGTTATTTTAAACAAGTTAAATGTTATGGCTTTGCCTGCCTGATTTAATAAGGCAATATTTATTATTTAAATTGAAAAAAGAAACGACTGATATCGACGTTACCAGACAATATTTCTTTCTCTTGTTCAAATTTCAAGAGAATGGTGATAATACGAGTATGTGTATTTTAGTTGGACTAGTTCGATAAAAATATAAACTAATATGTTACTTTATAAATCATTGATTTAAAAAAATATTAGCTGAATAGTTTTTTGTTGAAATCGCTAATTTCAATTACTGGGACTGGGACTTTTGACTTCAGGCAACGTTATAGTCTATAATATATTACATCAAGGTTGATCTTTATGAAATATTTTAATTATCTGGGAAGCCGCAAGTAAAGTTTACACTAAAAATACTATGTGCCGTTTGTATGTGAATAAACTTTGCTTAATAAGTTTCTTAAAATACCTTCTACAAAGCGCGGCGTTGGGTTCCATCACTCAAAACTCAATCCAGAATTCAGCGAAAACTGGGGAACGCAGTGTCTTAGCACTACGTTTTCACTGGCTACTCTACAATTTCGCGTTGGGCTTAAAAAGATCCATTTAGTAAGTTCGTTAATATTTTTGTCTGTGTATCACATGTAATTCTCCACGTCCTTGCGTGTCGAGTCGGCGTTGTTGCCTATAATTAGGGCTTCGAGCGAGGGCTACCGATAATTCGCTTGTTACGAATAGTGCTGCCTGCAACCACGATTGGAATATACGGAAACATATGCTATAAATATTTATAAGAATCGTGATTTAAACATTTTTGATTCACGCGTAATAAATCGTTAATTGATTTATTTATATTATGAATCAAATTATTTTTTTCGAAGATTTAACGTTTTCATATCGATACAATTTAAACGGTTTCCTGTAGTTTCCTGTTAGCGGTCGTCGAAATATGATTCATAACGGACGACTTCTTAACTAGTATGTAACTACTATGAAGTAAAAAAATGGAATTATCTAATAAAAGGAAAAAAACTTGTAATATGCACATTTTTTTAAGTTTTGGATCCAGAAGTCTCACTGTCATTTCCGCAAGTACAAAAAAAAACTGAAATATGGTAAACTCCGTTCGGAACGGAGTGTCTTTACACTCCGTTCCCTCTGCCTAGAGAGTATTCTAATGGTGACTATCGCTATCTGAACCTGAATTTGTTTAAATAACCTTGTTAATCTCAGGAACTAGTTCGAATTGAAAATATCGATAGTCCATTCATCAAAAAAACGGCTATGTTATATCACGTCAATGTTTCGATATAGTCTACTTGCGGTCTAAGTTACGTTGGTGATATAGAGCGTGTCATGTGTCATGCCACGGGAGCAAAGTCATAGGTAAAGACGCTGTATCTCAAGGTTATCTAATTCAACGTCCAGCACTACAGCTACTATGAAGTAATTAGCCTGGAGGCATCGCGTGTATCATTTCGCACGAACCACGCCAGTCCCACACCTGGACAGCTAATACTAAACGAAACATGGCCTCGTCTCGGTAATAAAATAATTTTATTGCGTTAAAAACCTCATTTAAAATACTCTTTTAGACTGATTGTTGCTTATTTCTGTTATTAATTCTTCAAATTAAATGGTTGAATGGTTGGATGGATTTCGTGGTAGTTTCGTGGTAACTGATCTGGGTTGGGTTCAATTCTTATTAAGGGAAATAAACATTATGTATACATATTCATCCACACGACACGATAATAGCAATTCTCTAATCGGAAAAAAAAAAATTCATCATATTATTTGTGTTCCCAAAATAAGTTTCTCCTTATAGGTACCTACTTCTAAATAATATTTAAATAAATTAAACTTTAATTTCGTCGCTCTAATACAATGCCTCCAGAGTTCGATGGTGAGTAGGGAACGGCAGTACCTTAATGGGCCATTACACTAGGTTCCCAGGTTCCCCCTGCCTACCTTGCTATGTGTAACTAGGTAATATGCGTAAGTTAGTTGCAATACAACATAGTTGACGCGCAGGAAGCAGTTATTACAGTTTTGTTGAAACATTTATCTTGTTAAATGTAGTTAATCAGAAAACTGCATGTTTCTACTCTAAAGTGGTGTTTTCTTTAAAGCATTTTACAAAATTGAGATCCATTCAATGTAACACTTTTACGCGTATAATATAATAGGTGGCAATTTACAATTTTGTATTTGAAACTAAGAGCCGCACTCAGAGATGGTAATTATCCGTTTAAGCTATATTAAAAATCGGTAGTTACAAAGATATTTTAATTTTACCTTATCTGTTAAAGGAACTCGTATCGGGTAATTCTTTTTACAAAGTGTGTAATTCCAAACAATGTATTCAGCCTTTGCAGTTTTAATGTTGTTGAAACTTTAATTTTTATTTTTTTTAAATATCATTCATATGACGGGCGCATTAGGGGGCACCTTAAAATTTATATAGGTATAGGTAAGTCCACGCAAACAACGTTGCGGGCGATATAAGTCAATATATAAAATCATAGAGCAGCGAGAACCGGAGAACCTAGTGTAAAGACATTTCTGTTCGTTGAAGGAATGAAGATGGTCAATATTTCATTCCCCATGAGATTATGTCCAATATGAAATTATCTACAGGGCGATTGTACGTACTCGCAAAAACGCCAGCAGGTACCTAAGTTATATTATATTTACATACTTATATTCTACCACTCTAACAAAAGTTCGTTCAAATTACATTAAAATGTTTGGGCGCGCCCCAAATGTCAAGGGGTGGTAGGTAAAGGGTGGCTTAATGGTGTATAGTCACGAATCTTTCGACTTACACCATAGCGGCGCCGTTGTTGACGTGTTTTAGATTTATTATTTTACTTTTATAGTAAGTCGTTATAAAAATATACTAGATTTTATGGGAAATGCGAAATTTAATAGTAGCTAAAATTGTTGAATAATAAGGTTTTCTTGTATTTAAGTTAATTAAACTTAAATTCTAAATACAAAAGTATATTATTTATTTTAAAAGCTGTATACAAAAGCTACATACATGAGAAAGCTGTTAAAACATCACTCCACCTAATTCCCATAAGCAGATTTGCTTCTATTAAAAGATGCTAATCGAATTTACTGTAACATTACTGTAATGCCTACCCTGCTGTTAGGGTAGGCGGAGGGAACCCTGGCATGCTAGTGTAACTTCACTCCCTATTAACACTTCCATTCCCCACTTTCCGCTGATTTTTGAGATGATGCGTATTGATTGGCAGTACCAAAACGAAGAAATGAAAATATTATTTTTTTATTTCCTCGAGTGAGAATAGAAACCACAAGTATCGCGTAAACAGTCACTCTCTTTACAATTGCTTTAAATTACTCTACCTGCATTGAATTTTGCAACTTCCTCCTTTCAACCACCCCCGTGCCAGGCACGAGTTTATTATATAAGGGGGGCTATCAGCATGTGGGGTTGGGGCACAGCTTTGTTTGCCACCGTTGCCATAGCACTGATTGTGGGGCGATCGCGATATGGAAACACCAAGTCACGTTAGTTTAACTTCCGTTTTTTTTTTCTTTTTGTTAAATTATTTTTATTTGTAAGTCGAAATGTTTTATATATTTTGTTACTACCTACGAGTTGTCTTCGGTGATATGTTGTAGCTTCGATTAAGGTGTAATAAGCGCGGCGTAGTTACGCCAGTCAACACACAATGCCCCCAGAATTCGGTGGAAAGTGGGGAACGGAAGTGTCTGAACTCTAGGTTCCCAAGTTTCCTCTACCTATTCTACTACAGCTTAAAGCTAAAGTAAAAAATATATATTTTGTGCGAAAAGTGTAATTTACATGCAATCGTGCCACAATAGATGATTGCACATTATGTATCGTTTAGTTCGAAATTGATTACCAATAATATCGATTTTAAGTTGTGTTTTAGATAATACTTTATGAATACCTGTTCAAAAAATCAATTCTGGTCTCAAGTCAATTGTTTAAAATTTCTCTTTTATATTTACATATCTTATTATTATTAGAGTTATAGAGTTATATATCTATATGTATACATCTACGGTGGCATAGTTGCTTTATGTTCTCTAAAATAATCTAGTATTTTTTTTAGTTTCACACTATAGGTATTCTACGTACGGCAGGGTAGGCCGTAGGTAGGTAGGCAAAAGGAACCTCGTGTTAAAACAATCCGTTCCCCACACACTGCCCAATTTTCGACACATTGTATATTAAGTTGAGTGGGCCCACTGAGCTTGAGCCCACTTCTCTTTTTGTCTTGTTACCAGAGTAAGTAACTGAAAAAAAATCATTCCCCCCAATGTGAATCGAACCTACAAACGTTACACTTGCCATCAAATGCTGCGCCGCTGCGCCACGTCGACAAACCTTGCAAAATTATTGCGACATAGCTTTCCTTTTTTTAAACATTTTTCTTAATTCCAGGTGATATGGAAGCATCATCATCAGACTACAGCGACGAAGAAGTGGGGGTGTTAGCACGAGGTCAAAAGTTATGGGTGCGGGGTGTACGCGCCCATACCACTTGTGCTGATATAGTTAGAGCTTTACAAGATGCACCTGAAGGTACATAATCTATATAAGTTTTGCTCTTGCTGATTGACTGACAGGGGACAGAGGGATATTAGAAAATTTCTCGGGATTTTAAGTCTTTTACTTCTCGGGAGCAAGTTTCTACAGATACTTATTTCCTATTTTAATTGATCCTATTATTATATTATATTATTTTTATTTTAGAAATTTTACTTCTTGGGTAATGGAGGTAACCCAACGCCGCACCATGTTAAGCCAAATCAGGGGACTAAAAATAATTTGAATATAATTCTTCCGCAATGCTTCGCATGGCCACGATTTTTATACTCATTAGCTATATTAATTAGCTTATAAATTGGGAAAATATATATAAGTAATAAGTTTTACACTCGGCTTTTTACTCACGTGGCCAAATGTGAATAATTAAGATTTAGGCTTTAAGTTACTCCAAACGCAATCACGGTGGGCTGCGTCGATACAATTTATATAACGTTATTACATATAATCTATGTAGCTATAACCTTCCTTTTATTCGAACTAAAATTTCCCGACACTAGCTCGTCCAACCAAACAAACTCTTCGGCTTTGTAGATATTATTTTATATTATTATATTAGTAATTAGTAAATATCTATAGTAAATAAAATTGTAGCAGGTGGCTTAAGTGATCCTGGAGAATGGGTACTAGCTGAACGATGGCGAGGCGTGGAACGACCCTTGCCGCCGGAAGTGCCTGTCCTACACGTACTAGCTGCTTGGGGCGACGCTAGACATGAGGTAAAATATTTTTTTGCAGAATCAAGCAAAAATAAAATAAAAGGCCAGTCAGACGCCAGTCTTGGTGCAGGGACACAAGTGTGCACTGTAAAATGAAATTCACCCGATGAAGTTGAAATCGAACCCACACCCACAGTCCTGTCCCACTGTGCCATTACGGCTGTATCATCTATCCTATCTATCCTATAATAAACATCCATAATGTATATGTACTTAGGTCCGTCTTTCCCTCCGTCGGTTATCAAGTGGTGGAGAGGATGATTCCGGACGTGACAGCGATGGTGGTAGTAGGGCGAGGTCGAGGCGAAGGCGGAAAGGCGTCAGAGCCGCTACCCCTCCACCGAGATCGAAGAGTGAAGATCCGGCAGCCAGATTGGTGTCCGTTATACAACATCAAAGTAGAACAATACATCAGCAACTTGATAAATTGAGGTAACTTACATTTATTCTTAATTGAATTAATTGAAATTAATAAATAAAATATTTCTTAATTGAATAAAATTTATATATGCTAGTATTTTGAAGCTTCTAGCGGTATTTCGCGTGCAGCAGTAATTTCGATTCCTAAGAACCACCACGTCTCCAAACATTGCGCGTAGAGAGTAGTGTTTCTTCACAGAGCGAGGAAATTAAATTTTCATTCCCATACTACGGAATTGAACCCACGACATTTGTAGGAAGACGCGATGCTGCTGCGCAACATTCTCTTTAAAAAGTATTTTTCTTTATTTACAGGGAACAAGAAAAACTTATCGACCATTTAGAAGACCAAACCCACAAGACTAGAATGGAGAAGCACGGAACGAACTATCTCCTGGAATCGTATTTACGGGACTTAGGAAGATCTAGCGAACAAAACGACAGTCAAGCTGGCAACAGTGACAGTGGAGTTGGAGTAGGAAGTGGCACACCACCAAGAAGACACACAAAGCACAAATCAAGAAGAGAAAGACATCTAATGAGGGAACATTACTTCACAAAAGAACTAACAGATATATGCCAAGTAAATTCAGAAAGACTGATGCAGACATCAAACGACACTGATTCGGATGTATCTGCTGATGAACTTTCAAGAATACGCGAAGAAATTGAGTTACTCGAAAAACTTGCAATAATAAACAAGAGGTTGCATAGAGAAGAAGAGTTAGTTGTCAGGTTAACAGCAAAAGTAAAGAGATATATGGATGAAAACAAAGTAAATAGCTGCGAAAATGCATCGCAAGTTACTTTACTAATGAATAAAATAGAAAAAGACCTAGAAGCAACTACGAAGGAAATGCAAGACAATACGGTCGAATTAGAAAAAGCTGATAAAGAAATAGAATTTAGAATGAAGTTATTAGACGAACTTACACTAGAATTGGAAAAAGAAGAATTACAAAACTCTATATTAGAAAAACAGTTAAACGAGGCATCTAATCGACAGCCAATCATTTTGCAAGAAAGTTACATACCAGTCTTAGACCAGAACAATGTTAGCCAGCCGCTGTTTACTTATAATAGCAACGGTTACGTTTTAGATACTCTCGTATGACACACGATTGAATATTTGAAAAGAAATCCAAAGAATCTTTGAAATTACCATAGAGTTCACTAAAAATCTTAGTGATGTCCTTCCAAACTAAAGGTTCCAAAATTTAAACATAATTTAGTTTAAGTTAGATTTAATAAAAATGGTGCTAAATTGTATACTGTTTATGATAAGTCGTTGCCAGCACTAAAGTGACCTATCCAAGAAGTATAACACACATTTATATATTGGCCCATTTTCCTTCATTTAGAGATATTAAGATTCAGAAAACATACATTACAATTTTAAACATCACTGCTAAGTGTAATTTTCAATAAACAGGGAATAGACTCAGAACAAAGAGAGATATTATTAAACAATCTAGATAATCTTTTGCATTGTTTTTAATGTCACTATTTTTATTTAAATAAAGTATAGTAATACTATTTATAGGTATCTTTAGTGCTGGGAGCTTGTCTAGTATATGTAGAAAATATATATCGATTCCGATACCAAAAATGTTAAACAAAACCACCAATCAATATGTAATTTGTAAATAATTTAAAACTAGTCAATTGATGATTTTAAAATATGCTTCACAGACTAATTATAACTAATACTACATTATTGTACTTTAAATAAAAATACCTTATAATTATATTTCTATTCTTTATTTTTTAGATTCACGCAAGATCCCGAGTATAGTAGGGTAGACAAAGAGAACCTGCAAACACTCCATTCCCTATGCACAGTACAATATCCAAGAGACTCATTGAGTTGCTGGAACTTTATTTTTAACATAGCAAATAAATGAAAATATTTTTCCCCCAAGTGGAAACCGAACCCATCCCGATCCACAGTCTTTTTCATTCTTCACAGATTTTATATTTTTACTGTAAAATAAAACAGTTATGTACTTAAACATGTTTTTTCTTTTTATAATTTATTCCTTTGTATGCAATAATATAAAATATTTTAAATTCATATGTAAATAAATCATTAATAAGGTAAACATACTAACAGACAATTATTAATATAAGAAAATAAATTATTTGTTGTCACAATAAATTTATACTATCTATCTAATCGATTTATTTATAAAATATTCTAATGTTAATCAATTATGTGAATATAAATGATATTATCAATTAAGCAATTTCCGGTTAAAAATAAATGAATTTTATCATAGTTTATTTTAAATATTGTAATATGTATATTTTGACATTAAATACAATTAAGATGTACAGAATAAATAAAACGTTTACAATATGCATGTGTTTAATTGAAAATAAAAAAGAAATACAGATTATTAATAGTACTTTATGACCTGTCATTCCTTGGCCAGTGCCTAGATTATCACAATGCTGTAAACAGTTTAAATTAAAAATACAACTATACTTTAAGTATTGTAAAAAATGAGCTGATTTTTTTTTTTTTATTATAATGTCAGTCTTGTCCTTTGAGAGGCTGACATGTGTTGTAACCAAACAATTTGATTTTTAAACATATTATTTTTGGACTAAATTAATCAAAAAATAAAACTTAAAGCTTTAAATGTTAAAATTTTAAAAAAGATACTTAATTTTTTTAACCAGTCAAGATGGTGAATCTTTTTTACAGAGATCTAATTTTGCAGGGGTGTATTATCTTACTATCTAGATTAATATTAAAATAAGAAAATAAAGACAAAAAAAAACCTTGAGAACGGCTATTTATATGAAACACCTAGAAAGAACATTATACAGTAATTTCGACATATCCAAACACTGGCCAAGGCAAGTCTTTACAAACATACAAAAAGGTAGGTAAAACAGTGTATACCAAATTAAAGAAATCACAGACGTTTAGCGTGTCACCGTAGATTTTCTCTTTACTTTTGCTTATAACGTCTGTATCTTGTTGCAAACGATCTGTCACTACTCCGTGTCCATTGCCAACTGGAAAATAAATATATATATTAAACAAAGTATCAAAAATATTAAGAGTTGGGCGGAAATGGCAATGAAGCGTCTCAGAACTATGTTCTAGTTCTAGTCTAGTAGGAACTAGGTTCCCAGGTTACATCTACCTACTCTGCTATGTGCGAAATACAATGTGAATTTTAAATTTTTAAAGGGAAACTTGTATTTAAGATAGTCCGTTTCTTACTTTGCGTTCAATATTCAAGAAATTGCGTGGGGAGGTGACGGAATGAGAGGGAGAAAAAAAAATGAATAAATGATAAACGTTTCCATGAGTGGAGGAAGCAAATCCAGGGAGATTACTATAAAACTAAAATGAATTAACAATTTTCAAGTTACCAAAAATAATTTAAAAACACGTAAACATTTTGAAACTTCGTTCTTGTATAAGGTACGTAATTAGACACTCCGTTACACCGACACCGTGGCGCAACGGTAGCGCGTCTGACTCCAGATCAGAAGGTTGCGGGTTTAAATCACGTTGGGGTCTAATGTGTTTATAACTTAATTTTTGTTTTCTTTTTTCCTTAATATACGCATACACTCAACTTATATACGTAATGATAATGTATATTTTATATTAAAATAAGTAATTGTGAACTAAAGTGATATTTTTCAGTAGCGATTATATCATAAGATTTTTAATCAAAAAAAAATAATCAAGTTTAATAAAGTAGACAATGACACTGCTAAGATGATTAAACAATCAGTAAATATAGATATTTAGGTACATGGTTCTTTGTAAATAGATAAAGTTGTAGGATAAACTTAGTTCCGCCACTCAACACGCGATGTCTTAAATTACGTCTCATTATCTAAACGAGTAAATGAAAATATTATTTCATTTCCTCCTCCATTCAGGCCATGATAGTTTATTAAATAATAATGCTGCTAATTAATTAAGTATCTTAGTATTTACATGATTACATATACAAATAATATTGCAGATATGGTTAAAATTTACATTATTTATTTGTATAAGAACTCCACTGAGCAATGTTCACGAGTTCTCAGAATTGGATCGTCGGTAATTCTATTATCTTTCTATCAAGATCAGAGGTCAAAAGTCGTTCCGACTACAAACATCCATTCAGAAGCCATCCGGCTAGAGACCGAGATGGGCGTGTTAAATATAATATTATTCTTAAATATTATTTCTATTTCACTAGCGACAAATTTGGATTATTTAGATCCAGTTAAATTGCAAACTAAAACAACACCGGAACAACAAAAGGAAGCGGCACAACGTATAATACAAAGATATTACAGTTCTGTGAAAGTTGAAGTGAATCCCATATTGTTCAAAGACCATAAAGACGTGTTTGCGCTACGAACTGTCGACGGGCAGCTTCAAATACGAGCCAGCACTGGAGTGGCTGCCTTGTGGGGTTTCAATTATTACTTGAAGAAATATTGCAAGAGCCAGATCGCGTGGCAAGTCAAGCAGGTATCCATCCCAAGCCCACTGCCAGAGGTTGACGAAGTTGTCGAGGCAAATGACAGATTCCGTTATTACCAGAATGTTTGCACTGCGTCTTATAGTTTTGTTTGGTGGAAAGAGGATGATTGGAGTCCCCATGTCGAATGGATGGCGTTTAATGGAATCAATTTGGTATTGGCACCCGCCGGCCAGGAGGTGGCATGGGCGAAAGTGTACAAGCAAATTGGGATGACACAAGATGAGATCGATGAGCATTTTACTGGGCCAGCTTTCCTAGCTTGGCTTCGAATGGGCAACGTCCACGGCTGGGGTGGACCTATACCAAAATCGTGGCTTAAGAGGCAAAAGGACCTCCAAGAATCAATCATTGATTACATGTATCAGCTTGGTATGGTGCCCGTGTTACCAGCATTTAACGGCCATGTACCACGTGCCTTCGGGAGAATCTTTCCAAATGTATCGTTGTACAATGTTCAACAATGGAATAAATTCAGTGATGACTACTGTTGTAATTTCTTCATGGACCCTAAGGAACCTCTGTTCAAAGTTATTGGGAAAATGTTCTTAAATGAAATAACGGCTACCATCGGCACTGCTCACATTTACACGGCGGATCCATTCAATGAGATCAAAGTAGAGCCGTGGTCAACGTCGTTAGTTCAGGAAACTGCTAAATCCATATATTTGACACTAACAGATGTCGACAAGGACGCGGTGTGGCTGGTTCAAAATTGGATGTTCGTTCATAATCCTTTACTGTGGCCTGTGAAGAGGGTGCAGTCATTCATCACATCAGTGCCTAATGGGCGGATGCTCATACTTGATCTACAGGCAGAACAATGGCCCCAGTATGGTTTGTATGAAATGTACTACGGTCAGCCTTTCATTTGGTGTATGCTGCACAATTTTGGCGGCACCTTAGGAATGTTCGGAAACATGGAAACGATCAATAAAGATGTGTATGACGCGAGAAACACTGCGTATAGCACTATGATTGGCATAGGTCTTACACCTGAAGGTATAAATCAAAACTATGTAGTTTATGATTTGATGCTCGAATCAGCGTGGCGAAAGCGTCCTGTAGAAGACTTAGAACAATGGGTCGGTGATTATGCAGAACGGCGATACGGATGCAACGCTACTTCAAGCGCATGGAGATATCTATTGAAAAGCGTATATAACTTCAAAGGTTTGAATAGAGTGAGAGGTAAATACGTGGTGACGCGGCGGCCAAGTTTCAGCATACGGCCGTGGGCGTGGTACAAGAGCCATGATTTGTTTGAAGCGTTCAAAGAATTCGCTTTCGTGGATGACAATGCTTGTAACACCGAAGGATTCCTCCACGACTTGGTGGACGTTACAAGACAATCTTTACAATACAGAGCCGAACAATTGTATTTGCGCCTACAAAAAGACAGATACTCTAACAACATTGTTTCTAACTTCACGATTAATCGTTTTTTGGACGTGATGAACGACATGGAAAATATATTGGCTACAAATGATGATTTTACTATTAAAAAATGGCGAAATGATGCGCGACAACTGGCATCGACGAACGAAGAAATATATTTATACGAATTAAACGCTCGAAATCAGATTACGTTATGGGGACCGAATGGCGAAATTACTGATTACGCTTGTAAACAGTGGGCAGAGCTTTTCCACTATTACTATAAGCCACGATGGGCGACTTTTTTGCAGATGGCGTTGGACGCGAAGTCAAGAAATGAGCCGTTCGACGAAAAGAGCGCGCAACGTATAGTAAGATCTGTTATAGAGGAAGCCTTTCTTGTGACGAACATACATAATTTACCAAGTAACGATGCTAAAGTAGTAGCAGCAGCTTTATATGGAAAATGGGCATTGGTTTCCGATTTAGATGATTTACCCGAAACTGTTATTAAAAAAGATAAAAATAGGAGAACAACATTGGCTGACATACCCACAGATAGTGACGAATTAAATGATTTTTTACCATCGGTTACCTTATTGCAACCTACAACACCTAATAATTAAAAATCACTTTACAATTATATAATAAATAGAATAAATTTTAATTTTATAGTATACTTTTAAAAAAGCAAAACTAAATATATTATTGATTTGAATAAAGGATTTATTAATGTCACATCATTTTTTAATTTCAATGGACCACACAAAAACTAATTGTATGAACGTAAAACAAAAAAACAGATTTTTGTCATTTATAAATTTGTTAAAATTTTTATAAGTTACAAGTAAAATTTATTTCAGATTTTACATATTGAGATATATTATAGATTGAGTGGCAGATCAACCTATCAAATCAGCTTCGCTGTATCCCGCACACAGCAGGTTACGCAGGGGGAACCTAGTATTAAGACACTCCGTTCCCCAGTTTTCACCAAATTTTGGACGCATTGCGTGTTGAGTCGGAAATCAACGCCACGCCTTCCCTCGACACCGGAGTGAAGAAATGGAGATATAAATTTAAATATAGACAAAGTTAGCATAAATTGATATTTTATAATTATAAGATTTGTGTTATGTATGCACAATCATTTATTATCTGGGTTAATTGGTTCCTCTATGGAAATCAATTGCAAAAAATGTCCTATAAACACATGTACGTAAACTAAACCCTAGGCTCCCTCTGTGGCATGAGGCTAAAAAAACGACCATACCTGAGGGTCTCGTTCGTCCCCCGGTTCAGCAGCGTCGCCCGTTGCTGTACCACCACCACGTCTCTCTTCACCTTCAACCAGTGCTAAGTAACGAGCAAGTTCAGCTTCTTCAGATACTTGGAGTGGTGTTTTCGGGCCAACTATGGCGATTGATACATTCTGTTGTAAAAGAAATTATGATTTTAATAATATTAGATATTATATTATTTTTTACTAGATACATTTAAAATATAACTCTTATAAAATAAGCATGTTTAATATTCCTATTAAAAACTTTTCTCATGAATTTCTGTGTTGTTTTATAAACATTACATAATACAATTTCAAGCCAAACCCATATAGAGCTTATATTGTCATATAAAGAAAATATTCAACTAAAATTATAAACATTAAAATCAACTCACCTTATTATTCAAATCAACTTCATTTGGTAAGGTATCCCTCAAAGCCCTAAGTCCATGTGCCACTAATTCATTTAGGTCACAATCTATGAAAGTACTAAGATGTTTCTCCAAGTAAGTCCTGGCCGACTGAGACCTTGCACCAATTGCCATAGCTCGACAATCAAAAAAGTTAGCAGACGGACATGTTTGGTAAATGTGTGGCCCTTGATCCTGAAAAATAATTTAAAATATTCAATAAAGGTTATTTTTATTTTTTTTAGCTTCTAACTGTATGGAATCTGGGAACCTAGTCAACACACTCTTTTCCAATTAAGATTACTATTGCCTACTTTTTGCCAAATTCATGAGGCACTGCATGGCAGAACATGCTGCACTTTGCCTTTTTAGCAGAGTGCAGAATTGAAAATATCAAATATTTCTTTAACCCTAATGGTAATTAATAATCAAACTCACAATCATCATATACAGTATAGTAGCTATATACACATAATACAGCATGAGGCTAATAAAACAAAGTTCATCAACATTTTAAATGAATGTAATTGGGTTATATTGTTATTAATCAGTTTATCAGACCCTATTTAATCTAAAACAACCTTATACTTAATACATAAAGTAAATGTACATGAAAATATACATCAATTTTTTTTAAAACTATAAGTACATTATAAGAAAACATAATATACCATAGCATGATTTGAACCAATGTCTCGTGGACAGTTTTCATTCAAATTTTTATGTTTTCTAAAGAAAGTATTTTTCTTTTCTAAGTGTGCAACAACAGTTTAAATATGTTTAAATAATAAGTTACAAATATTTGGGTACTAAACTAATATATAAATGTCTACTTACATCATAACCAGCCACCAATAGTCCAACACCAAGAGGCCTCTTATCATATCTCTGAGTACAGATTTGCATTTTGTTACCAACCAAGGCAATGAGACGGCCAACAGGCATTGGCGAGTCATGAGCATAACGATGGTTCAAACACTCAGTACGCATGAAACGGCTAAAAAGTAAAAATTAATACATGTAATGACATGGAAAACAATATTTATAGAGGTTTCTGATAAGTTAGGTTGACATGGACCAACTATAGTGTCTGACTATGAGCATGTTGGTTATGGGTTTATTTCTCACTCACAGATATTATTTTTATTTGTTCCTCTGCTAATAAGATAGCATAATGTTAAGTTCTACCACTCAACACATAATATCTCAAAAATTAGATAAACAGTAGGGAACATAGTATCTTAACACTGTCTATCCTGCTATGTGTAATACTAAGAACATAATATGATAGTATCTGTTACATAGTTTAAACATACTTTTAAGATACAAAGCTAAACTACAAAATAGGCAACCAGAACATATTGTGAAGACCATAAATATTACCTTAGCATTCTAGCATCAGCAGTTAAGCCTGAAATTGAAATGCCAATATGTTCATCGATGGGTATAATTTTCTTCTGATAAGCAGATAATTCACTAACAGCCCTCTTAAGTGCTATTAGTACAGCAAATTGCTTGTTCTTTAAGCCCACTGTTGCTGACCCTAATTTAACTGCTTCCATCGCATATTCTACCTGGTGAAGACGTCCTTGAGGACTCCATACTGTGACGTCACTGTCGTATTGGTTACGGAACTGAAAATTCGTAAATATACTTAAAATACATGATATTTTAGGTTATTAATTATAAGGGCAATTTTACTAGCACATTATGCCTTTATAAAGTCCAACAAATAAAAAGTGTATGCAGAGAATTATAATACATTCTTACCAAGACATTTTGGACTATAACAGAAGTAAATTTACTGTATCACCAAAATGACAGTGTATAATTCCAAATAAGCTATTACTGTACTAAATTATAATTTTTAGTTTAAGCATTAAATTACAATTTGTAAAGTTCATTTACTCACCATGTTTCAAGTTTTCAAAATAGAGCTTCTATTTATTATAAAAGCCGTCCGGCAGTTTTGTTGCTTAAGGACGCGATGATTCTTCAAAGTTTAAATGTCAAATTGACAGTCACTTCTTAATTTATCTATGGTATGTCAACTATACAGAATGTCTGCATTCTAGATAACATTTTATTTTTTTTTATTAGTTAACAATTATATAATAACTTTAGAAATATTATAAAAAAATACAATAATATAACATTGTAGATCATACTTCAATATTTATTAAAAATTAAAATCATTGTTTAAAATTGAAAAAATATTTTGTCTGTGCTTTCCGCCATATCTATAAAATAAGTAATTAGATTAAATAAGTAAGTAGATTCAGAAAAAAAAAATCAAATCAATAAAAAGAAATATTATTTTTAATTATTTAATTAGTTGTTACAGCTTAATCATGTAAATTTTAAAATAAAAACAGCAACTTGTGAGGCCCGTTTTGGCGCAGGGGCACAAGTGTTTGACTGTAAGCGCGACTGGTTGTGAGTCTTATCCCCACTCGAGGAAATGAAATAAATATTGCATTTTTTATTTCTATTTTCCTTTCTTCGCTCTGGTGTGGAGGCAAGGCGCAGCGTTGAGTTCCTCTACTATTTGCGGGATATAGCGTAAAGCTGAAAAAAAATAGGTATAAAAAAAATTTGAAGGTAACACAGCGGCATTGTCATAATGTTTACAAGGAAAATAGGGATTTTAAAACAGATCAGTCACCGTTAGTTAATACTGATTCTGTTAAGCTAATTAAACTCTCAATACGATTAGTTACTCACCAAGGCTGATTATTCTATCAAAGAAATTATTTTGTTAATAATTTAATTAAAAATAAATCCAAGAATAAATTCAATTATGGCGCAGGACATTGTAAACGAGATATTTGTGGGTTCACTTCTCACATTTTCATTTCCTAGCTCAGGTAGCGAGGCAGAGCGGCTAGAGAGAATCTAGCGAAAAGAGCAAAACAAAATTGTCTAGGTTCCCAGGTGTTCTCTGCCTACCCTGCAATGTACGTGACGCTAACAACATAGTAATGCCACCTAACCGTGTCATATACATACATATCAAAGACTGCATTTTCGACTTGCAGATTAATTTCAAGATAATGTGTGTAAAACGTAGGCGTATCTATATATATTTTCTCAAGGGGACTTTAGCTTTGAATAGAATTGTTCATGTAAAGGTTATTTAATTTAAATTTTCAAGAATAATTAGGATAAGTAAATTTTTTGCGATAGGCACACAATTCTGGGGTGGACACTGACCACCCGGCCTCTTTATTCCTACACCCACAGTGTTAAGTGGCACAGGGTTGCACATAATAATTTCCTATTAACTGCGTAAAAATGATATATGCAGCGTGAACCTAAAAAAATACCAAAAATAACATCTTTCATCCTACATAATCTACATTTCTATACTATTCAACAAGTCATAAGTCTCCTTATACAGCATGTTAGCTCCTGAGAAATGATGTTACGTGTACTCAGCTACAACCAAGTCACGTAACATCATGTATAGTGTGATAGTGTAGTGTAGTGACAACAACGTAGGTTTAATGTCAGTAGAATAGGACTAGATGGGGAATATTCATTATTCAAGATTCTAGCTTTTTAGAGACTAAAACTCTTAGGTACTTAGAATTCGGTGATAATATATTTATACACGTTATTCTTTTTCAGCTTCAACATACTTCACTTTCTAAAATCAAAATATGCTGTGTCAAGTGTCCTTGACACATTTGACAGATATTGCGTGGCGGTGGAATCAAGCACTGTACTGTGGCATACCATAGTCAGTGGTTTTTGAAATTAATATTTAATAACTATATTACTTAGGTACTATTGATGAAAAAACGACATCTTATACATATTGAGAAAATAGAGTTCATGTGTTTCTCAAAATCTATATTAAGGCCAGCCGTAGCCCAGTGGTATAAACGTGCGACTGCAAGCGTGTCTAGTCGTGGGTTCGAGAACCACTCGAGGATGTAAAATATTTTATATATTTTCATTTCCTCGCACTGGTAAATAAACGAAGATAAGTTTCATTACTCAACACGCAATGCTTCCAGAATTCAAAAGAAAGTGGAGAACGGAAGTATTTTAAAGACTAGTGTTACAGTAGTTTCTCTTCTTCCATATTCTCTCTGCCTACACTGCTATGTGGGTACGGCTTAAATTTAAAAAAAACAATACCTGATTTGGTACCCGAATATGGTGTTATTTCCCTTTGTTTTCTACAAAAGTAAATTAACTAATATTTCATTGTGTTGCTAGATCAAAGTGTAAACATTTTCATTAATTTGAAAGCAATTCGAAGCATCGTGAATGTTATCAATCTAAACACGTATACAGAGACTGTTCTGTACCTATGCAGCGCCAGTGATGTACGTAATCTGTGTAGTAATAACCATTAATAATCTGTACAATATTTTTTATAGTCAGTAAAATTAATAAAGTAAAAAAAAAATGAAAAGGTATAATTATATTTTGATTAATTTTCAAATGTGCACTTAATCTGTTTAATTCTATTCTATAATAAAAACTCGATTAAATTGCAGGTTAAAGGTTCATGAGAAATACCATTTATTTAAGTTGACATAGAAGTTTGCCAGCATATACGCTCATTTTAAATGAAATGAGCTACAAATATAACTTTATAATTGTTTTCTCTATATGACATTTGTGAATTTCAGTACTGTAGTAGTACTCTATAGAGTACTCACCGTGCAGATGGTAGCAAAAACATTGATGCTTGCTTGTGATCTTCGTATATTAAGAGAGCTAGTGGGAGGCTTCGGTTGCCCTTTGAGAACTCAGTTTCGATAATATTGGCGGAAGGTCGACGAGACTACGAGGGTATGCAGAGACCGTTGAGAATTTGGCGTTCCAATATTATCCCTCTAAAAGCATGTAGATAAACAAAAGAAAAAAAAACAAAAAGATTGCTCTAAATTTTAAAAGTCAACTCCTGCTCCTAAATTTCTGAAAATGGAGAATTTCTCCCTGCCTAGAAATGCCTCTGCCTAAAAATACAATAATATAGATATATCTATTATTAAGTAACAACACTTAAGAGTTGAACTACATGAATCTTTAAATAACAAACCAATTAACCGCCAAGAGGCATAATTAGTATTGTAAATAATAGTTGTGGAGATAGTTAACGGCGCCCGTCAGACGTAACACTACCCTGTTACGGTAAAGAAATGGGGGGTTACGGCATAATAACGTACAAGATTTATAATGAAACAAGAACTGAAGTCTTTGTGGCCCAAATGCGATGACTGGATAACGGTTATTAGTTCAAATCCATTGATACTACAAATATTATACAAAAAAGTAGTTTCTCATAACCTGTATTTAGCAGGTTAAGACAGTGTAATACAAAAGAAAGTTTTTAGATATAAGTCTACTAAAGGCTTTATTTATAAAAACTATCTAACTAGTTAAAAGTTCCAAGGTTTCACTGTTTAACAATTGTGTCAGATTTTTTTGTTGTGCGCATACTTTTGCATAGTTTTATCTAAAGGAAGATAGACCTTACAATACGCGGCGTTGAGTTCCGCAACTCATCACGCCTGAATTCGGCGAAAAGTAGGAAACGGAAATGTCTTAATGAGAACAGAGTGTCTTAACAGTAGGCATCCACGTTCCCTCTGTACCTACTACATATACCTTCCCTGCTATATGCCAAAAGAATCTCTTATGGACATAGATACAGTTATTTCGTTATCGACTTACGAAGCGATGGAATGAGAAACCGGAGCTTGATTATTCTTGTAATAGGTAAACTTATGTTACCTAGACATCTATATAGAACTGAGTGTCTTTGCTAAACTGTAAATACTCAAATTACCACTTAATGAGCATTTGGAGAGATTTCAAGGAGTGGGGGGCTGTTAATTAAATAATTAATGCTACTTTAGAAAAAAGTAAGGTAACCATTATTTAAAGATGTGGCCTTATTGTGTATTTAAGAATATTTTTTAGCTTTTACGATTATAATTGTTGTTTTGTGGTAATATTTCAATATAATATTATAATGAGGCGCATTACTACGTAATAGTTGAAACACCGTTTGACTGTAAACGCGAAGGTTGGGGGTTCTTCTAAAATAATTCTCAGAAAATTCTCTGCAATGACAATTGTGTGTTGAGCAGTGAAACTCTACATACAATGAAAAAGTTAGATATTAAAATTATTTTTAGTAAAACATACATTTGTATATAAATAGAAACACATACATTTGTATATAAAAAAAAATCACTTATTTTTGTAATCGTTGTCTCTTAAGTAAAAAAGACTTAACTTGCCAAAACATAATATATTTTATTATTTCCTAGCACTCAAGAGTCATATCATATATGACGAATGGCAATCTATTTGCTCTCTTCTATATATATTTTTATTACAATAGTAATACTCGGAGTCAGTATTATATTGGCTGTAATTCATATATATTTTAGTTTCTACTATTAATTCTTATATGTTTATAGCATGCTTATAATATGAATTAGATGACGACGTCATCACACCCCATCATTCCCCGGGTGTGAATCGAATCAACAATCCTAATTAATTTACGTAATTTATGTTTTCCAATAGATGAAAATCATAAGGATCATAGGATTAATATATTTATATATGGGTATGGGTATGAGGAAAGGCAGACTGAGAGATGCTAGATATATTACATTGACAATATTAATATACGTAAATTATCTATAACCTTTAAGTTGGTAAAGTTGGAGGCAGTCCAAAGCGTAGTTTGGCATGAATGAATCTACCCACGCACTTGAGTCAGCGAGTCAAGTGTTCTCCATACGACCGAACTAAATATCGCTGCGTTTAATAATTATATATTTTCAAAAGTTACATTATACTTTTTTATATTTATTATTAAAGTAATAAGCATAACATACAGAAATGGAATATAATACCTAATACCTAATTTATCTTTATGTTTTTGCCATGGAAGGGTTAAGTTTGATACTTGAATCCTATTATTGTGACGCTTCGTTCCCCACTTCTCTACTTACAGTTTGTGATATTGTGTGTCGAGTAGTGACTCAACGCCGTCCCTTGTCTAACACAGCGGCAAAATAAAAATCATTGTAATATAATCATTCCCCTAGTTGGAATTGAATCTATAACCGTCGCGCCTACAACCCGACGCTGTCACACTGTGCTACATTGCTAATTTATAAGTTATATCTAAGCATAATTTTTAAAATTATAGTGAATAAATGAATAAATAATATAAAAGGAAGAATATAATGAAATAATAACATATGAATAAAATATATTAATCGAGCATAAATTATTATAATTTTTATGACTGTAATCTGTATTATAAATAATTGCATTCTTTTAAAATATTTATTAGTAGTAATTATAAGATTAAATAATATAGTCTTTCCAATTATTGACATTTTTTGTATGATTAATTAAAATACAAGAATCGTTAAATAATTAAATTATATAATGCCACAGATATTATAACAAGTTAACCAATTATTTGAAATTTGTTCTAAATACGTGAAAAGAATATCGCACTATTTATTTTGTCAGTGTGGTAGCACTTTAATATTGTAGGTGCGTAGCAAAGTATACGAAATGACTACGTCATTCTGAAAGACCAACGGCTAAAGAGAAAAATACTACAGTGCATTGAAAATTAAATCTTTTAAAAGTTATATAATGACTAGTGGACCCGGAAGCGACTACGCCTGCTTGACCTATACGAATATTTATGAAATTATTTTCGGTTTTCCATAGAATTAGTAATATATTATAAGTCTATATAATTATAATATGATAAAAAAGTTGAGTCGGCGCACGCCATGTAAGCGTTAAGCAAGCTCATTTTGGGTGACGTTTACTTAAAACAACGAACTTTGCAAGCCGTTGCTTAGCAACGGTCGCATAGCGATGGTTGTTATTAACATGGCGGAATAAATTGCATGTCAAACTAATATGTATTTTAATATATTAGTATATATCGACAATATTACAAATATGAGAAAAAAGTATCCTATGTTCATCCCGAGACCCTCAAGTATGTCTATATGAGTATTTTATCACAATTAAATTAGCGGTTTGGGCCTGATTGCCTAAAAAACAGGCAGACAGTCAGACAGACAGAGTTACTTTCGAATTTATAATATTAGTATGGATACATGATTCATACAAACGAATATTAAATTGTTATTAAAACGTAATATATAGAAGTTTTGACTCAAAGCTTTCTAACCTCATATAAAGCCATATAAAATGAGCTTTAAAATGAACTTACATTCAGTCGAAATATACATTAAAAATGTATAAAATAGTGTGTAACAAACGTTAATGTGCTTGTAGAATTAACTTTCTATATTTCAAAATGTAGATAATGGACTAAAAAAAATATACTTGTTTTAGTATAAGAACCTCGGTACGTTTGTTACAAACAGTAAACAAATTACGCAGCGGAACCTGACAAAAACATTGAAATCAATTATTTATCATATATTTATAGTATATGTATATAAAAAGGGATAATTATATCCACAACTATTTAGAACTGCATGTTATATATGGTTTTAGGCCTTCATGGCGCAGTTGAGAGTGGCTTCATGGCGCTAACGGAGAGTTTTTACACTAAGCTTCCCCTGTCTTTGTATTAACATTTGCTAAGAAATAAATATATAATCTAATGCTTTTTTACTACATGAGTACAAACCACCTTAGACATAGAACCTAGGAGTATACATAAACCTCCTAATATAACACACTAAGTATAAAGTGTCTTGGAAACATCATGCTTTTTCGGTCATTTTCTACGTCGTCAGGTTTCCGTGCCAAATTTTCACTTCGATGTCCTGCCTTACTTATTAGGTCAGTGTACACTTTAAATACATAATTGTTTTATGTATTTCTTATATTTCTGTTATAACTACAAAATTGCAACTGTAAAATTTATTTAAATCAATTAAATTTCGTCTGACTGTAGCTTGTTAACATTTACCTTTATCACCATATATTCCGTTAATGTGAATGATTTATATAAATAAGTATATAGTTATCATTTTTCAGATTGCTTTGCTACAGGAACAGCAGATATATGTTAGCTCATATTAAATATATTCATTTCATTCGTTGAAATTTAAAACAGGAGAAAAAAGATAAAAACACTATCTTACTTTTATATATAGAAATACAAAGCTTTCTTTATGTATCTAGCTTTATAAAGATATACTTTTTTTTTTACTTGACCTACTTCTTTTAAAGTTTTATAAATTACTTAGATATTTTTAATTTATAACACTTTTAAACGTTTAATTGCGCAAAAGTATGTTTTTACTTGACAAAATGTTCCGTAGCAGGCATATAGGAGATATATGAGAGGAAAAAAACATTTTCTTTTTTTAATGTCTTTAATGGTATACAAATCTACAATAATAATTATTTTCTTGTAAACTAAAAAAAAACAGGTTCACGCCCTACTGAGCATATAGGAAAAAGAATTTAGTGTTAAGACACTCCGCTCCCCACATACCGCCGAATAATATTTTAATAAATTTTTTTCTTCAACTCTACTTGAAAAATTCTACCTTTAACTTTAATACCATAGTCTAAATTTATATTACAAAGTGTTTCACTTCAGAAAAACGAGCACACAATATTGTTAACAGAAAGCAGTGATATATACTTGTGGAATGAAGACTAGAATGTTAGCTGCATTCCCTTTACGAAATGCCATACAAATGTAGTTAAGTTCTGTAATAGTTAAATACAAATTATCTTTGGAGTGTCTTGACATTAGGTTCTCAACCAATTCTGCTATACGAGAAAAATGTGAAGCTACAAAAAATATACATTTAATAATAGACAAAAATCCAGGCAAGAGTTAGAAATAATTTAGTAGACAATATACATCCTTATCGCTTCACCACAATGGTGTATCTGAACCCTCTGAGCCGTCCTGTCATTACGTTCAGATAAAAATATGCTGGTAGATTCCATAAAAGCCTTTGTGACTTGTTAACAATTTTATAACTCATATCTATGTAAATGCAAATAATTGTTTATTTTTCGATATGTTCACGTTGAATATTGGCGTGAATGATAATAGAGTCAATTGTTGATGGTAAAGTCTTTTTGTAAATATAAATTGAAGTCACAAGTGTGTGACTGTAAGTGCGACAGGTTTGATTCCAAGTCGAGGAGATAAAATATTTAACATTTCCTCGCTCTAGTAACAAATGTGGTAAAAAAATTATAAAAATATTAATAATTAATATATATTATTATAAAATATCAGCAATGTATAAATATAAAGTTAAAAGATTAATTACAACAGATAAATGGACCGACGGACAACAAACAAATGAAATTATCTTTTGAGGTGAGGAAACCTAAAAATACCAAATACTTGAATCTGTCTTGCCATAATGTAAAAGAGACGATTACGGGTTCGATGCCTCTCGGTGATAGTTAACTATATTTCAGTGCCAGACTGAAATGAAAATAACAGGCGCGGCGTTAAGTTCTGGCACTTAAAGGACAATGACTGGCTTTCTTCTGCCTAACCTACTATTACTGGTACGACAATGTAGGCTCATCCCAATTATATTATTAATATTTGATTGTGAATTGCTTGTAACATCATTTTTTTTGTGACAAAATTTCCAATATTTTTAAATTACTTGTTCGTTGAAGTCTTTTTCAAGATATTATTATGCTAACTGTACTCATGATAAACATTGTTTGGATTGATACAAAGGAAAGTATGCTAATATTATACTTTTATTTTCTTCCGTTCGGTAAGGCATCGTGTGACCTTGTTTTGCGCTATCCAACTCGCGATTCGCCTAAACAAATGAAGAAAGTAGAGAATAGACTGACCACTAACACTTAGTTTTCTCTGCTTACTTTATTTAATACAGAAAATTAGAGAAAATAAAAAAAATAAACAAATTAAAGTAAAGATGTATATTAAATAAATTATCTAATGAAATATATAATTTTTCGGTTTTAATAATTAAACAAAATATGTTTTTATTAATCTACATGTACCACTTACGAACTATTACTCCTAATAAAATAATAAAGTAAGCGAATAAATATCAAAATCTTGAAAATCTCGCTACGAGCTACGATACTGCCTACAATGCTACGCAAAGCTACGAAGAAATATCTATAAATATAAAACTGACTGACAGGCAACGCACAGGCAACGCACAGACGAAGCTACTGGACTAAAAGTTTAGACCTGTATGCACGTAAGTTATGGAGGAATAAGAGAGGATACTGTCTATCCATACCTATATTATAAATTCGAAAGTAACTCTGTCTGTCTGTCTTTTACGCAATCAGGGGCAAACCGCTAATTTAATTGTGATAAAATACTCATATAGAGATACTTGAGGGTCTCGGGATGAACATAGGATACTTTTTTTTCTCATATTTGTAATATTGTCGATATATACTAATATATATTACAATACTTATTAATTTGACATGCAATTTATTCCGCCATGTTAATGACAACCGTCGTTGCTAAGCAACGATTTACAAAGTTTGTTGTTAGAAAACGTCACCCAAAATGAGCTTGATTAACGCATCTCTATTGAAAACTGAAAATAATTGCATAAATATATTTAATAAATATTCGTATAGTTCAAGCGGGCGTAGCCGCGTTCGGGTCCACTAGTATTATATATATTTATATTTTCTTAGCTTCATGCTGTATGCTGCTACAGAATCTGGGAATCTAGTGTTAAGACACTGCGTTCCCGTTATGACACTTCCGTTCCGCACTTTTCGCCGAATTCTAGAGTGTGGGATTGCGTGTTGAACGTCAGATACAATGGTAAAGATGGAAAATAATTTAAATATATTCATTGACTCGAATATTGATCGAACTCACAAATACGCTTACGGTAGACGCTATCCCACTACACCACGACGACCTCGTCTAATAATTGTTATTTATTTATATTATAAATATAAATTCATATTAATATTAAATATTTTTAAAGAGCAATTCTATTTCTTTTTATTATTTTATACTAATGAGGTACTATAAAAGTATAATTTATAAACAAAAATCCGTCATGGAATATGTCTATTTTTAATATTTTTATTATTTAAAGTGTATGTAGTAGGCGCATGTAAATTTAGTACCAAGGTTGTTTTTGCTCCGTTGCTTTTAGGTTAGTAAGAACAAAAATAAAGCCATCAGTAGACATCTATGCAAAACTGTTATAATTTACCATTTCCTTAACGATCATTTGTGGATTTGTACTAGAATAAACGAAAAGAAAACACCGTAGTGGCAAAATTGGTATATATTTGCGTAACATTTTCTTTAGAACGAGTAAAATTAAAAAAACACATTTTTACATTTTAAAGTGTTAGTTATTCCACACTTAGGAAAGAAAAATATATTTTTAGAAAAGTATTAAAATTTTCAGCGTAGCGGGATTTGAACCCACGCCTCTTGGAAACCGTCCAATATTTTATACGTTTCTAAAAAAATATCTAAAAAGCGCAACCAGAAAAAGAGAAAAAATATATTAATCTCAAATAACAATATAAACTAACGTAATTCTTTCTGTCCATCCAATTAAATACTAAAGTTAACAACTTATAAATAATAGTTTCTTAAGCCATAATAACTGGATACCCCGTATTTAGCCCCATGGAACGAACCTTCTGCATGGTGACGTCACTCCATGGTAGAGACATAAAAGCTCGGGGCGTGCGTTGCAGCCTTCAAAACAGTGCCAGGCTCCAAAGTGTAAAGACCCTCATACACTGGTACGTAAAAGTTTATATGTACATTTAAAAATGTTTTAAAATTTTAGTAAATAAATAAAAATACTTGTTTAACTAAAATATATGTTTGTATAGTAGTTCTAAAGTGATTTAACGGGGTACGTAAAATGTTATCTATATGTATGTTATGTGTATTATATATATATATATATTAAAAAAACCTTAAATTAATATTATTATTTATTTTTTTCTTAATATGTTAAAAATATTACTAATTTAAAATTTATTATTTTTATTACAGTATCTTTTCTGAAATAACTGTTAATACAATATTTTTCAATGTATGTGTATTAATAGTTATTTCTGAAAATATACAGTGTACGTGAAATATAAATATATGTAGGTATATTTATATAATAAAAAAAATACTTGCATAGTTCCTTCAAACTTTACTAAAGTTTGCCTAGTATTATTCTAAATAAAACAGCTTTCAAAAAATATACAATTATATGTTAAAAAGCTGCTTCCACGTCCTTTACTTGTGTAAAATCACATAATAAAGACATTGAAACTGAAAGCGTTATTATATTTAAATAGCGTAACCTTATGTTGAGAATTGATTTTTAAATTTTATATTTATTACAAAATAAATTACCGTAATATATTTTTTTTACTAGACGATAAATGACATACGCTGCTGTTATTTATAGTCATTCAACATTTTTTTTCGTCAAAAGTATTATGTTTTACTTTTTTTTGTCTTTACTTCATGAACAAACTTGTATATGCATTTGTTTGTTTTATGCAGAATTCATTTACGTAAAATATAAAAGTATAAACTAAAAAATATGAAACAATATACATTCGACAAAAAATATAGAAGAATATTTAATTAAATTTGATACAGTTTTTATTTAAAGTGACAAAAAAATGTGTCTTTGTTCGTTTCAGTTGGAAATATGTACAATTCTATTATGGCATCACAATACTATTATGCAAAATAATTTTATATTTTTAAGGAATAAATTAAAAAAATACAGCAGCAATTTTTACATTTCAAGAATTTTTTCAATACATTTTTTAAAGTAATCAGTCTCACGCTGTATCCTAGAGAGAACCTAGTGTTAAGACACTCCGTTTTCTCTCTGCCGAATTCTGGAGGTATTGCGTGTTGAACGGCAGAACTCAAAACCGCGATTTGCCTCGAAACCAGAGCGAAGAAATCGAAATATAAACGTAAATAAATATTTCGGGATCGAACCCAAACCCATTACATTACAGTCACACCCTTGTGCCGCTGCGCAACGACGGCTTCAAGTTTTTGTTAACAATAAACAAAATTTAATTAATGAATAAAAATTGTAATGCTAATATAGTAGTTTCTAATCAAAATGAAATACAATTTGTACCGAATTGAATTAAAAACATTTTTTTGTGATAGTGAATTTGAATTTAAATTCTAAATTACAATTTGCTATTACATATATTTACTCTACATGAGGGCATAACAGACAAACAATCGATATAAGACAACGATACCGTCGTAAGTAGATCTCCTTAACATTGGAAGTGTTCCAATTTTTAAAAACAACATAGTGCAATGGTTTTTGTACAGTTTTTACAGTAAAGACACTATCTAATCTTAACTTACATGCCAAATTTCAATAACTTCGTACACGCGTTCTGTCAGTCAGTCAGTTGAAAAGCTTTAGAATTATAGACAAAATTATAAAATGTTCATAAATATTGTTAAAGCTAACATTATTCATAGTAAAATATTTTAAATTTAATTTAACAGTTTCTTTGAGTAATTAGTATTTCACGAGGAAGAGCAGAAAATAACTGCATAACTGCAAATTATAACGTAAACAGTAAACGTAACACACTTTAAATTTTAATTAAAATTAACATTCTATGAGAATTAAAATGTTTATAAATAGTTTTAAAAAATGTAAGAGCTTATTTTTTTATAACTAGATTTTGACTGCAGGTTCGTTTATGTGAACTATAAAACATATTTTTATAAAATACTTTTTATATATTTTCGTAACCAGACGAAGTTTCGAAGATTAATGCGTTCAACAAATATAGTCTCTTAAGTATATATTCTAGTAAAAATCGCTACAGTAACGTTAATTCTCTTTTATAAAAATATATTTCAACCATTTATAATTATAACTTTTAATAATATAATCAAAAATGAATAGACAACAAAAGAGAAATTTAATACATAATTAAACAATTATAAAACAATCATACGTTCAAAGCTTACTCAAAGGATAACATTTGAAATTAATAATTTTCTCTTTGAACAACAAAATGATAATCGAATGCTAATTCTATTGCTTCGCTTAGTTTAGTTTAATATCTATTAAGAACTCGTGCCCATTTTTCAAAGAACATATACAAATATTGTAAAAATGTTCAAAAAGTTTCCATATTCGTATCCTGGTTTAATTTGCCTTTTAATACCATATAATTGTATGGTCATCTAAAACTAAACTTTTTTTCAGCATGATACTGTATTCCGCACCTCCTGTATACCAGGGTAAATAGACAAAAGGAACCTGATGGTAAAACTCTCCGTTCCCCACTTCGCGGAGTTTTCAGGCACCGCGTCCACAACCGTCTCGTGTACAGTCACACACTTGTGTCATTGCACCCTTTATTCAACGTTTTATTAAAAAAAACACAAAACGGAAAAAGCCAGTTCTAATCAATAGATATATATTTAAAAAAGTTTTATATTACACATGACTTCTTTTCGTATTTTGATTTCCATGGAAAAACTGACGGTCTCTGAGGAGCGTGTTAGTCAAACGGAATATGTTACGGCTCTAGTAAACCATTTCTTTCAATATTTGTGGTTAGAAGCAAAGTTTTTGGTCGTCAGAAATAGACGTATATATGAATCTAAAACTCAACTACATACGAGTACAAGCATTTGATAAAAAAAATATATTTTAATTTTGGATGAAGAAATGAGTTCAAGCAATGCCTCTTCCGGTTGAAAGTGGGGAACAAAAGTGGGCAACTTGACTTTCTATTTATTTTGACCAAATATTACTAATTCATGGGATTTCAATTCATTACAATGGGATAACCCACCCCCAAACTTTGAAATATGCCTCCCAATTGTAATAAAAATAAAGTTATTATTAGAAAGTTTGAATTTTCACTAGTGAATAATACCTACAGCAGTTAATTTAAAATTTTACTATAGGTAAAACTTTGCCAAAAACTACCTAAGGCCAAGCCATGTTGTTTTTTTTACTTTTAAATATGTTTTTCCTCTAAGAATAGCTTTTGGAGTAGAAAATAATTATGCGAATCCCACAATACTAAAGGACAAACCTTAATTAAGACGATGCTGCCTTCAAATGGAAATGTAAAGATCGCTTATTTTTAGAATTTTATTTGTGGTACTCAAACACTATTAATTACAACTTAATGAGATCGGAATATCTTAACACTCCGTATTTAAAATAAATAACATTTTTATAACAATTTAAATTTAAAGTAAGTACATACTCGTACTTAATTAAATCCTTAACTAGTAACACTTGAATGATAATTTACAAGGCAAGGAATATATCGCGAACATGTTTTTTTAAATCTCAAGCAAAACCGTTCTCATTACGGAGATGTGAACACCAATTCATGTGTAATCGACTCTGTAATTGAAATTGTATCAAATATCAAATGCTACAATGTATGTATTTAAAGCCTAACCCTAGTGTGGCGCAGTTGAAAAATGACTTAAATTACTTTTGATAGTAGTCGATTCGATTGAGAGAATTGTTATAAAGCGTTTTAATCTAAATATTATGTCAATCGACTGAAATTAATATCAAATATTTCGGTCTATGGTATCTTAAAGCACAGAGAAAAGCGGGATTCTAAGTCAACATAATAAAAAGATACGTATTTTCTGCATTTTGTATGAAATCGCCGCCTATTCCAAACCTACACTGAACGTGGTTTAGATAACCTTTAGGTTTAGATAACCTATAGGGTACTTCCCGTTGATCTACAATTATAAAATTTGGCACGAAGTGAAAAAAACAGTTAAAGGATTTAATTAATTATTCACTGTCCAAAAGTATCGTAACCTAAACAAGTTTAAATTTAATCCAATCCTATATTATATTTTACTTTTTTACTTTTACTAACCCAAAACACCACCTACAACTAAAATACCATACAAAATATTACAATTATATCCTAATTATTTCAGGCACATGTATCTGTAAAATGAAACATGAGCTTACAAAGGAACCTTTTTATAAATATGAAGGGATTTATAATAAAACAAAAGGAGTTTACTGTGTGGTATTAAAAAACAATAATAATTATTATTAATATACATTCCTTTGTTTCAGCGATAATTAGGTACTTATAGCTCCCAGCGAAAAGGATTTTCAGTTCTTAAATTATCCTTAATTTGAAAGCTCAGGGTTATAACGTGTTTCTTATAACGTTTAGAGTGTAGCTAATTTTTATTTTTAATATAGAGATTTTGTACTAGCGACTGACGCTGACGGTGCTGGCTCCTTAGTTCGTTTTTCTATTTAAAAACTATCCCTAGTGAAATTACTTAAATTTACAAAATTATAATTAAAACTATTTTAGCATTTTACTATATAGATTTTCGTTTGTTGCTAATAAACACACTCCCCCGAGTGGGATTCGAACCCACATTCACTATCAATAGTGGAAAGTATTTAACGAAGTCTCAACAACGTCATAAAGTGATATTTTTACAAATATCTAGATATTTTCCATTCCAATCTACTTAGACAGCTGCGATAATAGTAACTTGTCATCAGTTTTATAGGTTTCACAAAACTTTTCTGAGAGGATATAAATAATAAATCCATTTCATTATATTTTTAAATAGATTTCATATTCAACACTTGACGTGATTATATTTGTGATTATATTCAACTTTTCATGCATGCGTTTGTGTCCTCGCATGTAGAGTTCCGCCACTCAACAAGTTTGGACTCACATTTGGACGGAAAGGGTAGAACGGAGTATCTTGGTCACTATCCTTACTCTGTAAACTGTATTTGGGGTCACGCGAGAAGGTGAAATATTCCTTCGTTTAAAGTTTTTAAGTACAATTTTTCCGAAACAACATCTTTCATATAGCTTTTAAATTAGAACCAACAACTGTCAATGAAATCAAACACTATCTACTAATAACATCATGTGCGTGTTCTTCTGACTGAATTTTAATTGATATTATATAAAATAGTTAAAACCAGTGAACAAAATGCGGCTTCGCTTCACGATATTATATTCAAGTTATTATATACAAAATTGTTATAGAAATTCTAGCCTATGTATTATCTATAAGTTATCTATAGTACTACTACTTTCAAAATAAACAATGTATCCCTGAGTGGTATTTGAACCCACGACCTTCGCGATTACACTCAGACTCTGTGCCACGATGGCCTCTTAATCTTTAAACAGTGATAATAGTAATCAATAGTTGGTGATAATATAAAATTATTTAATATCAGTACCTAAGTAAATGACATTATTACTTTTATTTTTACAAATATCCAAAGGCTACGTTTCATTCAGCCTTTGAGGTTCTTAGAAGATTACTTATCTCCGTACAGATACTGACCACATTTACTTTTTACTAATCTTAATTCAATAAATCATATTTGAAAGAAAATCCTTACGTTTTAAAATATAATCCGCTATATTTGGATGTTTTCTTTTTGAAGGATTACCTACAACAAAAATATTCTAGTTAATAAACTAAAATATAGTAATATAATAGTTTAATATTTTCCGTCCCCCGATTTCCGCCGAATTCTTAAGGTAAAAAAAATAATCTATATAAGGGTAAAATCTTTAATGAGATTCGAACCTGTAACCCCTTATTTTAAAAGATTAATCAAAGATTAATATTGAAATGCAAATAGATGCACTATCAGGGCAGGGCACGTTACAGCACCCGACGGCATCCGACAGCCCCCGATATAAAACAATAGATGTTCTCACATAAAATGTATGAATAATATATTTCATTAGAAACAATGGGATTATAATATGAAATATGTTAATTAAATGTTTCTACTGTTTGAAGTAAGTACTTTTATTACTTGACTTATGTATGTGTAGATTAACATTTAGAAATGCTGAATTTTGTAATAATATTATTAAAAAATATTTTTATAAATGACATTTTATTTTTTTTGATAACTGAATACTTCAATTCAAAACGTGATGCTTCGATAATTCCATATAATGTTCAATAGAATAGTTTTGTATTGAACTGCTACCATTCGTTTGTGGTTAATGTTAAAGTTTCTACTTGTAAACACAAAGTACTTTAAACCTAGTTGTTTTAAACAACAGTATTTCAAATATGGGAATTATAATTATAAACTTTAGAGTATTATGATAAGTTTCTGGGTATTTTATCTGTAGTGGTATTAATATATTTTTTTAAATAAAATTATTGAAGGAATAATAAAATTAATAAGATTCTATTTAGCTTAGTAATTTCTATAAATAATATTTATAATAATTAGGTACTTGGTTTACATTTAAGATAATGTGACTCTCTTTATTGTTATCACATTTTTATTAAAACATTTAAGAAAAAAAATGGTAATAAAAAAAATTATGCAGCTTTTACTGAATTCCATTCCAATTTCCATTGAAACATAATTCTCATACAGTTTACGTTACTTATAATATTACAGTTCCACATTCTCAGGTGAAGTTGTCTCAGAAAATTATCAGTCAATCGTTACTCTGATTGAGAGAACCAACTTGTCTACACTTCAGCTTCCTAAGTAACTGTACGTAACTTGGTTTTGGAGAAATTACTGCACATACATACAAACATATGTAAATTAAGTCTAACAGTTTATCTAATTTTGTGTTAGAATTTAGATTTTGAGTCTTTGGTATTAAACACTTCGTCGATGTTTTAGTTTTGACGTTTATTAAATTTATTTATGCCTTTAAAATTTATTGATGAAAAGCAAGTAATGTAGTTTGACTAGCCTAACAATTTCAACTTTAATACACAGAGATATATAACTTTCTTCAAATAGACTTTTGTTAGTTTAAAAGCTACCACCGGCACTCTAAGAAGTGCGGCACTCAAAAAATAATAGCTCTTCACTTTCTTCTTGATATGCAACACGCTTCACGCTGTATCCCGCATATAGGCAGGCAGAGTAGGCAGAGGGAGTCTAGTGTTACACTCCGTTCAAAATTTTCTGCCGAATTTTGGCGGCATTGCGTGTTGAGTGGCGGAATTCTACGCCGCTCTTTTCGTCGACATCAAATATGATTAAATGTTTTATCAATGGTTAAATAAGGTATTTCCTAAATAAACACGTGTTTTATTATGTGGTCAATTTAAACATAGATCACAATATAGCTAATATTGCAAGCACGTCCCTACTGATTTACTATGGTGGTAAAGCAATTTCTAGATTTCCATTTCTAGAAACTATTGTCTTGTCTTATCCTTCGCAGTACAGACAAGATAGATGCTCAACAATTTCAATATCTGGCTGCCTCTTAGCTTAATCAACATTACCAAAATTATTATGTGCTATTCAGTTGTTATGCACAACGGCTTTGGCTTAGGAATTACTATATTATTTAGAACGCTGCATCTACAAATTATAAATAGAAATGTGTTTAACTGTAAATATATATTTATTATGTAGATTATATATCTGATTTTGTTGAGGAAATCGTGCCATAGGGTTACAATCGAACTAAACTCACTCCCACCCGAAAGATTGAAATATTTACCTTTTTTATTTCCTCGTTATCAATTCCTTTAAGACACATCGATTGACTACTTTCCGCTGACTACTGAATTATTTCTATTAGAAAATCTTATATTAGAAAATTCGTGTTAAGAAACACCGGAAGAAGGCGAACTCATCGCCGCGCTTTGCCGGAGCAGAATGAGAAAATGATAATAATAAATAATTAATTCCCCAAATCGAACTCCCATCCGTTGCGTTTAAAGTAGCAAGTTTGTGCGCCCGCGCCTCTACAGCTTTAATATTAATATATTATGTATCTATCATATAGCTCATTAAAAAAATATTATAATAAATTTTAAGTGGACAAAACGGAAGAAGGATCCGTGGGGTCCAATTTATCCTTTTAATTGATTTTGGCACTCACTCACTTATAAAATTTTCTACCGAAATTGGCTGCAAGTTAGTTTTTGAAGTTTCATTATATTTGACGTTTTTGAATGATCCTCCAATGATCAGTTAATAATTCTTATTATTAATTTGTAGGGGGTTCTTTGTTATAAATCTTTTACTTTTAATTTTGACTCTAATTGTAGGGGGATGCTATTTAATTGTATATGAGACGGTCATCATTTCGAATTTAGAATTTAAGACGGGGGTCTTAAATTCTCTTTATCTATTTTGAAATCTGTAATATGTGCATTAAATTTAAACAGAAGTAGATATAGATACATTATTATTTTCATAATACATATCTTGCGGCGGTTAGTTCCGCGGCGGAAGTGCCTTAACACTAAGTTCTCAGATTTCCTCGATTATCATGTACGGAATAAAGCATGAAAATAAAAAAAAACATATCTTAACTCAAATTTTATTAATATAATTTATAAAATATATACTGATGGTAAAAAGGAGTAAAGATGGCCACCGGCGCGCCGTGGCGGGTCTCCATAGAGTATTCAAATTTAATAAAATATCACGAACGAGAGTGTTTGGCTAAATAATAAAACAAAGAGCTTTTGCTCAAAGAATTGATAGATTTATTTAAAAGAACTCTTATATATTAATACTAGTCGTTGCCGGCAACTACGTTTGCGTCTCTACTTTGAGATGTAAAAAGGAAAATTGCGTTTTTTCCGTTCCGTAAATCGAACCCTCAACCAAGCGCACCGTTTACAGTCAGATGCTGTCATTGCAAGGATTATTTAAATACGTCAAAATCAATATTTCGTTAATTAAAAATTTGGCTCATCTAACAATTTATTTGATAACTGAATATTATTTGAAAGTGCTTAGTAATTTTATAAAATTAACCCCATAAATAAAACAACTGCGACCATTCTCAATATATCTCATAAACATGAGTAGTAAACTTTGAGTGTCAGTTATTTTATGATCCTTTTGAATGGACTAATTCGTTCTTTATGCCCGTTTTATCTTTTAGTCGCTTACGACTGCGGATTCATTCAGTGATCTCGTTTTGTTGTAATAAAAATATATATTATAAAAACTTACTTTGGATGAGTTTTGAATTATTAAAATGCTGTAGGTATCCAAGCCCTTGCTAGGGATTTTTACATAAGTACATATTTTATCAACGGCGTTGAGTACCACGACTCAACTCGCACTGGGAAAATGGGGAACAAATTGTCTCGATACTAGTAGTCGCCTACTACGTTATGTGCGGGATATAGCGTGAAGCGGAAAAAAATATTACCTTGGAATAATCTATTACTGGACTGACTGACTGACTGACTCATGAAATGGGAAAAATTGTTTTGAATACTCTTTGATTCCCTCGAATGAGAATCAAACCGACAGCCATCGCGTTAAGAGTTGCACGCTTGTGCCACTGCGCCATGACGGTCTCAACAGCAAGTATTTTAATAAAATAAGGAAAGATAAACAACGTTTAAAGTAATTTGCAAATCTTAATAGAATGTATGGAATTAGAATAATAAAGTTAGTTCGCCAAGTTTAAGTTAACTGAATCAATATCTGTTAAGCACTATGCAAATCTACAGAAAGCGACGTCTAATACAATTTACTAAATTAAATGTAATTGCTCTATTACGGTGGCTTAAGCTGAACTTTTAGCGAGTACCTAGTATTGTGTATAAATTGTTTTGGGTTCGAATATACATATAGGTTATTATATACCTATTATTTGTATGGAATTTATATAAATGAAACTTTTTAATTGAAAAGTTTTTGATTTAGAATTCTTTATAATTGAATACATTTGAACTTTAAATTTAGTTTTTTTTTACTTTAATTAATATTATATTAAATAATGATACTACGGAACCTTATTCACAATTCGATTCGCACTTGGTATATAGATTTAACTATGAAACAAGGGCGTAGTATTTAATTTGTTTCTATTAGTTTGTAGTTCAGTTTTCGTCGTAGTTTTGTAAACAGTATGTTACAATGTAAGTTTGCTTAAATCGAACTAATGCTATGCCTGTTTCTTTTTAGTTTTTCTATTGCATTATCGCGAATAGAAAGAAATCTAATGCAAAAAATCGAATGATAAGTCTCTTTCTTCTCTTCTTTGTTGAATATATTAAGGATTTACGCAATGCGCAAATAAAGATTCATTTATGGTTCACAGATTAATAGTTGAAAAGTAAGTCCCGACTACCGGCGCCATTATGTCTGTAACGTCGACCTTCTGTCGGATGACGACCTTTCAGGAACAACCGCGTTCATTGCAGTTTTCAAGGATATGGTGTTTTGCTAAACAATATTGAGGGTTATTGGGAAAATGTTATACCAACTTTAATTTTTTTGAAGGGCTTTGGTATTCGGCTAGTGAGTGTAGTAAGAGTGTCGTGACTATAAATGGGGAATCCGTAAAATCCGTAAAAATATCTAAATCACACAACTGTCTCTATTAATATATACAAATATTTATACATCAAATATATTTAGAAACAAGAACTTTATAAGTATTTAACACTATCACTCATAGTGACATTTTAATGCCACTCTGCGTGTCGTTCTATGAAGAGAAAAAATACTCTTTGTAATTTTACTTTTGTATATATACCAAATGCCTTCCAAGAAATTAACTTTCAAAGTAGTTAGTGACTTCACATTTTAATGAACAGCTTCCTTTGCGTAGTGTTATATAAATAGGATTGAAATTACATTAAAAAATATATTGCAGTAAATTTTGCACGTGTAGAAAGTTATGAGCATTGGATGTTTCTCAATATAATTAAATGAATTATAAATATATAAATTATAATTGTACAAACTTAAGTTCTTAAATCAGAACGAGGAAATAACATTAATTTATTCTCCTTAATGAGACCTATAGCCGTCACGTTGACAGACTCTGTGCCGCTGCCCCACGAAGGCTTTTCCTTAATAGATTCTCTCCCTACCATACTATCCAAGATTGAACATGAAATTAAAAAAATATATATTTAAATAAATAAACTTAATTTGTACTACATACATTTGCCAACGTAACAATTCGTACAATCTCCTCAGTTTGCTCTCCATACAATATGATATTGGCGAATTATAATTAGTAACCAACCGGTACACTCGGAACGCTGTAAATTAAGAACTGAGGAATATGATTTTCTTCTTTTTCAATGCTTATTTTTTTTACAGATCTTGAAAGAATCATGAATAGAAGTATGTTAGCAGTAGTTTTCATCTGCCTGATCTCAGATGTGCTGGGCAATCCAGTTCGAAGATCACCAGATCTGGAAGCTCGTCGTAGGAGTGCCATCGATAGGAGTATGATACGGTAAAAAATGGATTATATAATGTAGACGAACAGATACAATATAGAGTAGATATTTATACTAATTACAGACATATCTGATATTTGTGGGGGGAAAATGTCCAATTTTTTGATTTTGATGTCTTAGCTATTAAACGTAAAAACAAACCATTTGAGAACTAATATTACACACTATTTTTATATTAATACATACAACTTTTAAGTTTAATCTCAGAATGTCAATTAATAATAAGCTTTCACCTGCAGATTTGGAAGATCGTACCCGCCAGAACCTTCCGCATCTGACATTCGGGAAGCTTTACAACGTCCAACTCGAAGAGGCAACAGTTTCTTACGCTTTGGTAGATCTCAACCCATGACCTTCACTACCGACGACCTCATATCTTTGCTTAGAACTTATGAAGATGAATACGATGGCCCAGTATCTAAAAGAGTTTCAAACTTCGTAAGACTAGGACGTGACCCTAAATTTATCAGACTTGGCAGATCCACTGATGAAGATAAACCTGGCTATGAACAAAGTTCCGAGCTCGTTGTAAGTGGCTATCCCCAAAGAAAAAGTAGAGCTAGGGACCACTTTATAAGGCTTGGTAGGGACAGTGAGGAATTGAGGGAGAATGACATGGAAGAAGTTGCCGAAAGGAAGAAGAGATCGACTGAATGCCACGACTGTAACGCGTAATTTTATTTGTAATCTAATCAAAGCCATACGTGATCCCTACTATTTTAGTGCCAAAGATTTACCGAAAATAGCCTAAGTACATGTAGTTAGATACATTTTTTTTTACTATTTTAATATTATAATTATTTATAATGTGTTTTTACATTTTATTCAATTTCTTTTTATGTTATTTGTTTGTATTCTGTGAAACCCAGTCATTTTGAGTTTAACATTCGTTAATTATTTATTTTAAAAAGGCTTAATGTATGTAATGTATTATAATAATTTTATGAATAATATTTTAATTTTTTATGATATTGTTTAAATTTTAAAATTAAAAATACGATATGGAGAGAATATTTAGCAGAGATGTATCCATGTTTATAAATTATTATAAGAGTTTTTAAATAAAATTTAAATATTATTATAATCTATGTTTCTTGTCTATAGACGTAAAGCAAAATACGCTTTTACCGTTTCAAAGATTTACCACCAATTTTAAAATGTGTAGCTTTATATGTAGATTTTAGTGAGAAACTTAAAATTTTACATAGAAATTCAAAATCACTACTGGACCCTGTCTTATAAGGCCTCATATACGTCAATTATCTATTCAGTTTAGTAGAATTTGTAACTGAATTACTATAAGAAGATTTTTAATTTGAATTTTACATACAAGCTTATCATTTTGATTTACAAAATCAATTAAAGTATTTTTTACCTGAATACAAAATTATGAGGCAGTAGTCGGAAAAATATTAATTAATCTAGTAGTATTTTGTTTTTTTAAGTTAATAATTCTCATGCTATACGAATCTTAAGATTTTCTAAATAATACATTTTCAGTACTTGCATCCAACAAGGCTGGGCTAAACGGATACTCGTACTGAATGAACTAGAATTATAATACAATTTAATATAATAAAAAATGTTAAATTTGATGTCGCATATTAACTGTTGAAATATAGAATAAAAGGCATACATGTAACAGCAGTATTTTTCCTGGTTTTATTTATGTGGAAATAAAGGCGTGTTACATTGGATTGCTGTTGAGTATTAAAATCCTCTTCCTAGACGAAAGTTATAGAAAAATCTTAATAATAAATAACAAATTAAAATCTTATAGTCATTTTATTATTTATCCTATTATTTACTTTTATTGAAACTAAAAAAATAACGTAGCTTTATCGTTATAAGGTCTGCAAATAATTTTCAGTGTCGAATCAACGAAAGTTTCTCTTTCGTTGTATTAACTAATATATATTAACTAATAGCAAGTCACTCTGTTTTATTAATATACTGTAACGAGTATTTTTAAAATGAAAGATTAAGAAGAAGACTAAGGTTGCTCAACAATAAGAAAAACACACATCATCTAATAAGCAATTAAACTGCCAACTAACTAAACTATTAAACTGTCACTTAAATCTATTTATTTTAAGCTCGTCGTCATCCCCCGCAAATTAACTTCATATTTTGCTATACTATTTTTGATTACTCACTATAAGAATACCTATTATAAAGCTAAAGAATTTGTTTTGTGGATCGCACTAATTTTAGGAACTAATTACTGGTCGTTGATTGATCGGGAATGGTGATGCGACATGGGTAACTTCAAATAGCACATCTATCTACCTCCACCTTAAAAAGGCTGGCAATGCACCTGGAGCTCCTCTGGTGCTACTCGGAGTCATGGGCGGCGGTGATCACTTACCATCAGGTGCCCCGTACACTGGTTTTTGCCTTTTTTATTATTTTTTAAAAGCTATATCCACGGGCGCATAGTTGCCCATGCCTTTTTTTAGTTTATCAAAGTTCTTTTAATGTGGCGTACTTCGTTTTGGGATAATTTAAACTGTACTTATATCTAGAGCTTATACTAGAGGGGTTGGATGAGACCCCTACCGACAATCTTTTTTTTCCTATTATATTATTATCGTACATTACATTATATCATTATTTTATACATGTACAAGTGTGGAATCTTAGACTTGGGCTGGCTTATGCAGAACGCCTTCCTTAAGTTTTTGGATCAATGCCTCTATCACCCTATCGTCTCTTTGTGACATTTTGGTTTTTGCCTTGTCCTTTCCGTGAAAAGAATTACATGGCTATGTTCCATCGCTTAGCATAACTCTCAGTTTTTTTCTATTTGACCAAACTAGGGAAATTTCACGTCAACCCATTTAATTACTAAATATCTGAGCATATTTTAAAATTTGAAAACGGCTAAGAAAATGATATATCACAAAATTTTCTCAACTCCCTTTAGCAAATACGGGTGTTAAAATATATAGAAATAAGAACAATGAAATAATTAAACGGCTACTTCTGAATGCTTCTGAATAATAACGGATGTAACGAAGTAATGTGGAATATAATTGATCACTTCGAGACAAAACGCACAAGTGTTTAATTTTACTTTCCCAAAGGAAATAAGCGAAAATGAATAGAACTGGAAATAATTGTACTTAAGACCTTAGAAGAAAAATAATTATGAAGTCATTAATTATTATGAAAGTTTTGAAAATACTACTATTAATAATTATCATAAAATTGATTACGAATTGTTCTGCCAAAGCTTAGCTACCTCGTTGTACCATATTTGACGTTAAAGATAATGGAATCGATATCTGTTCGGAGGTTGTTTTTTAGTTTCACGCTGCGTTCCTCATGTAGCAATATAGGAAGATGGAACCTGGGAACCTTATATTAAGACACTCCGTTCTCATTCAGACATTTTCGTTGCCCATTTCCCGGATTCACGACGCTTTACATGCTTAATGGCGAGACTTAACGCCACTCTTTACGTCGTTACCACAGAGCGGAAAGCTGCGCCAGGATGATCTCGGAATTTACTTTCCATTTTGTTTATTTTTATCTTCCTATCTTTTGTTAGCTTTAGCAAGACAAAGAGTTGTATAGAGCCCCACTACTTAATACAAAATTGTCAACAACTGAGGGAAAGTAGACAACGGAGTGTTCTATATGAAATAATTAGAAAAACACAACAAAATAACCGACAAGATCTAGTACATAACATTATCTTAGTAAATCACGATTAATATCTCCAAGAATCATAAAAATAACGTAATGGTTCATAAAGGACAGAAACAGCGGAAGATTCTCGTGACAGCGTCTCAACTTGCTTTTAATTGGTGATAGCGCCTTTAGCGTTGTGTTACAATGCACTTTGTAATATAAAGCTTAATGTGAATTAAGCTCGTATCTATATAGTTAAATAAAGCTTTCAATTCGATATATTTTTCGTCAGGCTAGTCGTGTGACTGTAAACGCGAGTGGTTGTGGGATCGATCCCTAATCCCTAGAATAAATTAAATATTTATTTAAATGTATACTTCTATTTTATTTGCTCTGGTGTACAGCCACTCAACATCCCTCCAGAATTCGCCGGAAGGGTGGAAAGTAGTGTATTAACACTATGTTGCCTCTGCCTACCCTGCTGTGTGCGGGATGCAGCGAGAAGCTGATTTTGTTTTAGTTTATAATATGAACTTTTTCCAATGTATTACTACATAAAGTATTATTACATTCTCTATTTCCTTTCGATACAATTTCTCTTATCGATGTTCCTGTTTTCCTTTTAGTAACAAAAATTGACTTTAAAGTGGATGTTAAAATTTCGTCTCAACTGTTCATTAAAGTGAATGAGGTAAATATACTGTTGATTTTAATACTAATAAAAAATGATTTAAAAGTATACGTCTTGTAACTGTAAATAGTGTTTAACTTTAAATAATCTGAAAACATTTATTTGAGGTCGACTATAAGCACGCACGTATTGTGGGTTTCGCACTTTGCCTCGACATCAAAAGAAATGAAAAATTTCATTTCTTCAAGTGGGAATTGAACCCAAACCTGTCGCGTTTACAATAACACGCTTGCGCCCCAACGCCACGACTGGCCGCGAATTTTGTAATTAATTAGAATATTTCTACATATTTTTGATAAGCCATATTTTATGGGAGTACAAAGGCAATGAATGTTACAAAGCAACAATAGGACAGTGAAACTTTTTAAGCTTGGCGAATGTATCTAGGTATATTAATAGCTTAAGAACTCATTAATAAATTAGAAATATTTTCAAATAATAATATTGATAATATTCCCAGACAACAGACGAAATCGATGTGGCGCAATGGCGAACGCAGCGGTTACGGATTTGATTCCCACTCATCCAAATGAATGATTTACATTTCTTCGCTCTGGAAAGCAAATAAACTACGACGTTAAGATCCGCCGCTCATCACACCAAGTCATGGAAAATAGAGAAAGGAGTACATTGTTATAAGCAGGTTATATAAAGTAAAGCTAAAATTAAATAAAAACAAAACTCACAGCTATTATTGCTACTAACGATTTGTATCTATTTTCATTATATGTATAGTGATTTCAATTATTAAAAAAATATTAGTAGGCTGCGGTCGCTCTACAATTGATTGCTAATCATATTGCTATTTACACATGTATAACATATATATATATATCATTTTTTTTATCTTTACGCATACTTACTCTGTATAGAGGCCAGTCTCGGCGCAGAGGCAAAAGCGTGCGACTGTAAAACATGACAGGGTTTGGGTTCGATTCCCACTCGAGGTATTGAAATTTCTGCCACTCAACACGCTATACCTTCAGAGTATGAGGGACGAAAGCGTCTCAATGAGAGCTGAGTGTCTTAACCCTGGATCCCAAGGTTCCATCTGCCTTTATTTTATTAATACATATATCAAACATCATATTTTCCTTTCAGCCGCACCCAGTATCAGCATATTGGGCCTTCATGTTTCGAGTGACTGCCAGTATCGCGATCATCTGGAAAGCAAGGCCTAGTTGGCCTCGAAGAAACTGGGGGTCATCAATAGAGCGAGACGGTACTTCACGCCAAAACACCGATTGTCCCTATATAGGGCCCAGGTTCGGCTACACATGGAGTACTGTTCTCATCTCTGGGCTGGTGCACCCCAGTATCAGCTTGACCCATTTGATCGCATACAACGTAGAGCTGTTCGAATCATTAAGGACCCAGTAAGCTGTGAAAGGCTTGACACTTTGGCTCTGCGTAGAGACGTCTCCTCGCTGTGCGTTCTCTATCGCATTTATCATGGTGAGTGTTCTGAGGAACTGTTTGACCTGTTACCTGCCGCCGAATTTTCTAACCGCACAGCACGTCACAAACTTAAATATCATCCACACCATCTGGATATGTGGCACTCCACTACTGTGCGGTTTCGTAGAAATTTCCTTCCACGCGCCACCGAACTGTGGAATGGCCTACCCGCGTCAGTGTTTCCAGGTCGGTACGATATGGGTGCCTTCAAGAAGCGCGTCTATCTCCACCTCAAAGGCCGGCAACGCACCTGTAGCACCTCTGGTGCTGCACGGGGTCGTAGGCGGCGGTGATCACCGCCAGGTGACCCGTACGCTCGTTTGCCTTGTCCTTTTTCCATTAAAAAAAAAAAAAAAAGAAAACGCTTAATATTCTGAATGACGCTTTCACCATGTAAGCATGAAAGCTATAATCAATCTCCAGATTTCCCCTATTTGTCACTCATCGTTCGGGTCGTTTCACAATTGAATTGTTATTTTTATTGGCCTGGCATTCAAATAACACCCACCCACTATTTACAGATATTTATAACGTTTAATAGATACACTGAAGCTATTGTAACGCTGTGGGTCAGAATATGGCTGTAAACACGTTGGTTGCGAGTTCGTTCTTAGCTCAGCTCAATAATACATACATACATTTATTCTAAGCATTAGGAAAACATAGTGAAGCTCGATTTACGTGAGAAGAAGCTGTGCAAGTATTTAAATAGAAGTAAGGTTAATTAAAATTAAGTTTATCTAAAGTTTGTTAGTCAATGCATGTGCTACTTTAAATAAAAAATCTTAGTTTTATTACTTCACGCTTTATCCCGCTCATAACAAAGTAGGCAGAGGGAACCAGGGAATCAAAAATAAATACTCTATTCCCATTTAGATTATTGCTTTTAATTTACTATTTATAGATAATCGGAAACAAATTTAATAGTATAAACGTAGCTTTAGACAAATCTATTAGTCACATATCAAATCAATAGCCAAACAATTCTAGTGTAAAGTGATTAATGAAAATATTCACTCTCTATGACGATTTATTTATTAAGCCTCGTATTTTATTATATGTCATAGAAATGTGGAGGTTTTTTTTAACTTATAGCTGAGCCGAATGCACAGAATTATGAACACACGCACATGTTGGGTATAATGGTACAACGTGTATATAAAAAGTTTCGCCGATTTAGCCTCTATTTCATTTTTTTTAGTTAAATGAAAAGTGTCCATTGCGGCGCCCAAAACTGCTTTAAAATGTCTTAAAATATGTTTATTTATGTTATATTTGTGCTGTCATTGAGGATTTTAGTGCTATAAATTTTATATACAAATGTCAATTATCTACTGTAGGTACTATAATTTATGGGAATTGTTGCAAAAATAATATTTTCCATTGTAAAATTCCACTCAAAATGATAGTGCGCGGACAAAGGCTTTGTTTGGCTAGGGCGGCATCTATGAGGGCGGTCCATTACGATTTCTATAAGTTTGGGATAACAGTTTTTTTTTACAGAAAATATCATTTATACATCAATCATTACTGAATACATACTGTAGAAAAGTTTTATATCGAATTATGTATATAATAGACTTTATAATATTACTTAAATAGATTTTGTTTTGTTTACCTAGCGGTCAATGTAACTGGTGAATAAAAAATACTCTGTAATTACTAACAAAAAGAGAAAATATAAAGCGAAAGTGAAACTAGTGTTCCAAACCAAAGGAAATTCTTTTTTTTTTCAGCTTCACGCTGTATCCTACATGTAGCAAGGTAGGCGAGGAAGCCACGTGTCTACACTCGATTTTGCGCTGGATTCTGGAGACATCGCGTGTTGAATAGCAGAACTCAACGCCGTGCCTTGCCTCGACAGCAGAGCGAAGAAATGGAAATATAAACGTAAATAAATATTTAACTTCCTCGAGTGGGAATCGAACCCACACCCGTCGCGTTACAGTCACACCCTTGTGCCGCTAAGCCACAGCGGCCACATATCTACATATTTCTCGTATTTTCATGAACATCTGTTAAGGTTAAGTTAATCTCATTACAATGATTGCACTTATAAGGTAAGTTTATAAGCTAATTACATGTTATACTTTGCCAGCGCCCCTCAACCTACAGCGGATTAGAAATTATTATTGCAACCCTCTTTGCAGTTTTAATGCCGCTGCCTTATTTTGTTCTTTAAGAAAATTTTAATAAGGAAAACTAATTATTTAACTTGTATATTAAAAATACTATTTCATTAGAAGTTATTAGCTTAATATAGTTTTAAACGTTCTTTTTTGACATTATTTTTTTTTTATGTCAAAAAAGTTATATTTAAAAATCGAGACATATTTAAAACATATTAGGTACTTAATAATCTTAATATATAATACAAATCGTTTTTTGGAAATCAAAAAAAAATTAAAATATTAATAAATAATAATACATTCTTTATCAAATATCGAACTACTCTATCAGGAACCATTAAGATCATTTTAGTAGGAAAACTTTGAAAGTCACTGTACTTACTATATCGGATGAAACGGGGAATCCCTTGCCTTGGCCCTGAATCTATAGTCTAGTAACGCTTGTTACATTCTAATATATCATTTACTCTGTTATAATTAAGTTTACTTTAGAACGATTTTTTACAAAATATATTGGATTATACAGCTAGCTTATGGCCAGTGGCAATGAATCTTAGATCTTACAAAGTATGCAGTTTCGCATTAAAATGAAATATATCAAGTGCCTGTTTATTTTTTTCTTAAATAAATAAGTAAGGTAAACATCAAATCTACAGATTCGATTATACTGATGGAAGTTCACGTGAAAATTACGACACATAGACGTCAGTAACGTTATAAAAGATCAATAATATTTTTTAGCACGCATATAGCGAAGCAAAGCGCGGCGTTGAATTCCGACATTTAACACGCAATGCCCCCAGAATTCAGCGGAAAGTGACGAGCGCATATTTCTTAAAGGGAATGGAGTATCTTAACACTCCCAGACTACCTCTGCCTACCCTGCTATGTGCGAGATACAACGTGAAGCTAAAAAATGATAATAAAACACGACATTTCTTTTTATGCTAAATGACAGAGCTTAACGCCGCTGACTACGGCAACTACTTTAACGAACTAAGCAGTACAAAAAACAAGCATTATAAATAAGGATATTTTTTCAATTGGGATTGAACCTATAACCATTGCGTGCAATCAGTCACCTACTAATTGCACCACAATGACGTTTGACCGTGGACGGCCATGAAACACATACATGTGTTTATTGTGCCAATACTGTATTGATACAGAGATGTTAAGCATATCGACTGAAAGCGACGGACTTATAGTAATAGCATTAGCGAGATAGTGTGGGATAACGTCAATATCGATAAGTTATTTTTTATTTTTTTTATTATTTATTTTAAATTGAATTATTTTATTTTGAACACCAAGATTGAATATGGTTTATATGGATATTGTATTTGTCGAAATAAACTATTATGAGATGTAAAAAAGTCTTCTACAGAAATGAGTTTGTGAATTAAAGTTTTTTATTATTCAGTAAATAGCAGTAGCAATTTACGAGGGAAACAATTTAGTTCATCAATGAAAATCTACCTACTCTTTATTCACGCTCTAAAATAATATTTATATATTTTTTTATGTCCATGCACATTCTCCATTATCAGAAAGATAAAAATGCTTAAAAATCATTAAAGGATATTTTAATATACATATGTACATCCAGTCACATTTTGTTTGGTCCAAGACCACAAGGTTTTCTAGAGGAGATCGCTGATTTAGCAATAAAGCAGAATTTTAAATTTTAATTCTGAATACTTCTTATCTGATATACAATCAATTTTTTTTTTCCTTTACATTTAATTTTATTATTGTTCATTTTCATATCGATACACCGCCCATCTCTAAACCGATGGCGAGCCCACTTTGAAAATTCGATTAACGTATTCACTTAGCATACCGACCAGTGTCCCGCAGGACAAGTCGTAGGGTGGTATTATATTACTTACCATTGCGTACTGTGATCATGAGTATCAGTGAATAATAGGTAAGTAGAAAATTTTTTTTACATTTTTTTAAATTTTTTGCATGTTTTAATAACTTAGTAGGATATATAGGGTATTAATATAAAAGTATGTTTTCGATTTTATTGGTTTGTTCTTATTTTTTTTAAACAATAACACAATATATTAGGTGGTTTAGGTTACAAAACTTACGAACTTGAAGTCTTCTAAAACGAAAAAAAATGTGCTAGCATTGTAAGCAATGCAATATGCTCTGCTTCGCTTTTTACTATGAAAGCTTAAGTTATTGTTTCTAAAAATAAATTTAATAAAATTACGAGTGGTATAATAACTTTAGGTATTATCGTGATTCTGGTGGTATATGTATATATGTTATATACTGAAGAAATATAAATATTTCCATTGATAATACTCGTAGTACTCTTCAGTGTAGTTAGACAAAGCAACTTTAGGTTTCGCAACCTGTTATAGTAAATGTCTAGAAATAATCAATCAATATGCGTGTATGTGGATGCCAGAAAACTTCATTTATATTTATTTCTTCAAAACTAATATGTAAAATACATAATATCCTTTTCTTCATTAGATTTTTCTTAATAATCTAGTTGATACCGAAAACAGGGTATCCCTGATAGAAGCCTGGTAGAAGCTGAAGTGTTTGTTTGGTCAAATAGGCTAATCTAAGTATTGAGTAGTTCCAATTGAAAAAATGTTTTTATATTTGATATTACATTTATCGAAAGGCTATAGGCTATGTTACATCACGTTATCACTCGAATATTTCCCCAATACCTACCTACTACAGATTCCTGGTCTTTGTAGCAGTGGGTTAGGTCGACCTGATCTGGTCAGAGCTAATTTGGACTCATAAAATGTGTCAACTGTCAGCGATTTCTATTTTATTTAAAAATAAATCAATTAAATATTAAGTCGTTATCACGGAATAACTACAAACGCTTATGGGTACGAATCCCTTTTTTAGTTCCTTTGCTTTCTTTTTCCTATTGCTTTGTCTTGAACAACCAAGAGAAGGCTACTTTTACCATAAATACTGTCTCCAGTAGGGATTGAACTGATAACCATAAAATATATATTCAAACCCCCTACTGGGTAACAATAATGTAATTTGGGGTTATATGATACTTGCACCAATTTAGTAGATAATTACTTTTAATCCCAAATTAGTCAAGAAAAACCGTACCAGAGCCACAAAAACACTCTCATTATCAACTACAACTATAAAAGTACAATAAATAATGGCCAATCTTATTAACCTACATTGAACGTCTCTATTTACTAAGTGTATGAAAGTATAATATATCATGTAAAAATTTTGTGATTTATCACTGTTTTCTTTGTTTTTTCTTTCTCAACACTTACTAAAAGCAAAAATATAAAATAAATCATTGAGGTCACACAACTTTCCAAAACTATACATTAATTTGTTTTTCACACTGTTGATTTGTTATCTATTAAGTTTATCTTTTTTTTTCTACTTCCTCATTCTGGTAGACGTTGACCTCTACCACTCAATAAGCAATGTTTCGAAAATTTAGCAGAAAGTGTGCAATCAGGGTGTGTAGGAGAAAACGTGAAGCTGCTTTTTGTCTGATAAGCTACATATGTACCTACTCGTATTTCTAAATAATTTGATCATTTATATCAAACACATATTTTTTTTCATTTTTACTCAGGCAACATACAAGACCTTAATAAAGCACCACTCGTTTCTTAACTTGTCTTCAAAAATTACATATAAGCAATTTATTTGTAATTTAAGTCCCCCAGAATCAGAAGAAAGTGGAGAGCGAAGGCTCAACACTAGATTCCCTCTACCGCTACAAGCGCAATAGAGCGTGAAGCTAAAAATCTTTTAGATTCTTTAGTAGCAGCCCAAGCCATTCAGTCATAACCAATCTACAACTTAACGTAATTTTAAACTAAACTACTAGAATCTAGAATCACGTGAACCCAACACGTGCGTACATAAGTCGATCAATCTTCACCCTGTCTCCAATCCGCTGCTCGTGCTCACCTTGAGCCCCAATCCCATTATGCCAAGTAAATCACTTACACAAATAACGCAAGTGCTGACTAACTGACATACTTCTGAGTCTACCTTAAGAATATGCTAGAACTTTGGTTTTGAAGTTAAAAACAAATTGAGGAAAAAACTACAAAAGCAAAGTAAAAATATATATTAGGTGTACATTTTAAGTAATTACATATAACTAGGAGGTAGGTAATCATTATTTGCACTGGGTACAATTTACTTTATAATATATATATATATATTTTAATTGATACTTTTTACTGGAATTAATATTTTTCTATTGTAGTGGAATTTGGCCATTTCACCAAATGGAGATTGTATCCAGAACTATTGCGATAACGTTACTCCAGCACCAGAAAGGCCTCAAATCTAATTAAGCCCGGCGTTAAAAAAACACATTATACTTTATTTGTACACTGATTTCGTACTCACACCCGCTGAATTCTAATTACCATTGCAATCTGGATTTCAAACATACTGACGTCATAGTTTTATGTCCTTATGAAAACATTTTTACTAGGAATATCTTCTGGTATAAAGCTGAAGCATATTTTAAACAATAAATATTACATAGGTAATATTATATTATTTAAGTAATTATTTACACTATAACACTAAAGCCGTAATAAACCCTAAAATCAACAGTAGCTGTAAAGTAGAGCTGTTTTTCCCATTAATTGTGCGTCATCAGCTTTTGCCTTTTACAGTAGAAAGATGAAGCTAATAATTACTTAAGCGGAATTCACATACGTCGATGAATATTTTCATGCCGCGTGTGTTACTGAATATATTATATTAATTTACTTTATGAAGTCAAATACTAGATGCAATTACTAACTGCTTAACGGCCGAAATGGCTACTGGTTTTTAGTTTATTTTATTCATCCTATCCTGTCAATACAAATACAGATAACCAGAAGTCAAAATATTCTGCGATGTGATATTGCAGATCTCAACGCCTCTTTAAGTTTTTTTAAGAACGGAGAAATAGAAATAATTAATTTCCCCCACTCAGTATCGACCCACAACTATCTCCCACCAACGGTATCCCACTACGCCATGATAAATCTGTATTTCTATATATTTCTTATTAATTTTAGATACTATGCGTCATTGCTTTTAACTGATGTAAGATTTGATTCCGGGATGTACCTACCTATTTCAATTTAACTGTAATACTGTGTTAATCTCACAACGACTGAATATAACCTTGGCTTTATATAAAGCACATATATTGTTTTATATGAGTAAACTGTATTAACATGTTTATGAATATTGGAAATTTTATGCTATTTGTATGTATACTTGAAATGAAATAACAATCTGAGACCTAAGCTAGTTAGATATTCTTATTCTTCTTAATATACCAGGAAGTCGTAAAATTATTATTTGTTTAAAATTTAAAAATATTTGTTATATTTTTAATATTCAATTTCATTATTTTGAGAAAATAATTAATTTCGATAATAGAGTATGCACGGTTTTAAACGAAATAAAAAAAGTGACGAGCTAGTGGTTAAGTAGGTACCTTTTATTTGTTGCGAAATGCAACAGATACTTGAAAAATGACTGAAATACAAAAAAAATATTATATTTATACATAAATATATATGTAAACTTCACATTCACTCAATGTTTTTATGTGATCCAGAAACATTTTAAAAAACTTTGTTTATAAGCTCTTCATTTTAATTGCTCGTACTTACTGCTATAATTCACCGTAAGTAGAAACAGTTAAATTCAACCCATAAATCTAACGGCTCGAGTACTGAAGGTAAAGGTACGACGAGAGTGACCGCGACTATTTGCATTATTTATATAGTATAGGGACCCTATTAATAAGACTCCGCTGTTAGATTGTCTGTCTGTCATCAGGCTGCATCTCATAACCGCTATATTTACACAGTTGACAGACAATAAATCTTAATTATACATTTTGCTCATACCCTTTTTTATCATCAAATGTCACTTACCCTTAGAACTTTAACAAAGTATAACGACAGTTATGCGTTTGAATAGGAATTCGTTAAATCCTATTTTATAATTGTTTTAAAAAATATCAAATTTAAAATGTTAGTAAGCTTAATAATCATTTAATACATATATAAAAAAAGTTTTACAAAAATTGTATTTTTTATACTCTTCCCGTGGACTTATGAAATCATTGATGGAGATTCTTGTATCCCTGTTTTATATTTTAATATAATTCCATCCAGAATCCTTAAACAATTTAATCATACTCGTATGTCTATAAAAAACATAGAATGGCTAATTCCACATGCCCTTTCATAAAAGAAAAAAAAAGAAAAAATATTCTACAAACCTTATATAACACATGAACAAGCGTGTGCAACAATAAAAATCAAATTACATAAAGAAAAGGACAAAACTATTATAGTTAACTAATCTATCCTATTAAGAGATTATCCGCTTACATTTGGACCGCGCCATCGATCGGGGCCAGGTATTTTTACAATGTAAACAAAATCCTCGTTTCTGTACATCAAAGAATAGAACGCCATATGCAAGAAATAAAATGACAGTAATATATTTTTTCTATTATCTATATATTTATAAAGATGAGATTTTTATTTATAATAACAGAATCGTTAGATTAAAACACATGATTGATTCTTCCTGAGATAATAAAGTAGTAATGTTAATTTATTATGTAAAAAAAACCACCCACTGAGGGTTCCGTACCAATTTCAGAATTATAGTTCAACGGGAGTTTGCAGGCGAATGTACACATTTTATATGCAATTAATATGTAAAAGAACATTGATGTAAAAAATATGAATGAATAAAAGCCAACCATAAAACTGACAATCAATGAAAGTCTTCATTTGATTTAAAGCTTCAAGGCTCCCTGAAGTGATTCGAGTGGGAATCAAAGCGGTGACCTCCAGCTATTTAGACAGATGTTATGATGAATCACATATCATATTTAATTTGTTGATGAAACGTTCGTTATAACGCCACTGCTTTAAGATTTTCCGAATGTTTCACTAGAGACTTATACTGGAACTCTTTAACTAAATTTATTTTTATTTAACTTCTGTTTGTATTATTAGAAACATTCTGTTAAATTAATGCTCAGAGACTAAGTAACTTCACTTTCCACCAACATATTTATACACTGTGTTAAAAAATAGCAGTGGGTTCCACTTATTCCCCGTATTTTATCAAAGTATATGAACTTATATCGTTCTATTTAAAATCAGAAACCCTCCTGTCGTCAAATTCAGTAAGAATACACGCAGCAAATAAAGTGTAAGATCAAAATAAAATTGATTTCTTGATCAAATTTTTAGCAATTCTCATTATTTAAGCAAATACTTTCCTTACAAAGAAAATAAATAAAATGCTATTAATTTATTATACGCGTAGACTGGCGTATCCTGCTGTACTGTGTTTACTCTGCTGTTTAGTATTGGGATAATCTTAAAACTAAAAAAATATATATATATTACTACCTTTAATAATAAGGCAAAGCCATAAATCTACACTAGTTAAGCTAAAATGAAAGAACGTTAGCTGACGCTGTACAAGATACGCTATTTCGGAATTAGTAATGCGCGTGAGTCGATCTGAAACGTACTCGTACGAATTATTTTTGAATATACGACTTCCTTTTTTGATTGACGTCAAAATTAAAATTATAATAACCAAAATTATAACAACTATTTTAAAATGAGTGTCTAAAAAAACAATAACATGGAATATTTTTAGTTTTTTCACTTATCTTATATTTAAGTTTGTAGTGAGTGTAATAAAAGGGTTTATATAGAATTTGTGAAAATGAAGAAACGGAAAAAGAGTAAGAAGCCACGTGTCAGATTTGACATGAATACTGTGGTAAATAAATTATGTACTACCTAACATACCTTATTTATTTATTAACCGATTTAAATAAAACAAACATTAAATGTTAAGGGAATTTGCCATGGATCTTTCATGTAGGGAGAGCGGGGCCAAAAGTTCTGATTTTTTTTTAACCAAAAATATTGCTACGAATACTTGATTTCAGTATTTATACAATATAATCAAATTCAAGTTACATATCTAGACTTGCAATTAAAACAGTAATTTGGGGGTATTCTTTGCAAGACTTTTTTATTATGAATTTTTTTATGACTGAAGTCGGAAAGTAACAACTTACCCCGACTTGGGGCAAGTTGTTAACAGACCGGGGTAAATTGTTACCACATTTTTAAAGCTATTATTTGCAAAATAAAAAACAATAAATAATCGAACAAAGCCTGTTTATTTAAGGAATAATTAACAGTATCATAATAATCACCAGCGCGAAAGCAAATTTTTTTTAACCGACTTCTGTAAGAAAAGGAGATTATCAATTCGACTGTTTTTTTATGTATGTTAGTTACTTCATAACTTTTGACTGGGTGAACCGATTTTGATGATTTTTTTTTATTTGAAAGGTAGTGCTTCCCATTTGGGAATCAATTTTTGGTCTATTTTTGACAATGATATCTATGAGAAAATCACATAAGTATTAAATTTGTATTAGTACGTGTGCGACAAAATGACGATTAACTCAATATCACGCCCACCGATTCCAATGATTCTTTTCTTATTTGAAAGGATACACTTAGTTGGATAGAAGGATAGTTTAATGAAAGTTTGGTTAGATTCTGATTATACAATCCGGCCAAAATTGAGAAAATTTGTTTTCATTTTAGTAAATTTTAATTATACTGGAATAGTTACAAGGAAAAACTTTGTTAAAATTATTGTCAGAAGTAAGATTCCACATCGTTGCATTTCTTTTCAACCAACCTCAAAAAAGATGTTTGCATTTTCAACCGACTTCAAAAAAGTGAGAGGTTCCCAATTCGCCCGAATATTTTTTATGTATTTTCTTGTCAATATACCAAAATGCTAGTTTCCACAAAAATAATACCTAATTGAGTCAAGTTTTTCATATCACAGCAGATGCCACTCGTTAACAACCACTACCACCACAACCAACACTCGTTTAAGAAGTATCCTTTTAAGGTTACTTATCACTTAAAATCGTAATTAGAATCAATTTTGAACAAAAATAATACCGAACCGAAAAACAACGAACTAAACAGTCAAAGATAATTTTACATAAAATAAAACTTATTTTGATTTTGTTAAACCAAAATAATAAACAAAGATTTTATAACTTTAGCTTTTCGCGCTCAATATGTATATGGTAATTCTTAATAGTTTTTTATCTTCTTCCTGCAAACTTTGAAAACTACATCCGCTGCTTTTTGCATCAACTCATATGACACATAACCTCGACTTGATTTTCGAGCATAAGTCCGCATGTTACTAAATTACAACATTTTTAAGTGTGAAAAATAACAATATTTACATCCCATTATTGGTACAAATAAATTGGCGAAAGTTTTTCCGAGATCACAACATGCCCAAAATAAAAGGAACATCTAGCCCCAAAAACACGTGTTGAAAAAAAAATTAAATATAAATAAGATTAGGAAACATAAATAATTTACAAATAGTGTTCCGAAATAGTAGATAATATATGTAAAAGAACACTGACATACTCGAGGCTAATCGTTAAAATTTGTGAGACAGATCAAAAATATCAAATGCGAAAATATTTACAATCGTGCACCAACGACACCCGTGTGCTATTCCATTGGTATCGGTTGCCACTGGATTGTTCAATATGCTGGCCATGGGTGCGCTATCATATTGCATTTCACGATATGTTTACTAAATATTCCTATTACTTTTCCCCGCGAAATTATTTCCATCGGAACAACTTACCTCGGTAACTTTTAGCCCCGCTCTCCCCTACAGACAGCCATCAGTTACAATTCATGTAGATATTACAAGGTTTATACATATATTACACTATAAATCAACCTTTCTCCTCTCCACCGATAAGTTAAAGCTTATCTTATATTATATGACACAATAGCTTCAGATATCACGTCACTTGAGATATCCTAACCCTTATATAATGCTATACATAAATTTTCGATCTTTCATACAAAAAACTGGTAGAGCATTGAGTTTTTTTCAATAGAAATGGAATTGTAAACTTATTGTTAAACACAGATAGTCTTATTAATAAAAAAAAATGTTTTATAAGGTGTACATTAAGACGACTATATTAGTCGTAGAGTATATTTTAAAAGTATCTGAAACGTAGAACATCGGGGCAGGAGAAAAAACGTCTTATTGTAAACCCAATGGTTTGTAGGTTTGATTCCCCCTGGGAAGAATGATTATATTTAAATTATTTTTAATTTCCTCACTCTGACAGATAAAAGGCGGCGTAGAATTCCGTCACTCACACAATGTGTTGTAAATTGAGTTGTAAGTTCTAACACTAGGATCTAAATATGTTTCTATATTCCAGATAATTAATTTCATTTGCATACAATTGCAGCACATTAGAACATTTTTAAGTAATAAATATATCAGCGAAAGTCAATAAACAAAGGACTATATATCTACCAATAATTCAAGTATACTAACAAACCTTCGCGCGTATTTGCTTCTCATTTGTTTGTTGACTTGCCTATTGTGGACTAGAAAATACAGTACCAAACTCACCTTCCTATTGGCGACACTACCTTGTAATTTGAAAAGCTTTAAGCTCGAATTTATAAGTGATTTTTTTGTGTTAATATAAAGTTTTAGTGGAAAAAAATTGATAAAATATAAGAAAATTTTATTAATTTAAAATAAATCTAATTATATCTGATAGCAGTTGAGTATGTCAAATTTTAAATTAAATTTGGCGCCAACTTCCTTCTGTGGTGAAAACGTGCGTACAAAATATCTTTAAAAAAGCAGAAAACGCTGAATATTGCATAAAAATTATAAGGTAAACTATTTATCAAGCTTGCAAATTATGAAGGTCATGGTATGAGACATCTACTTGTTTATAAATGGTATCAGGATGCAGTAGCGTAGTGACATAACCCACAATAGTGTGGGTTCGATTTATATTCGGAGGAATATATTTTAATTATTTTCATTTCCCATTACGGTAGACATAATTCGGCGTTACTCTCGCCCTTGTCTTGGAAATTGATCGGAAACTAGGAAAGATATCACCAGGTTCCCCTGTCTTTCCTGTTATGGGAAAAAAGCAGAGTGGCTTCAGGATATATTCATAGGTAAACTAGATGAATAATTGTTTCTTTTGAATTAATATACTGTATTATAAATCACAAAGTTCGAATTAGAATAAACCAAAGAGAATTTATGTTATTTATTACTGTCGACAAATTACCATAATAATTGGTTAATTTGCAAATAAATGATGGGTTCTAAAATGTAATATTTCATTAACGACCTTCTGTTCATTAGAGTTAGAATATTTTAATACGATTCTAATATGTGAGAGTTCTGCTCGCGGTTTCTTCTGCATGGATTAATAGAATAACTATTTTTTTATTTCCAAAGTTGGTGGGTGTATAAAAACCTTCTTTGCGACATCACATTCATACAAACAAAAAAAATCTTGATTTAATTCTCGTATTGTATAAAAATACCTTCACGTTTTTCTGCATAGTAGGATAAAGAAAGGGACTCCGTACCCTATTTTCCAGAAAATTCTAAAAACACTACGTGTTAAGAGGTATTCGTCCTTTTCTATAATATTCCTGAAAAAAAATATTAAAATAACCATGTCTTGAAAATTTCCACCATAAAAGCCAAAAATAAACATTCAAAGTCTAAACAGGTACAAAACAGTCATTTATAATAAATATTTAGTAAAAGGCGTACTTAAAAACAAATGAAGTCAGTCCGCTGGCAATTTATTAAATTAATTATGATATAATTCAACAATTTGTCAACGAGAAGTAAAAAATAATAATATAGCTTTAGGCTCCTTTCTTACGTTGGTTTGTTGCGTGTCAGTCAATAAGAATAGAGTACTTTATAGTTGGGTAGCGTAGAGCAGCGTCTCACTGTAAACAATAGTTATAGACTCTATTCCCACTTCAGGTAATTAATTATTTTCATTTTCTTATGTCAAAGTGCGGCGTTAAGTTCTGTCAATCATTATGGAGTCTCGAAGATTCGGCGGTGCGTGAGGACCGAAATAGTTTAATAATACGTCCACTCTGCCTGCCCTACTATATGAAGCATTCAGCGTGAAGCTATATTCTTTATATTCATTAAAACCTTCAGCTTGGACGTATCCAAAACGTAGCTGGTGTCTTACGAGACACATTTTCGTCTATTTAAGATAAATTTTATATTAGACCGTCCCAAGTTCTATCTGTATAAACTAAAGAAAATTCGTCAAGTCTGTGGATTTCGCCCCCGAGGCAATTTCAGGTTTTCACGATCAACACTTATAAAAGTTAACAAACTTAAGTTTGCGGGCGTATGTAGTCGTCTTGCATGAAATGAACTACTAATATAAGTTTGTTATATTTTTTCATTATTAATTTTATTTTTTCGTTTTGGTTGGGGAGCGGAGTGTCTTAACACTAGGCTCCCTCTGCCTACCCTGCTAAATGCGGGACACAGCGATTTCAGTATTTTACGGTCAGAATGTATGGGATTGGATATAAAAATTCACTGAAATATAAACCCTTTTCAGTAATCCGATCTACGAGTCAGTATATGAAGGGATTTTAAATTAAAGGTCGAGAATATTTAATGTATACCGTGGCTATTTCTACTTCAATAAAAAAAACAGTCCAGCTTTTTAAATATAAGCTAAGCTTCACACAAACAGCATTTTTAATAACAAGCAATATTAAGTATAACGTCACCATAATATTATCAAATAAATAATATTGCTTATATACATAATGTATTAAAATAAATAAAATTAATATAAGAATTTATATAGTATGAAAATATATTATTATTTATATTCATTTAGCTTAGCTTATTTTCATTTCGCTGCCTGGTAGACGAAGAGCGGCGTTGTGTTCCGCCATTCAACCAAAAAATTAGGCATAATTTTAAAAAATTGGGCAGAATATGGGGAATAGAGTGTTTTTATATAGAGTGTTACTATTATTAAAACACTCTATTCCCCATTTTCTGTTGCGACCTATTGATTTATTTTGTCTATTTTGCTGTGCGGAAAAATGCGTCAAACTGCTTCGTTTTTATTGCCAAAAAGTCATTATTACAGTAAATCTTCCCCCAAATGGAAATCGAACCCACAAGCGTACTTACAAACTTTTATTGATTCTGCGTCTTATGGGTCTCAATTTTATACCCATTTCATTAAATGCTTCAATTTCAGAGCAAAATGAATCGTGGATCGAGAGAGGAGCTCCTGGGGAGTTCGCAAGAAGCGGTCCGGAACAGTCAACATGACTTGCATAGCTTTCAAGAGAAACCCCTCACTAAAGAGGAGAAGAATTTCCTACTGAATGCTGATAGAGGAGATTATAATACTGTTAAAAGGTACGATATTTCCAATTTGTGCTTTTATTATTTTTTATCAACTGGACTCTGTATCACGCACATAGCAGGGTGGGCTGAGAGAGTATAGTGTTAAGACACTCTGTTCCTCACTTTCCGCCGAATTCTGGAGGCATTGTGTGTTGAGTGGTAGAACTCAACGTCGTGATTAAATAAAAGATAATCATTAGTAAAATTGCTTTCTAGTTATTTCAAGTGTTCATTTAAATAAATTGTGAGCACTACAGTAGGACAAAGTCTACGTCATAACTGTCGACATACAGACATGTGAATCATTATAATGTATGATAAAAAGCTCGCGACGTTAATGTGAGATTTAGTACAGGTGTGACGAGAAATTATTTACAACCCACATATAAGATATATTTTTTTTTTATAATAATAGAAAAAAATCTAAGAAAGGAATGTTTACAAACGTAAAAAACGCTACAGTCAGTTCACCTGGTTTATTGTCATAACCTCCTTATACATGCCCCCTTTCCCCCCTACAAAGATTAACCGAGGCCTCCCTCTGCCTTTCTTATCGCTTTCTCGTCATGCCTAAACCATATGAGCATGTTCTTCTCACTTTGACATATTTGCTATTTTTTAAAGATTTTATAGCATTATTGCAAGACTATGAACCCACTACTAGATGCTCATTAAATGACATACTAATTTAATAACTTTTTAATACCATCAAAATAGCTAATAGCTTTACGTTGAACGGTCTAATTGTAATTCGGCAGTTGTCGCTAAGTCAGTGAAGGAATCACTATAACAGCTAATCCAGTTTATTGGACTAGTTTATTAGACTGGTACGTAGGTCAAATCGTTGAAGATTTATTAAACATATGTACTCGTATAAGAAAGTATATTATATACCTAGAACTAAAAAGTATATAAATCTAAATTAAAAAAATCGTAGTTCAGCGGCACCACACCTGATTGTAAACACGATGATTATGTGTTCGATTTCCGCTCGGGGGAATAATTTTTTCTTTACTTACTTTAACATATTGACGGGCGGACCTTTTTTTACTCAAGCGAGCAATTTAAAGTAATTCGTTCCCTCTAGAGCAGTGTTTCCCAACGTTTCTTAGGCCATGCCCCACCTTAACATTTCTAAAATGTTTATGCCCCCATACATAATTTTTAATCTTTAAAAATTATATTGTCCCCTTAAGAAATATAAACGATAAGTTTTAGGAAGAAATCACTACGAAATTGTTATCAAAATATCGTGAGTAAAATTTCAAAACATACATTAAAAAAAATCTAAAATTCAAAATAATTTTAATATTGATTTTATTTTATATTAATTTAGTATATTCATTTTATTTTATATGTATTTCGTCCAAAGTTTACTTGACGACTCTAACTACCCAGTTGATATTTTGGTAACGTCAAACGAAATTATATATTATATATATTTTTAAGAATTTGCCTTATTTATTAAATTTATCACCGATATTTAGCATTGCATTTAAATAACCAAAAGCGAAAGGGTTAAGGTCATGTTGAATTCATTTTTTATTTGCCCCCCTTAATTATCAAATTGCCCCCCTGTGGGGCGTGGGCCCCACGTTGGGAAACACTGCTCTAGAGGAATACACCCCACAGTAGTCACGCGTTTAGTTCGATAATATGCCGCTGCGCCGCAACGGCTATAGTGTTATCATTTAACTAATAACCTACTTAAAATATCTACGTGCTAAATGTTCGTCTGTATTCAAGAATTATAGTATTCAAATATGACTGAATGCAAGGCCTATCCATAATATTTTACTTTTTTTTTTCATTTTATGTCTAGTTTTCATTAAGCTTTAAATAACTTTAGATAGCTAAGGTTAATTAAGAACTTTTTCATATAAAAGCTGTGCTTTATGAGTTTATTTTGTATGTATATAAATATATTTAACCTCACAAAATAGTTATTCTATACTTCTATAATAGTATAATAAAGCTGATTTGTTTGGTTGAACGTGTTAATCTCATAAACTACTGGTTTGAATTGGAAAATTCTTTGTGTATACCATTTATTGAGAAACACGGCCATAATAACACGATAATTGTTTGAATATAAGCCACGTTCAGAGATATCTATAGTTTATTTTACTTATAAGTATATATTTTAAACTTTATTTTCTATTGTTATATAGGCTTATAGACCAATATTCAACGCACCCGGAAGTCCTAGATATAAATTGCGTGGATCCTCTCAACCGGTCGGCACTGATAGCTGCCATCGAAAATGAAAACATCGAGCTGATTAAGCTCCTTCTGAAAGCTGGAATCAAAGTTAAAGTAAGTTTATTTTATGTTCTAATAGTTTTCTGTAATTTAAACTTATTTAGGCATATTTACTAACAATGGTTTCACGTGTTAATTGTTTTTGCTGATGTATTATATCAACATCTGGTAACTTTTAAATGTAATTAAGAAATCTGCTAACTTGACATAGCGTGTTGAGTGGCGCTATTGAACGCCACGCTTTACCACGTTACCAGAGCAACTTAATGAACATATTTATTTCCCCGAGTGGCAAATAAACCTAAACGAAAAGCCTTAAATACCTCCACGTAGTAGAAAAATAGTAGTCCAATTGAAATGTTCCTGATTAAACACTATGATTGTAGGTTCAATTCTTACATAGAGGATTGATATTTACGATTTTCACATGTTATATGAGACAGACAGGACGAAATTTGTATCTAAAGTAAAAAAAAAACTTATTTTTATTTTATTTATTAAAACTTTTTTTTTTTAAAGCACATTTTCGTCCAAACATTGTATTCAACTCAAATACACCTTAATGGTATACATAAATTTACTCCAGTAAACGTGATTTTACTATAAAACCAAATCATATTTACAACCTATTGAGATTTGGTATAAGAAATCGGTTATGAGAATATATGGCGACGTATCGATGCAAACTACCGCAAGAATGATTTCCCGGAGGGCGGAGATATGTTTCAATAAAAAATACCGGTATTCTTTCTTTTGTTTAGACCCTGAAAGTAAAATAAACATTTCTTTTAGTACTTTTGTATCAAGTTTCAAAGAGTGTGTCAAATTTGTCTAAATTTATGTGTACTTAATGATCAGCTGGGGTGGTTTTGTATCTTAAATGAATATTTTGCAACGATGTACTTTTCTTACCTTTACGCTATATCTTGAAATTGGCAGGATAGGCAGTGGGAACAAGGAACAAGGTGTTAAGGCACTCCGTTCTCCGCCCAATTTTCGAGAAATTGCATGTTGAGAGCGAGAAAATGAAGATAATTAATTCCCCTGTTTATAATCAGACGCTGTGCCGATAAGCTACTACGGCTTTAAAATAAAAAATTTAATAATATTAAATAGAGGTCATCAGCTCATTTTTTACTTCCAAATTCATAATTTCTAAACGAAATTGAAAGCGTAACCTACCTATGTATGCCTCTATGGTTAGAATATTTTTTGGAAAATGTTGCGTAAACTCAGCGGTTATCGATTCGATTCTCATTCGACTTCTAGCATTAAAAAATAATGAATTCCCCCAAACTATTGTCTTAATAATATGTTTTTTTTGCCTACTCTACTATTAGCGACATATAGCTTAAAAAAACTAAACAGAAATAATATAACGTTTATACTTCGTGAAAGCCACGTTGCGTCAGTAGTTTTATAAAGTGATATACAAAAATATCATATTAAACTTACATACTGTAATCATATTAAACTTTCTCATAAGTTAATGTACTTAGATTTCCTCGAAAAAAAATAATGCATTTTTCCGAAAACTATTAATGACATAAATTATGATTATGTGGATGCATTTCGAGCTGTCCTTGGATTATGCATTAACCTGATGTGGAGACATGCTATGTTACTTTATTGGTCTATTATAAAAATTATATTAGCTTAGTTTTAGTATAAGTAGTGTTGAAAAACAATTTATTAATGCTCCTATTAAATATAATGAAACTTTAATAGTATATTTTCACATATATATATATATATATATATATATATATATATATATATATATATATATATATATAATTTTTAAAAAGTTACAGATTATCGCTAACTCAGTACAATTAAAATCCCACATAGACATCGTCTGATCTGAACCCCACTTTGAACTCCGCATATGCAATTTTTTTTTACATATTTTTACATACTTCATGAAAAAAGCCAAAGCCTACATCTTAAATGTTTCATTGAAGATATGAATTTAAAGCTGTAGTTTATGTCACCGCCGGATGCTAACGTCCTTTTCTAACTTTAGACCTTATGACAAGCACAGCGCATCAAAGCGTTGATGCATGTTTAATTTGATACCCTACATGAAACCGGGGGTAGTTTCACAAAATATAAAAATATTATATCAGAGATGTCCTCATATAGGCCTACATTACGCTTGCCGATGCATGGTCTCCACTCTAGAACGAGTTTACCCCAAAGGCCATCGGTTCTGCGACAAATTTGACCAGCCCACTGCCACTTTAGCTTACTAATCGTCTGAGCTATGTAATATGCACCGTACCTACCGTACCGATACCTCTCAAATTTACCTCAAGATCCTGAGAATTGGACACTCCATGTGATATGAAATACCATCACACAACCATCTTGTATATACCTGTGCTTTTAAAGACGTTTTATTAGAGCCTGCAGCTAGCTATAATTGCTTTAGAAGCGCCGGAGTCGGTTTAACCGTATATATTCATACATAATTACGTTTGTAGAGATACATTTTATAATATTATATTTTTTTGCTGGAATTATTATGTATATTTTAAATGCCAAAGATAACATATTATATTATATTTAACTATAAAGGCTATCATGGCACAGGGGCACAAGTGGGTGAGTGTAAGGGTCAATTGTGGGTTCGATTCTTAATCAAGAGAATTTTATTTAATATTTCCATCATTGTGCCCTACCAAAGACAAGCAAAGCACGGCCAGAATTTCGCCACTCAACAGTTGAACAAGAACGAAAGTATCTCAACACTAGCTTCCCAGGGGCCTGTGCGTGATACTCATACCAGGGAAAGCAGAGAGAAGGAAAAATAAATTATTTTACTACAGATAAACAATGCTGCACGATAAAGCGAAAAGTTTTAAAATTTCCAGTATAAGACAGTAAATTGTCAAAATATTAATTTGGACATTTATAGCAATAGAAACGGATGCGATATTAAATCGTAAATCAAACGCCGTTATAGTTTCCTGCTATTCGTTTGGATACCTAGGAAATTTATTTGATATTCGCTTAGATTACCATGACCCGCTAGTGGGGCTATCAAATGTTGATATGTTTTAAAACCTAATTGGGCTGAATAAAAAAGTAAAAAAAAAATAAGTTAAACAGTTTTATATTACAGATTAATGTACTAAAAGCTAAAAAATAATTTCATGGATACATTGTTATATTATATTTTCTTAATAAAGTAACTCGTAACCTACTCACTTTCCAGAAATATCTATGGTGACATATATTCCTAAAAATGCAGTATACATTTATGTAAACACCTCTGACAAAAGATGTCATTTTTGAAATATACAAATTTTAAACATTACATACGTTTAAAATTTGTATATTTCAAATTGAATTGATTAAACTAAAATAAAATCGTGGGTTCCCTCTGCCTACCCTGCTATATTCTAGATACAGCGTGAATAAAAAAAACATTAGTTAAAGATACAAATTAAAATGACTTTTATAAGATTAAAATGATGTTAGATTAATTATGTGCATACATTAATGTGTAGTTGGCTTAAACCCTTTAAATTAAAGGTTTTCATTTGAAAAATTTGTTAGCGTTATTTTCGTATAATTTTATTGGGGTTAAAACTCTTTGGACTGTCAGGGGAATACCGGGACTGTAATAATAATTAATTGATAGCAGCAGTCTTATGAGTACTAGTTTTATTGTATATGCGATGGTTCAAGGTTCTGTGATAATTCTATTCAATTCAAAAGAATGATTATATTTAAAGTTATACTAAGGGCGACGTTTAGTTATGCCTCTAAGTGTGTAAACACTCTCCGTTCTCCATTAAATTACTCCGTAACTTTCTGGCGAATTTTTGGGGCATTACGTATTAAGTGGTGGAACTCAACGCCGTGCTTTGCTTCTTTAATAAAGCGTCGAAATGAAAAAATTCAATATTTTATTCCTGGGAATCAAACTCATAATAGTCGTGTGTACAGTCGCACGCTTGCCTAATTTAGAACACTTAAATAAGTATATTAACTTAATCATATTGTTATTGTTTTATAATCATAACTAAAATATTTAAAATGATAATAAATAAATATAAAAATGCTATATTTTGCTTGCAGGATGCACTTTTACATGCCATCAAGGAAGAGTACGTGGAGGCCGTTGAACTGTTACTGCAGTGGGAAGAGGAGCACCACGTTCCCGGAGAGCCTTACGTGAGATAAAATCTAAATTGAAATATTCTTTATCAATTAAGTCGTTACTATTACCTTCCAACGAATTGGTTCGGAAAATGGGAAACGGCTTGTCTAAGCACTAGGTTTCCCCTGCCTACCCCGCTATATGCATGATACAGAGAGAAGATAAAAAAGTAAAAAAGAGTGACATAGTGAGTCACTCTGTGTATTCACTAAATTTTCGTTATTTTCCCAGAGCTGGGAGTCCGTAGACCCATCAGCAGCAACGTTCACGTCGGACATCACGCCGCTCATCCTGGCAGCTCACGTTAACCACTACGAGATTTTGAAGTTGCTATTGGACCGCGGCGCCACGCTACCAGTGCCTCACGACGTCAAGTAGGTACAGAACTTCTATGTACTCGCGATAAGTATTTTCTATGGTTTTTTAATACTTTATGAATTATTAATTTTAATTTTGTCTTAAATGGTGATTGTTATTGGAAAACGCATAAATAAATTGTAGAGCATTTTTGTGTTTATTTTGTTTTGGAAAATAATAGTAAGCATTTTTGAAAATTTATTCGACTCAATTATTAAAAAAAAATTAAATATCATATTCTCTTTGGCCGCTCTCTATTATAGGTAACATTTAAAAAATAAATATAAATTATAGAAGCCGTAGGTACAACGTCCTTCAGCAGCGCCACTCAACACTGAAATATACAAGAAAATGATACAAAATTTACAATGTTATTATTTAATACAATTGTATCATATGTGTAATTATATCTACCAGGCAATAGTCCGGTTTAAATATAATCCCACAGGACATTCAAATGATCTTAGCTCTACATATTTTATACCTTAATTATTTTCGGACAAAGTAATAAGCTAAAATGACAGTTGTTTTAAATTTCAAAAGGTCGACCGTCTCTCAAGAAACTATGACACATAGTGTTTGGAAAATATTGGATATATATAAGTACATCACAATAGATAAGATAAATAACCATAACCTTTTAAATAGGTGCGGTTGTGATGAATGCGTGAAGTCTTCCTCCGATGACTCTCTCCGGCACTCGCAGGCGCGCATCAACGCGTACCGCGCCTTGAGCTCGCCGTCCCTTATAGCTCTATCCTCAGCCGACCCCCTGTTGACCGCCTTCGAGCTGTCCTGGGAGCTGGGCAGGCTTAGTCGTATGGAGACTGAATTTAGAACTGAATATAAGGTCATTTTATTTTTTAATTCTATTTTTATGTTCAACTGTGATTAACTGCTCGTATTTTTAAATTATAACTACTAAAAAAGTTATTGTAACCAGAATAGATAAAATATGACGTTTAGTTCGTTTTGATATATTTAATACTTTCATTTAACATATTGTAAGGAAGTTCATTTTTTACTCTGCTACTGATGGATAACGAAATGAGCTAATTTACATTTCGTATTCTCAGGAAATTTGTAGTTTTTTATATAATATTTATAAGTTTTTTATAAAACTTCTTACATTTTTTTCATAAAACCAGACCCTTCGTCAACAATGTCAAGAATTCGCGACGGCACTACTGGACCACACGAGAACTTCACAGGAATTGGAAATCATGCTGAACTATAATCCTTGGGACCTGGACAGTTGGGAACCAGGAGAAAGGCAGACGTTAGGAAGATTAAAGTTAGCTATCAAGTATAAGCAGAAAATGGTATGGGATACTTTTATAATTATTTTAAACGATTTTCACAATATACCATTGAGATCCGACTAACAAAACTTGTTTAGATCTTCAAGTTTTGTTAGTCTTGCCACTTTGTACTTAAATATGGGATTCGAAAGTACAGCGTTTAGTTACGCGAATATCTCTACCTTAGATAATTGTTACGGTTTTTGTGAAACAAGAGCAAATCATTTTATTCATTCTTAATTTCTTCATAAGTAAGTCGTATTTGCTTTCAAATTATATGACGTATTGTGTTCTTTCTCTCTTTCTTTATGCGACCAGAAAGTGGAGCACTCGGCTCTTTTCTAGTTATCGAGTTAAGGCTTTAGATAAAATTAGAAAGAATATATTTTTTTTAAATATTAAACATAACAGTAGATAATAACGAATAATAATACACTGAAACTCACTTAGATCATAATTTCATATTTAACTTAAAAGCTAAAAGCTAAACTTTTAAGAATTTATTCATATTATTTGTATTGCTAAAAGTTCTGTATACTACAATATATACCAATAGATTCCTAAAGAACGAATATACGAATATATTCCTTATATTTTTTATTACAATCTATTATTTAAAAGAAGCAGCTATTGCATTTTAGATATCAAACAATATTAAAAAGAGTCACCTAGCGGAGTCTAATAAAGTGTTAACTTAAATATAGCCTAGATTAAAAATATGTCACGAGGTAAAGACAACACTCGTACATAATCTCATTTAACAACATAAGGATTCAGTAATACACTTCGAATGGTTTTTTAACCTTCAACCGTACTCAGAGACCGTAATTAACATACATTAATTACAATTAAACGATTAACAACTACTATTTACTCGCATGATTAGATATTTAATTATATTTTTTACAGTTTGTAGCACATCCTAACGTACAACAATTACTTGGTTCCATTTGGTATGACGGTTTGCCAGGTTTCAAAAGAAAAAGTATCGTTGGTCAATGTGTTCAGGTGAGCTTCATGTTGTACATATTTTATTAATTGTTCGACTCAAAGACTTAAATTAACATTTAACACTAATTATGTTTTTAGTACGTAAATATACTAGGCATGTCAATCGGTTATCAATTAAACGCCAATTGAAAAATCTGTGTAGCTAAAAAATCTAAACAATATCTATGGTTATATTAAAAAATACGGTTTCAGCTAATTAAAAAAAAACAGAGTTAGTCGGTCACAATTGGTTGAAATAAAACAAATACTAAATGTTAAGGAAAACTTGCCTAAATGCAATAGTAAAAACTGCAATTAAATCGGTTAAGGCATTTCTGAGATTAGCGTGAACAAAAGCACAAATAAAATGACAATTTTTTAAAAAAAAGTTATTTTTTGTTCAGTTAAGTTATTAAATACCATGTAGTATAAGCACCGTATTTATTATAATTATAAACATGTCTTTAATAGTAAATATAACTTATTTTTTCAATTTATATGTCCTCACTTTTGATATTATGTATGTAGGTCGCAAAAATGGGAGCGATGTTCCCTGTATACTGCACTATCTACATGCTCGCACCCGAATCTGAATACGGTCAATTCATGAAGAAACCTTTCGTCAAGTTCATCTCCCACAGTTCCTCCTACATGATGTTTCTTAGTAAGTATTTTTTATTAATTATTTGATGGATACCTTTGTCTTTTTAAATCCGGAACAGGAATGTACAGAGTTTTCTATTTTACGGGTTAAAAAAATTCTAACAGGTGCTCTATGGTCTAGCTTTTACAAAATATAATTTATAAAAATAAATGATGTTTAAAAAATCTTCACAAGAAAGAAGAACTCTCAAACATCCTCCTATTATTGTTGATAGAAACAACAAAGCGGTCGGATCGTTACTTTTAATAATTGCCGATAAATCTGTATGTATTATGAAATGTATGAACTTTTTATACTTACTCTATTCCTTGAACTTTATATTAATGAATGTAGATGTTTTTTTTAAAATCGTACCCATATCTATGGTACTTATTTTTATTAAATATTATAAGACAAATTGTAGCCGTTATGGAGCTGGGTCACAAGCGGGCGACGCGAGGATTGTGAATTCGATTTCGGTGTAAATGAAATATTTAATATGTTTAAAATTAGTCGATGCAAGATACAACGTGATACATAAGGAATCTATTATTTTTGTCATTCAGTGTTTACCTTAAGTATAATTACACATATAATCTTAAGTTTATTATCTATTCTATATTTTCTCTTCTCTTCTTGAATAAATAAATAACATTTGACTTATTTTCTCAGTGTTACTATCTCTGGCGTCTCAAAGAGCGGAATATTTAGTTTTGGAAATGTCTGGTATATCGTGGCTGCAAGAGTTAGTGGAATTCTGGAAGGCTCGCGAACGAGGCTCTTTACCCGGTCTGATCGAATCCACCGTTATCCTCTTCATAGCAAGTAAATTTGGATTTTAGCATGTTTCTTATTATTATTTTCTATTTTATTCTAAATCTATTCTATTTTTTACTGTAGTAACTATTCTTTTTTATTATCTTAATTTTTGTTTACTTTTCAAAGGATTTTCATAGCAGTTGTAGTGTAGTATGTATTCATCAGTTATTTTTTCTTTTAGGTTTAGTTTGGGGAGAGATACGATCACTTTGGGAAAACGGCCTCTTGGAATATATAAGCGATTTATGGAACATAGTAGACTTCATCACGAACGTGTTTTACATAGCTTGGATAAGCTTACGTTTCTCCTCTTGGTATATTGTACAGGTATTTATTATTATTTATTTAGAATTAAATTAAAACATTTTTATTAAGCTTTTTGTACTTTATAATAAAATTGGGGTAGACATTTTTAAAAGTTTAGTTTAGCGGGTTTAGAAACGGGTAAAGATGGTAAAAATAAGAAATAATCACCTGTATCACTGTTATCGATCAACCAATCCGTCTATATAGCTTTGAAATTATTAAACAAATGTTATTATTATTCTTTCTTTTATTAACCTAGCGAGACTACCACAGCGGCAAAGATCCATGGTACCCACGAGAACGTTGGGACTCATTCGATCCGATGCTGCTATCGGAAGGTGCGTTCGCGGCCGGCATGATCTTCTCCTTCCTCAAGCTGGTCCACATCTTCTCTATCAACCCTTATCTCGGACCTCTGCAAGTGTCACTCGGCAGAATGATCATCGATATTATTAAATTTTTCTTCGTCTACATGTTGGTGCTGTTTGCCTTTGCATGCGGTATGTTTTTTCTTATTTAGGTCCTATAGTTATTATGAAATGAATTTTGAAGTCTGAAATCTTGTTAAGTAATATAAAGAAATTATTTCACAATAAGATCTTCCAATAAAATGCGCTATTGATTTCTGAAGAAAGCCGAGGCCACATTAGTGTAGCGGCACACTGGCTATGGGTTCCATTCCCACTTGGGAAATGAATTATTGTAATGTTTATCGTTCTGGTAATGAGTGTTTTGACCAGAAAGTAGAGAACGGAGTGTCTTAACATTAATTTAAAAAAAAAACATCTTTATCATGCAGCCAGAGAATCGAAATATTTTGACTTCTATTATATACTCTGACTCTGAAAATTATTAAAACTTAAACACTTACACAAAAAAGCTTATTAAGTGTCATTTCTATCTATCATTATTATTTGGATATATTTTAAAGGAATACGTATTAATGTAAAAATCTTACTAATAACTATTAATTTTAGGTCTAAATCAGCTGATGTGGTACTATGCTGAGTTGGAGAAGAATAAATGCTATCACCTTCCATCTGGCATACCTGATTTCGATACTCAAGAACGTGCTTGCAGCATTTGGAGACGATTTTCAAAGTAAAATATATTTAAGTGGTCTTATGTTAACAACTTTAGGAAGAACTTTTAACGCTTTATACGCGGCAGGTTGTGGACTCGATTACCACTCGAGAAAAGCTATATAAATAAATACAATAGTATATCCATATAGAGTTGATAAAAATTCAATCGAACATAAATATTATTATTAGATATTTACATAACTGATATTTTTTTTTCTTCAGCCTTTTCGAAACATCTCAATCACTTTTCTGGGCGTCATTCGGCCTCGTCGACCTCACCACCTTCGAACTGACTGGCATCAAGAGTTTCACAAGATTTTGGGCCTTACTAACCTTCGGATCATACTCCGTGATCAATATCATTGTACTCCTGAACATGCTTATTGCTATGATGTCTAATTCTTATCAGATAATTTCGGTAAATAGCTTATGGATTATTTAACAAATACAGTATTTCACAAATAAGAGCATAGGCAGAGGGAACTTAAGAACCTAGTGTTTTATTTGTCATTACGACACTTCCTTTCCCCCCTCTCTGTCGAATTTTAAAGGCATAGTTGTTGAGTGACGGAACTCAACGCCACGACTGTCTAAGTTGTGATTTTTTTTTAAATTTATACTTCTCAATTTATAATTATTACTTTACCTACTTTCACTACTCTAATCAATCAAAATAAGTATATTCTAGTACTACTACTATAGTACTATACTACCTCTCTTATATTAATGCTTGAGGGTTCAAATAGCAAGTGAAATATTTATATTTGTAATATAGCCCTCTTGGTCATTATCTGGTCTAAGGTTAATGATGACAAATCATTTTATTTTTCAGGAAAGATCAGATGTAGAATGGAAATTCGCTCGCAGCAACCTCTGGATGTCTTACTTCGAGGACGGCGACACCGTGCCTCCGCCATTCAATATAATACCTACGCCAAAACACGTCAACGGTTGGGTGCAGAAGCTGCTTAATAATAGGCAACGAGGATCTATCATTGTCAGTATAATATGATTATATTAAACTTTACGCTTATACATGATTATAGATTCAATTCCCATTCGAGGGAATTAATTATTTTTATTTAATCGTTCTGGTATAGTAACGGAAAGTGATAAACGGAATCCTATTATATTCGGCATTCAACGTGAAACATTTTATTTCAAATTAAAAGTTAAATCAACCATTTATTATATTATATTATATTATATTATATTATATTACATTACGGAGAATGGTTATTAATCCCAGGCTTTCTCTTCTATAATGAAATACGTGACACTAAAAACGTTTATTTAGTAAATCGTTTGTTTTATAATGTCTACTTTAAAGAATACACTTAATGCGTAACAAAAAATAGTTTTTTTACCATTTTGATTAATTTTGATTTTGATTTGATTTTTTTTAATTTCGTTTGCATAAAATACAAAATTCTTCAACCATTCATCTGCCAATTTAGAACAAATCCCGTGAAAAAGCTCGTCACCAGCATGAAGCGATAATGAGAATCCTAGTGCGAAGGTACGTGACAGCGGAACAGCGAGACAGAGATGACATAGGTGTCACTGAGGACGACGTGATGGAGATCAGACAGGATATTTCGACATTGCGATTCGAACTTATCGATATATTAGCAAACAATGGCATGAAAACACCGAGAATCAATCTACAAGATACTACGAGTAAGTTTATAGTTTTGTTTTATTTAAATTTGATGGGTTTATTAATTTCATCCAAATCGGTTTCGAGTTTTCGAGTTTTTGCGATCTTTTAGAAGGAGCCAGCACTAGTAACGTCCGCGTCTACATTTCCTTGAAATAGGATTCGTATCGATCTCATATTTCCTGTATTGTGGTGCAATTGACTTATGCCTGAATGACTGAAACGATAGTTACGGGATCATATTACTCTTTAAAATCATAACATTTTGCTGTCCCTGATTTATTTACTTACAAAAACAATATTACACTAATTGTTATGTTTAAATATTAACTAATTAAATATTTTATTTACATCAAATATAAATACAATACGTGCAGACAATTTATTTCATTTATATTATTTTGTAGTATCTGGCAAGAAGGGTAAAGTGATGGAAAGGAGAATCCTCAAGGACTTCCAAATCGGTATAGTGGAGGGTATCATCAAGGATGTCATATCCAAAGAGAGCAAGCCTAAAGATGTCTTCAGCCAAATTGCCAAAGCTATTGTTAGACGCGGAAGTGAGAACGAAAAGTAAGCAAGAAAATTCATTACTAAGTAAATATTTAAAGTATTACAATAAAGAGGCCGTCTCAGAGTCTCAGATTTCTTAGTCGATAGTTGCCAGATCGAATTCCATCTGGACGTTATTGTATTGAATTATTTTCATTGTTTGTCTTAAGACTAGGTTTCCTCTGCCTTCTTGCTATGGGAAAAAGGCGTAATACTGTTTTTAATTTGATTTAAAAGGTAGCTTCTGCCTTTCAAAAAAATTATATGCAAGAACTCACCAAAAATATGGTAGTTAATTATACCGATATATAAAATAGCAAAATATTGAATTTCTAGTGTTTAAAATTTGTTAGTATTTTTATTTGAAGTAAGAACTTCAATAACAATTATTCAGCTGTTCCTAATATAAGACTTGTTCTTCCAGGAAAAAAGATTGGAACGCCCAAGTACGAAGAAGTACGATTAGAAAGGATCCTATCGGTACAAAAGCTGAAGCTGACACTAAGAAAAGCAGACAGTCCCTCCGGGCACATATTCTGGATAATGTTCAAGCTAGGACAATTGATCCACAGAAACTATTGCGTAAGATTTATTATATTTGCATTTTTCTCCAATAATTATTGTATTTTTATTCGTATTATCTTTTTCTTAGGCTTTTATTAAGCACGGCTTAAACTGACAGCTTCTTTGCAGCTATAAATTACTTATTTTTAAAGAAACTTAACGTTTAACATTTCATAATAAATAGTATGATGTATATTTTTTAATTTTTAAAACAATTTTTGATACAAATTTAAAGATTTGTTATTTTTAACTAAAATTGAAAAATCTATAAATATAAAAATCATTTCATATCAATATATAATGCGGCGTTCAGATCCGTCATTTTCGAACACTTGATGTATCAAATTCAGGCAGAAGGATGTTAGGTTTTCCGTGTTTATTGCATGTGATGCAAAAAATAAATAAACATTTCAGAATATAATCCTAACCTATCCGCCGTCACGCCGACCGCCAGAGTGGCGTACGCCAAGTTCATGAGGAGCAAAATTAAATCGGACTTCACTGACAAAGACGTAGATGCACCCGAAGAAGTGGGCGAACTTACCGAGTCTATTATAAAGGACGGTAAGAAATATTAATTCTACACACATATTGTTCACGATTTATAAATTTAGCTATTTAGTAGGTATAAAGGTATATTTAAAAAATACTTACATCATGTAAATCATTAAAATAAATATTTAAAAGCACAGTCATTATAATCACTCATAACTTAAACACATTCACTTCATTAAATTTCAATTAAGAAGCCACCGTAGACCATTAACTGATAATTTAACTGGAAATGTACTAAATCCCTGTTTATGAAATCAGTATTAAGAAAATTATTTGATAATGATAAAAAAATATTAAAATTATAAGAACTATATATAAAACCATAAGGTCAAGTCTATGCTTTATCGATATATTCTTCAATTTTGTTAATAGAATAATTATGTTAGTAATATTAAATATAGGTAAAATAAACATTAAAAAAATTACAACAATATTTTCTTTGATAAAAAAAATCTACGAGTTAAATTTTCAATATAAATGCAATATAAATCCATGTCATATAAAGTATTTACGATTTAAAGCAAGCAGAATATTAGTCGGAAATTCATAGTTTTCTTCGATCGCGAGATGGAATGTACTGCACAAATATGCAATCTACATAATCGTTCGAGAGTTGTTTGCATGCAAAAATTATGGAAAATGATAAAAACTGGCTTATCGTTTCGTATTTTACTTAAAATTTGCGTATTATGGAGAAAGCACAAAATTTTAACCAATATTATAATTGATATATTTTTAGTTCGTCAAGCTTTCCGTCCAAAAACACCAATACAGGAGAAATCAGAAGATGACAATGCCCAGGCAAAGGAAATTAAAGTTGAAGCGGATATAGAAAATAAAGGTTCCATATCGTTGTATATAATAATCGTTGATAAATTTACTTATGTTGAACTTAATTTAGTCTATCATTTACAATTGTGTTGACAGGTGCTGCCAGTACCTCTGAATCAGCGAAGCCTTCAGAACCAACTCAGGGTACTTCGCAGCCAGGTTCTTCGAAATCTCCTACAAAATCTGATAAACAAACTACTCCTCAGAAAAAACCTGAGTCTAAAGACCATGTGATCCAAATAGAACAACCAGAATCTCCATCAACTAGCCTATACATTACTAAAGAAGAAGATAAAAACTTGCAAAAGCCCCTATCACCAACACCCAGCGGACCGTCAGAGCAAATACTTTCCGCAGCCACTCTTGAAGCAGATCAAAAAGAAGCCAAATCTAAATCAGTAACAATAAATATTGAAGAACCGAAGAAGGAAGACAACAAAGAAGAGCAAAAAGAAGTAAAGAAGGAAGAACCAACAGAAGAAAAGAAAGAAGAAAAGAAGGAAGAAAAGAAAGATGAAGAGCCAAAAGAAACAAAACCAAAAGAGCCTAAACCTCCCAAACCTCCTAAAGACAACGCTGGGTCCTCAAAGCTGTCTCCATCTCCAGCACCACCACCGACAAAACAATTGCCAACTGACAAGGGAAAATCAAAAGTTACAGGCAAAATTGTCTCGGGGTGGCTGTAAAATACTATTAGCCTTTATATAAAAGTATAGATGTATATTAAATAATTTATCAAATAGTATTACCATCTTCCATTACTAGCTGTGCCTTAAAATCATTTCGGTTAATACCAACACTTGGTATGTACATTTCCATTATTCAAAGCAGTCCTTATCATCGAAAACGATTAATAATGTAGTTTTAGAAATAAAAATCACCCACAGAAATAAAAATCGATAAGAAAGATTATGATGTATGGATTTAATGTCAGTTAAACCGTAATTACCACCTCTGAGTGCTATGAAGTGTGAATGTTTTCGGAAGGTTCCCCAATAGCATTGATGACGTATTAGTGAGATGTATACATAGCAATAATTGTAATTGTTAATTGTTGTGATAGAGGTTTCATTTTAGTTTATAGAAAAATATTGTTTGTAGATTTAATGAAGATTTATTAAAATAAAATACAAAATAGTTCTTAGACTTAGATTAGTGATCATTGATCCATCAACGACAATCATCTAAAGGTCAGGGATCAGTCGATTGAAATGATCTTATTTTAATTATATTAATTACTTTTTTTTATTACATATCTTCCTATACAAGAAATCATATACATTTTTTTTTTCGGAACATACTAAAGTTTGTCAGGAACTATTTAAATCTGGGTTCAATTCCCATTCGAGGGAATGAAATATTTAACATTTTCATTTCCTCGCTCTAGTGAGTGTCACTAACTACACAGTAACATTCGGTTCCCAGCGGGATACAGCGTGAAAAAAGTGAATGATATTCAAACCCACCGCATTCGCGTTTAAACCTATCATTTACACCACAATACCATCTACGTATGACATTATTTTTTTTTTCAATTCATCATAATTATTAAGTAAAGTAGCATAATTATATAAATTTTAGTGAATCATTATTATTAATTCCATCATATTTAAGTTGAATCCGATCTTTGTGAAAAGTCCCAAATTTACAAATTGACTGTGACATTTTATTTTAAAATAAAAGATAGAAAAGTTCTCGAGAAATTAAATAAATCTTTGGTCATATTTTTAAAAAAACGTCGATAAAGAGATATCCTAAGGTATAAGAAGAAATAATGAACCAATTAATATACTACAATATTTTAAACTGTATTGCCAAACGATTGTTCTTTGTGAATGTGTGATTAATATTTAAAAATAGAAGCTTAAGAAAAATTTAGAAAAATATATAAAATCCTGTTAAGTTGAATTTGTATCAGTTTTGTTCATTTTGATATGGATTTTATTGTATTTTCTATTTACTTACGAATTTTTCTCTCACTATATTTGAAATGATTTAAAGACGAAAATGTATGATAATTTTGAAATTGAATAACAAATAATGACATACATAATGTACATATTATGAGTAATAACTAAAGAATCCATAAATTATGTCTTTTATTGAGAAAGTTTAATGAAAGGTATTATTTAGAATTTATAATAAAAAACAATTGAAATAAATAATAGGTTTACGTAGAAAAAAATAAAAAATATACCTTTTTGTATTCTTTGCTTGATTGAAAAATTGATGTTGCTAGAGACTTATTGTTTGTATAGTCTATGTTGCTATAGTGTAGTATAGAGTTTATTTATAAAAAATACTTAAATTCTTATTTAAAATTTTAAAAAAATATGTTATTTAATTTACTTGTATTTTAAGTGTTACTTAACTTAGAAAAAAAACCAAACTGGTAGAAATGTATTTTTTATTTATAGATTTAATTGTTTAACGTTAGATAAATTAAAGCTGTTTTCCGAATGTTCGTTGTTTTTTTTTTGTTATTTGATTTGATCAAATTTATGAAAGCTGAAATATGAATTGTGAATATTAAATTATGCAACATAAAGTCAAAAAATTTAAGAATCATCTTTTTTTAGCTTCACACCGTATCCCGGATATTCCCATCCACATAGCAGGATAGGCAGAGGGAACCTAGTGTCAAAACACTCCATCTGAACATCCAGAACAGTCTCATCAAGACACTTCCGTTTCTCACTTTATTTTGAATCCAAACAATTCTCCTATCTATGAAGTTAAATCAGATAAGATATATGAATCGAAAAATCTGTGACAATTTTAATAGAAAATCGGGGCAAAAAAAATGCAAGTATACTTGCATTATATAATATATAAGTGTACTTTTGTTTACAATAGTTTTACAAAGTCGCTATGCTCTCATACTCCATTTTTTTATTTCAACCCGATTTAGAACCCAATATCTTATAATCCTTACAAAATTTATACGATTTAATTTAAGTACTTACTTAAATTGTCAAACGCAAGGGCACAAGCGTGTGACTGTAAACGCGACAGGTTATGGGTTCGATCCCACTCAAGGAAATTAAATTTAATATTTCTATTCCTTCGCTCTGGTGTTGAGGTAGCAGGCAAAATGCAGTGTTGAGTTCCATCACTCAACACACTATGCGGGATACAACATCGTTCTAAAAAAACTATAGTATTGGAATTTCCGAGACGAAGAGGTACGCTGTTTTGAAATTACAAATCGTTCTAAAATTCCAATGTATTTTTAAATAATGTATGCATTAAATTTATAATTTACATATTATAATGATTCTGTTGAAGAAAACGTTTATTTTTTAACTATATTATAAATTTGAAGAGTTAGCCTGGTAGAATGCTCTAATATAAAAATATATATAAATCTTAATTAGGAAACAATTTATCACATTTAATAAAATTTTTATTAAGGTATTGACTGATCTGCAGTATACTCTTAGATTTTGGTATTAATTGGTATGATTAATTGGTAAAATAAATATAAAAATTGTAAAAATCAGTTTTGCACTGTACCCCGCACATAGCAGGGTAGGCAAAGGGAACCAAGTGTTAAGATACTCCATTCCTCACTAACCTTCGAATTTTTCGTGGCATTACGAATTGAATCGCGGAACTCAAGTATATACATAATAAATGCAGATATTTTATTACAAATATAATTAAACTGCCGATTGTATTGTCATAAATTATGGAATCTGACTTATCGCATGTATATCATTATTTCCCCCTTTTATCACTCTGTCATAGTTAAAGTTGTGGAAATTGCTTCTTAGAAATCATAAACATTTTTGCAGATTTAATTTGGAGTAACAAAAACAAACACACTATGATTTTCAACTGTATTTTATTTGGGTGAAATAGAAAAAGCACATAATTAATAATATAAAGCGAACAATTTTTTTTATATTGAAAACTAAATCGAAGGCTTTAAATAAAATTACACTATATCTATAGAAAAATGCAACTTCACTAATTTCATAGATCTACGCTTATTCTATTCTATCAGAAATTGAAATAGATGCTTATAAGTACAAATAAAGCACATACACATATGCACATACACATACATATATTTTTTTATATAAAAATCAAAAATAATCGAAAAAATATACATATTTATCTTATTCATTTAACTTTGATTTAACTACAATTATAAAAAAAAAGTATTGCATTAACAAACAATTATTAAAACATTAACAAAGCAAATAGTTTTAGAATCTATTACTATTACATAGAAGAATAAAAAACGAAATAAGAAATGATATGGAATAATGAGGGGTCGAGTAACCTAAAGACGTATGATTTACTCGTATGGAACCGGACACTGTGAGACACCTTCCCTATTTATTTCTGTCCAATTTGATTCTACCTTTGTGTAGATGTAATAAATATAAATTTATCATGTCCTATAAAAACACTTAAGGTTTTTTTTCATCTTTCCACGTTTGCCGTTAAATGTGTGGTTATGTATAGATAAACGTAGTGACAAGTCACTTCGTTATTTTTAGATATTCAATAGACACTACGATGGAACGCATTTTTTGATTAAGCAGACTAAGGAAATGACACAGTGAATGCGTGTACCATTAAAGATTTCACAAATCTGTCGCTAACAAATATATCTTGGCATGGATATGGCAATAAAGCAACAACAAAAGAACATTTTATATACAAGACATGAAAAGCCAAAGAGTCTATACACGCATCATTCATGCCGAAACTACTCTATTTGCTATTTCAATTATTTTATTCAATAAATAAAACAATTATTAGTGTTATACTTTATAATATGAAGTAAATGTAGCAAATTGAGCTATAATATATTTATCACACATAAAGATATACGTACGTATACTCGTAAGCGTTTTTTTATTTTTTAAATAAATTAAAATTATTAATATATTTTTATTTTTATATTACTTAGTATTTACTATGTATTTCAAATTGGACGGACAGACAAGGACGTTTTAATAAATAACAAAGACTAACAAATTTCCTAAGATAAACACTATTGACTAGAAGTGTAACTTAATATAAAGTTATTATATACCTAAAGATTGTTTCAGCAATTACTTGGATAGGCAGCAATTATGGCTATTTTAAAAATATATTTTACTAATAAAAAAATATTTTATATATGAATATACCCTTATTTATTATTTAGGACTAAAATACATTTAGAAATTGACAATATCAAGAAAAAGAGTAATATTATCTGATAATACTGACATTTATGAAGTTACAGTCTTCTTTCTAAATTACAATGTTTTACTACTTCAAATAAAAACAATCTATAAAATGTTATGTAATGCAAAAATAATAATTCAAAGCGGCCATTTTTAAAAAAAAATACAATCAAATATGACATAGGACTACAGATCTAAACTCCACAGATACAATAGAAACTGTCATAAACTATCTATATTAAAAATCTCTTGTTTGGTTATCTGACATTTTGCGGGCTAATTACAGTACAAAATACTAATATATGTATATAAAATAAATAAATATTACAGCCATCCAGTTTTAGGGTGTCTTTTAATAGTGTTGACATCTTCAATTTTCTTCCCTGGGGGAAGAGTTTCGGGGGAAGTCGGAGGTATTAGCAGTTCAGTACTGGATGACGACAACAGTTTAGATGAATTTGCGTTTGTACTCTAGAAACGTGTAAAATTGTAATTATGTTTTGAGATGTGAAAGCAAACGTGGCATAACTTGTATTTTTATAAATTTAATACAATAAATAATTAAAGTAATTATGAAAGTAATTACATAAGAAATAAAAGTAAAACCAGAGATAGAAACAGAATTAATAAAATTACTGATAATAAAAAACTTTGATTTTTGCTGATAATAGATTGTTTCTTAAAAACAATAAACTTAAATGCTACTACTATTATAATTGAGTACGGCGTATATATGCGTATTTTTGTATCGAAGATATTTTTAGCAAAATTAATATTTTTTATACATAAACTAAAATGATACACGTAGAGCTATGCCATTTTTGCCTTGTCTTATATAATGTGTTGGTCAATGGCATGTAAAGTACTTTTAGGAACTTAATATAACGATATAGATATGACATAAAAATTTGGGTGAAAAATAAGTAGTTTTTATAAATTCTATATATATTCTACAATACAAATAATTTAAAAGTCCAATTATATAATTTACAAACTAGGTTAAGGGTAGACTGTCTGAGTAGATAAAATTATTATTTACATTTAAGCAAACGCGAGTATTGTCTTTACGACGCAATTCCTACCGTAGCGGTCAATAAAAACCAAATAAAAATGCCTAATCCCTAAATAAAAACGCCAAAACCATTCTCTCACAAAATTTTTGTGTAACACAAGAGATGTTAAGATGAAACATAAATATAAAGGAAAAGGTTAAATAAGTAAAGTGTATTATTCAATTAACTCAAATTTATTCAAATTACACACAATGCACGCGGTAGTAGCTTAAACTAGCATTAACTAATTAATCTTGGTATATTAATAGAGAAATTCTAGATATTAAGGTCACTCAGTAACAATATATAGAGATACTCTTCTTCTGGCATAGAGACCAAGAAGTTGACGATAGTTTTTTGTACTATCTAAAGTATTCGTTTTTAGAACAGATACCTACATAATTAAAGGTATATTTGAAAAATTTGTAAATATTTAGATATAGAGGAAATAAAAAGTGGGAAAAAATATATGTTTTTTTTTTTTTATGGAAAAAGGTCAAGGCAAACGAGCGTACGGGTCACCTGGCGGTGATCACCGCCGCCCACGACCCCGTGCAGCACCAGAGGTGCTACAGGTGCGTTGCCGGCCTTTGAGGTGGAGATAGACGCGCTTCTTGAAGGCACCCATATCGTACCGACCTGGAAACACTGACGCGGGTAGGCCATTCCACAGTTCGGTGGCGCGTGGAAGGAAATTTCTACGAAACCGCACAGTAGTGGAGTGCCACATATCCAGATGGTGTGGATGATATTTAAGCTTGCGACGTACTGTGCGGTTAGAAAATTCGGCGGCAGGTAACAAACAGGTCAAACAGTTCCTCAGAACACTCACCATGATAAATGCGATAGAGAACGCACAGCGAGGAGACGTCTCTACGCAGAGCCAAAGTGTCAAGCCTTTCACAGCTTACTGGGTCCTTAATGATTCGAACAGCTCTACGTTGTATGCGATCAAATGGGTCAAGCTGATACTGGGGTGCACCAGCCCAGAGATGAGAACAGTACTCCATGTGTGGCCGAACCTGGGCCCTATATAGGGCCAATCGGTGTTTTGGCGTGAAGTACCGTCTCGCTCTATTGATGACCCCCAGTTTCTTCGAGGCCAACTTGGCCTTGCTTTCCAGATGATCGCGATACTGGCAGTCATTCGAAACATTAAGGCCCAATATGCTGATACTGGGCGCGGCTGAAAGGGGAGTGTTCTGAAAGACTGGCGATACGATAAATGGGGTTTTTTTAGTGGTTAACGCGCAAACCTGTGTCTTTAGGGGGTTAAATTGGACCAGGTTCTTTTCACCCCATGAAGAGACATTCTCGAGGGATGCCTCAACAGAAGACACAAGTTTATTTCGGCTCTGTTCAGCGTTTTCCCGAGAAAGACTTGCGCGGCCGGAGTAAACAGCGTCCACCGTGCTGTCATCTGCATAGCAATGAATGCTAGAATCTTCCAGCATGTCATTGATATGCAGAAGAAACAGCGTGGGGGACAGCACGCAGCCTTGGGGAACGCCTGCGTTCACGGGCATATGATTGGAGCAAAAACCGTCGACGGCGACCTTGATGCTGCGCCCAGTGAGAAAGCTGGCGATCCACCTGCATAAGTTCTCGGGAAAGCCATAGGATGGAAGTTTAGCAAGGAGCGCCCCATGCCATACTCGATCAAAGGCCTTCGCCATGTCCAAACTAACTGCCAGGCCCTCTCCCTTGCTTTCCAACAATGAATAAATGTACAACTATTTAAATTATATAATATGTATTTTTTATTTTCGTAATGTGAGATAGTGAAATTTAGTGCCTTTTATTTTAGATTATGACATATTTAAATAAACATTACCTGAACTGGACCTGGCTTAGGAGATGGCGATCTGGATCTCGGCGCTGGATTTGGCTTTGAACCACTAGAGCCGGCTTCCAAAGACGGCTGTGTCATATGTATATAAATATTACGTGACTACGTGATAGAAATAATTTATTATTTTTAATCTAGTCTTAGTAATTTGTTGAAACTTAGTCAAATATAAAACATTGAAAAGTAATTATTATTATTATTAGTATTATTTTTTAGCTTCACGCTGTTTCCCGCGCAAAGTAAGATAGGCAACAAAGTATTAAGACTCCCCGGGCTCATGAAAACTTTCCGTTCCCTTCTTTCTCCCGAATTCTCGAAACATTGCGTGTCGTATATAGCATAGTAGGATTAAATACCGCGCGTCGCCTTGTTACAAGACCAAAAAACATGAAAATATTAAATATTTAATTCTCTGCGTGGAAATTGAACCCATAGCCATAGAATTCCCAGACAAATGCTTATGCCCCTACGCCGAGACGGTCTCCTTGGAAATATTTAATTGCCTGAAGTGGGGATAAACTATAACAACTATTCATGTTATTATAAACACGTTATTTACCTTCGATTTAGTATACGGTGGCGGTGGAAGCCCGTCCTTTGACGCTTTAATGTCTAATGCGGTTGGACGAGCGACGGCGATCGTGTCTCGAGATTTGTCTTGAGATCGTACTTCTGTTGCCTAATACAAAAAAAGAAAAGTAGAATTTAAATTGATTAGGATTTCTTTTTTTTCTGAAGTAATTGTTGCAACAAATATAGAGAAATAATTAAAAATTATATTAAAGTAAGTAAATAAATAAAACTACAGAAAGCTAACTGTGAAACTGAAATTATATAATGTGCCACTGCTTTAGGATGACTTCTCCTCAGAATCCTAATTATATAACTATAGAACATTTTGTCGTCGCTCTGGTAACGAGGCAAAAGGCGGCGTCGATTTCTCCAATATACACGCAATGCCTCCAGAATTCGGCGGAAAGTAGGGAACAGAAGTGTCTTAATGGGATCGGAGTGTCTTCACATTAGGCTCCCAGGTCCTCAATTTCACCATCATTATTCTACATCCCAATAAATAGAACGCGAATAAGAAAATGATTTATCTATACATTCATTCCACTCCATAAAAAAACTAACAATCCATAAAATAAAAAATGCTTTAATTTTTATCTTCACGTGCTATCCTTAACGTAAACAAATAATAATTAAAATAATAATTAAATATTAAATAAAATAAAAAATAGCTCACGCTCTTCTCTCCCGGCACAGGTGGTACAGGGGGTTTCTTCTTCACCACTCTCGGTGGAGATCCCCCGCCGGGGACACGTTTTGCTTTTAGAGGACTCGGTTCTAAATGTACAGACATAATCACTTACATTGTAATAAAAATAAGAGGCCGTCAGGGCTAATTGTCTGACGGTAAACTTAATGTTTGCGGGTTTAATTATAAATTAAAATGTAGAAAAACTATACATGTTTTAAAATAATAATTTATTAGTAGTAATATATTAGAAATCTATTAATATAAATAACAAAGATATGCAAACATTAACTAACCAGGTTGAAATCTATCACTTCCGGTCGGACTGATCGCTCGTTGGTAAGGACTTGGACTTCGAGCCCTGATGGACACGCTTGTTGTAGAAACCTTTACGAAATAGAAATTATTAAATAATGAAGGCCTTATTTCCCAAGCCTGCTCAGTCCCGGTTCCGGTTTCCCAGCTCTGTCGTAAACAAAGCGTTTAAATTTCACCATTCAACTCATAAAATATCTAAAATCTTAATGCATACTTGCATAATAATAAATCTTTCTGTAGTCTAAAAGATGAGATAAATGTATCATAAGTATTGGAGGAAATATTTTTTTCATCATACTACCTGTACATATAAAACCTCTACCTCCTTTTTTTAGCTTCACATTGTGTCCTGCATGTAGCAGAGTAGGCAAGGGGAGGCTAGTGTTAAGCCACTCTTTTTCCCAAAATTGAGATGATAATTCTTATATTACATACGATGTCATAAAATTAATAAAAAAAGTACCTTTGATGGTGTCGGGCTCGACGACCTCGGGATAGGAGAGATTGTTCTGCTTTGTAAGCCATTAGGTGTTACCAATCTCACTACAGGCACTGATCCACTAGGACCTGCTTACAATAGTATAATAATCTAAATTATTAAAAATGCATAAAAAACACGAGAAAAATACAACTAGCATCGTTAGCCTAATACAACCAATTTTATACAAGTGTATACTTTTTTACATATTTAGATAATTCTAGTACGACCACAAATCAACATACCTGGTTCTCTCCAAGGAGACCTGGGAATATTTAGGCTATTGGGGTTCTGCTCCTTGATCTCAGATGAGATGTCCTTGATGAGCTCCAAGATTGAGTGTCCGGAAGGCTGCGGCATTTCTACCGGAGACGATGCCCGTGATCCTAAAATAAGTGATGTAGTTTTGTATGTCCGATATTCGTAATAATAAATATAAATATTGAAGTACGAGTATGTACAAACCAGGCATAGGTGAATGCATGACCAGCCTCCTTGCCTGATCGATCGCTCGCTGCAAGTTCTGCTGGTTCTTGAACGACTGGCGCGTACGGCAGCGCCCGATTTGTGATCTGTTATAATGATTATTGTGAATAAATTATACGTATAGAACTAAATTTAAAAAGTATAGCTATAATAAATTCAACATTTATACCATACATTCAATATATGGCGTTAAGTTTCGCCACTCATAACGCATAGTTCCGATCGATCGAGGTGTTTTACGACTAAGTTCCCTCGACGTAAGCTACTATATGAGGGGAAAAGCAAAAGCTGAAAAAAACCCTTTAGAAAGGATTTAAATTATTTGTTGGTACAAAAGGCCCCATTTTAATAAAGAAAACTCACGATATCCCAGTCGCGGCCAGCGTTTGGTCCCATTTGGAGCCTGAAGCAGCAGCTGCAGCCATCTTGGCTATCCTTCGGAACCTGGCGAGGCTGTCCTCGTGGACGGGGCGGCCGTCCTCCTCCAACGACACGGGCGTCACTTGGAAGTCCTTCATGAGACGGCGCTCCCAAACTTTCATTCGTTTTGCTAGAACAGCTATGAAAGGAATAGTTGGTATTACATTATGATATTAGTTTCAATTTTAAATAAAATAAACAATTGTGCTTTAAAAAATATATAGGTATGTTTTCATTGTTTTTCCGTATTACAAAAGTAATTCAAATGAAAATTCTGTAATTCAAAACTGACAAAACTAAACAATATGATCAATTTATCTGTTTATAATTTATCGATCGAATATAAGTCAATTTTCTTTTGAAACCAATGTACATTTAATAAATTAACAAACAAACACTTACTCTTTTCCTTTCTATCAGTAAACGAGACATCCATCCCATTCTTCTCGAATACTTCTAGAAGTTCATATCTCAAGGACGACACATCTCCCTTCAGTTCATTTATATCATCTTCTGTAACGGGGTCGTCGTCCATTCGTCTGTGCATGGCGGATACGTAACGCCATACTAGCGCTCGCATGACTGCTGTATATCTTACATCGTCGATTGCTTTTTGTTCCTAGATGATAATAGAGGCCGTTGTAGTATAAAGGCACAAGCGTGGGACAATTGACGCTGCGATTGTGGGTTCGATTCCCATTTGGTGAAATTAATAGTTAAATGTTTTCATTTTTCTCGCTCTGCCAAGAAGGTAGAGCGGCGGCAATGCCATACAATGTTCCAAAAGTTTATTGGAAAATAGGGGGCAGTATGTCTTAAAAGCGTAAAAAGGCACAATAGGGTGTGAATTTTGTTTCATTAAATTCTATATCAAACAGAAATTTAAGATCTCTTAATAAGCCCCAAAAAGTGCTTTACACATTATTTTACAGATTGTTTAATAACAATGTGCGGGATACAGCCTGCAAAGAAAAAAAAAATAACACACAGCGTTCGATTACCTTTATTTTGTCCGGTTGATTCTTCTTCCTCATGCCGAACAGCTTCATCACGATTTTTGGTGTAGGAAAGATGTTAAAAGGAGGAGGCAACGTGGCGCTCTCTTCAAAGTAGCTCATCCAAAGACGAGTGCGAGCGAATTTCCATTCTACATCTGAATGTTCCTAGGGATTTTTAAATAAAATTTTAAAAAATCTTCCTTTCCTGTCTCTAGTAGCAAGACAAAGAAAGTGGGAACGAAGTGCCTTAATAATAGGTTCCCTCTGCCTAGTCGTCGTTGTCTGCAGGGTACAACGGGAGTTTTAAAATATGTATAACCGTAAGAAAAGTTCTTTTCCAAGTTGCCCCTTTTGAGTCCCGGCTAGATTGACAACTAACAATTTTTACAATGTGAAATTATTAATTATATATACATACATAAGACGCCTATTGTTCAATATAACACTGATTTAAATTAAAGAACAAACCAATATAGAATAAAAGGTACAAACGTTTTGAAATTTTAAATCAAAATATAGAAGGGCAAAACACTACGATACTTCAGTATGACACGGCATAAGTAAATCTTTCTTGACACAATTAAGTTAGGCGAAGCCTACGAAAAAACTACGCATATATCATTACTAGGTAACATATAGACTTATTCTAATTATTTATTGTTAGTTAAGACATCAAAGACAACAGAATAAATAGTGTGTGATCAACAGTCAACATAATGTTCTGGAAATGTAAAATTATATTGGTGTAATATAGTGGCCGTCGAGGCGCAGCGACTTTTGAAGTTATGTATTCTATTTGCACTCGAGGAATTAAATTATTTTCATTTACCTAGTCTAGTTTAGTTCTAGTTTTTTTTTAATTTTTATTTTATTACCTACTATAGTAATAAGACATAGAACAGCTTTTAGCTCTGCCATCTCGAAAGTTAAGCGAAAAGAGGGAATTAATTTCTTAACTCTAGGTTCCCTCAGCGTACTCGAAAATGAATCGAGAAAAATGATTCACGTTACTCACATTAAATTAAGATAAGAAGCGCGTACATGAGTAATAAAAAAATGTTGTTATTTTATGAAACAAAACAGAAATATTCCTAGAATAAAATATACTATAATAAATTACTTTTACAATAAAATTTATGATTATGTGACATGAAACATTTATAGCCCAATTTGACACAGTACCAATAATTTTTATTGTATTTGTACTCTTTAAAAACACATATTTATGATTATTTTATTTGTGTCTTTTATCCGTAAAAGTTTAATGATATTCGTATTTAAATTTTTTAATGAAATATTTCGTAAGCAATTGTAATTATAACGAATCATTTTGTTTATTATATTAGAGAAACTATATAAATATTGGTAAAGCAAAGGTATACTTACAACGATCATGGCATACGAGTTGGACATCATAGCAATAAGGAGGTTCAGTAAGACGATCACATTGATCACCGAGTACGACCCAAACATTAGTAGTCCCCAGAAGCGAGTGTAACTCTTAATGCCAGCCAGCTCGAAGTTCTCTAAGCCTACCATTCCAAAGGACGCCCAGAAGAGAGATTGTGATGCCTCGAATACACTAATAAAAAAGAGAAAAATACGTTAAAATACAATGCTATTTCCTAATTTAGTTATAGTAAATATAAGTAAAACTTACCTGAGAATATCAATCATGAATTTTTACATTTTGTACACTCTTATATGTTTCTAAAACATCTATTCTTTATGACTGACTATTAATTTTCATATAATATTATAATATACGTAAATGATTATTTAATACGAAATGTTGTTAATGTATAATGTGTTTATCACTTTTAAATTAAAACTGCGCGTGTATGACAAATTTAATAAAAGCAAGCAAAATAGAAATGTTACTACTAGTACAAAATAATACAATAACTTTAATACGAATGAAAGTCCATAGTAGTTCGCAACGTCATACAATCAACTTCATCTATCTTTAGAGTGTTCATCTTAACGTTTATATCTTCTTCCAACTGAATCTGCGTTTGGAGGAGATATCTTAAAGATGCAGTGGCTTCGTGAAGCATTTGCTGTAGCTGTTCGGTACTGTGACGCAGCATCTCGCATTCGTAGTACAAAGCCTGTCCAGGGGCATCTTTGACGAGTTCCGCTCCAACTCTTTGAGCTCGTCTCCCAAGCCTTGTATGAGCTAAAGCGACGTTGCCTTCTTTAGCTGACAACGCCTTTTGCAGCTCTAAAATATTATTCTGCATTTCTACTATTTTCTGTGTAGTTTCTCGATGCATATCTTCAAGTTTACCTTTAGTTTTCTTCGTATCTTCAATACGTTCTTTGAATTCGTGGTTACACTTGTTATAAGCTACCCAAAGATCGTCTATAACTTGTTTAAGTAAAGTATCAATAATTATCTTTATAGGACGAGAGCTTGTTACTTCCCTAGCTGCTTGCTGGATGTTTTTGGCCGAATAAGCATTATACTCCTCAGCAGATATATTAGCTGGATCAAGACTTGTGTAACCTTCATAAATAGACAAACACAAATCCGTTGATTTCAAAGAAAGAGATCCTTTGTCCAAATCTATAGCCGCTTGCTTATATTGTAAGTCCCGATCGAGAAGATATCGTGTTGACCGAAGACGCCGCATTTGTTCACATAATTGTTCCAAAGCGCGTTTCAGCAAACTTTGTCCTCCAAGTATCGTGGTAACTTCTCGTTGAAGAGCATGTTCCACTTCATCTACAACCAAGTCAATACCAATGCGCCCATCTCGCAACATAAGGCATTTACGACAGATATTCAAGGCATTCGTCTGGAGCGCAGCAAGGCAATCTTCCAACCGCGTTTTATATACGCCTAAAGCTTCTAATTCAAAACAGATGTCCTTTCTCTGTAGCTGCAATTCCTGTTTATTGAACTCTACATCACCTATTCGTTCTTCAATTCGTCTATCAGATGTAGCTTTCATAATGGCTGCTCTTTCAGCAGTCTCCTCCCGAATTCTTTCACATTCTCCCAAAACTCTATCGGCCAGTTGTTGCTGATCTTCTGTATTACGGCATCGTTGGTCATTGCTTAGTTTCCATTCAGATAAAGTAAACTTGGGACCTCTAGGTGGCATACATACTAGGGCTTGTTCAGAAAGCCTCGTAGTCGCCACCGGAGCGCCGATTACATTACGAACCCCAAATTGGGCTTCACCCATTTTATAATTTAAAATTTTCGACTAACAAAATAATATTATTACAACTTTTTGATATTAACTAGATTATAAAACAATTTTGTTAAAGAAAAACAATCAAAACTAATATAATATACTCGAATCAAATTTCAAAGAAGTCGAAATTATTTATTACCATGGAAACGGATTATGAATTTCGATCAAACGTATTAAGTTTTGTATGGTTTCTGATCAGTCTGACAAACTACAAAAGTTGTTTTATTTTAGTTTATGATGAAATTTTATTATTTTATGCATTTAAAGTTGATGTTAACATTATTTTAATATTTTTAAAGTAATACTACAATTTTGTCTAGCTTTTAGAGTAGTGCATCAAAATACAAGCGCACAGATAAAATAATTTTGTAGTTTTCTCTATTATTACCAACTTTAACATTTATACTTCTTAAAGATCATTTTAATAAAGTAAGCCAAATGAAAACCCTCTGTTTTAATGTAGTGTAATAAAAAAAATAAGATATATAATTTTTATTTATTTATTTAACACTTATTAGTTAGTATAGAGCGAGCTGAGATTACCAATGTATATACTGTATATGTGTTCATTTTTTACTTTCCGCATTTTACATACAAAAGATTTTTTTGTTATATTTACTTAAGTGCGAATCGAATTTACAACTATTATGTATACGGATGGTCATTTAATTATTAAATCTATTAAAATATTTTTCAAAATCGAAATCGAAACATCACATAAAAGTGAAATTGCAGTTTATGGCAGCTTTAAACCGAAATTACTAACATTTTTTTACATTTTACACTACTTTTTATTATATATGCTATCTATCTATTATATATACATTACAAATTGTAACTTTTACAACTTTTGTGAACGGAATTCATGTATGTGAATAATTTATTTATTAAGTGACAAAACACTTATGAAATTGATAGCCACTCATATAAAATATTTTAATAATTTAATAATTATAAAGAACCCGTTCTAGAAACTCACTTTCCAAAGCTACGCCACTTCATGCATGAGTCGCCCGCGTTGTCCCAGTCGGGGAGGCCGCCGGGCAACACGTAGCATTTACGCTTTTCCAAATCGGCGAAGTACCAAAGTAATTGGTTCAAACCTATTTATACATAGGTAGAATTAATAGTTTATATTTTATATTTAAAATCATTTATTTTTCTGTATATTTCAATTTAAATGCTATTACAACATTTTTACAGGTTTGATAAAAATAACATACTTTACTTTTCAATAAAAAAAGATTTTAATAGAAATTTAAATTATCCACATAAACTGTACTACATATCTGTCAGTTGTGTCAGTCATGTAAAAGTCTATACTCACCACATGCAAAAGCGAAGAGCACCAGAGTGTAAATGAAGAAGAACTTGACGATATCAATGACCATGCGCCCGAGGGAGATTTGCAGCGGACCCAAGTGAGGGTTGATGGAGAATAAGTGGACTAGTTTTAGGGCACTGTAAGGAAAAATGTATTTGTTTTTTTTAAATATACTCAATCTGAATTATTATTTATTTATAATTAACATTTCTTCGCTCTGGCACCTAAGCAAAACTCAACACGTAATGCCTCGAAAAATTCAGGGGAAAGGGGGGAATGGAGTGTCTTAACAACACTAGCTTCCCTCTGCCTACCCTGCTATATACGGGATACGCCGTAAACCTAAATAATAAAACAATAAATAAAAAATTAACATACCTAAATATATTAGCCGCTGCGAACAGTCCTTCAGCTATCAACTGAGGATCAAAGTCATCCCAATTCTCCCTCGGAATGAACCTCGTATCCGGATTCCTCCGTATTTCAGCACTCTGTTGCAAGTACGCAGCAAAACGTAGTACAAAGACGGCCGCGTATAGTGAGTTACGCGTAAAATCTATGAAATTCCACATATTGCGGAGATAACAGCGTATGCCTTGGACGTAGATCTCGTGTGTTTCTTGCCAGATGAAGCCTTAAATATAATACGTAGATTGTTTTTTTAATTTATATTTTTAGCAGAGTAAACGCGACAGGTTTTGTTTAATTATACTATTTCATATTTCAATCTCTGGTCGCGAGGGAAACCGCGGCGTTGAGTTCCGCCATTCAACAAGCAATGCCTCCGGAATTCTAACTACACCACTAAAGTGGTGAACGGAAGTGTGTTAATACTAGGCTCCCAGGTACCCTCTGCCTACCCTGCTATGTGCGTGCGCAAATCTGCGTTGTATTAATTATTTTATAATTAGTATTTCTAAAGAAAGTGACACGGAGAACATGGAGATTGAAAAAATATTTTATATGATTTACATAATATTTTAATATTCAGTTTTATTTTTATATAATTGCATATCATTTCATTTCATACCGCTAAAACTACGTAGGTGTTCGTGGTAAATATGAAACTATAATAATGACATTGTCATTTCTTTTTTTAAAAATAAATAAAAAAGACAGCCAAAACAGCTACTTTTCCATTTTATTGTAACAATACAGATTTTCAATTTGTAAAATACAACTATAGAATTTCTTTTATGTGCAAATAAGACAACCTACAGAAAAAAAACGCTCTGAATTTTTGAAACAAAAAGCAACACAATTTGGCGCAGTGACGTTAAAAGTTTTCCTTTCTTAGCTCTGATAACAAAACAAAACGGGCGGTTGATTTGAAAGTTGGGAACGAAGTGTCTCATGCGGAATAGGCGAGGAGTAAGAATTCAAAAAACATGTCAAGAAAGAAATGTTAGGTCAGCGATATTTTTTCATTTCTATTAGATATATAAGTTACGTGAAATTAATTATTTAGGCCGTCTTGGCCCAGGGGCAGAAACATTTAAAGTCACACAAAAGTGTAAAGTTGAACGCACAAACGCGTTAGTGCGTTCAATCCCCACTCGAGGAAATGAAATATTTATTTAAATTTATATTTTCTCTGGTGTCGAGGCAAAGCGCGGCGTTAAGTTCCGCCACTCAATACGCAAAATTCGGCGGAAAGTGGGGAACGGAGTGTCATAACAATAGGTTCCCTCTGCCTACCCTGCTGTGTGCGGGATACAGCGTGAAGCTGATTTGATTTGATTTTGTGAAATTATATAAGTTATGTTTTCTGTGGCACTTTATTATTGTTACTTCCTTTCCACATAGGTAGAGCACATAAAATATTTTATTTATTAGTTAAGAAAGGTTACACACTGTGTTTCGTATTCTATGTAACAAGGGAAGAAAATAGGCAATTACATTATAAGTAAAATAGGGGGGCTCCACCCCCTCCGCGCTTCTATATTTTACTTTCATTTTATAATTAGACATAGCTTTTTCAATTCTATAGGTAACTTAATTGTAAAATATTTCTGCTAAAGAAATAACCACCTAATTCGCATTTCAGTCTTAACAGATCCTGATATCGATCGATACATTTCCAAGAATATTTTATTGAAAAAATTAAATTACGATTTACATCGACTTATAAAATATGAATGAATGAAGGAATTAACACAGATTACTAGTAGCTACCTATAAACGTATATTTGAAAAAATAATATAATGAAACAACAAAAAGATTTTAAAAGATGGAAAGCGTAAATACTTACCCAGAACATAAACAACAATAACTATTTCTAAATAAGTAGGGCCATTTCCTCGTTGTTTCCTCATCTCCTTCTCCAAGTCCTGCACCATCCACTCCGGTCCGAACATTTGGACTATCTTGTCTTCCGCCCTTTGTGATACTAGTATCAGGATCACTGGAATATTTTTATTTTATTAAGGCGTTACTTTACATTTGTAATTACTTATAATTAATTAATTTTGTAGAAAGCCACCAAACAAACATAAACATGAAAAAAATCAATACTTACACAAAAAGAATAAATAACTAGAGGCGTGTATTAAAAACTTCATAAACGGCTTCCTCATCAACCGCCCAGTGGAACAGTTAGGTGCTATCATATACATTGTACAATAGAAGGGGAACAGTAAGGCCACTCGGCATATAATCATGATTTTCTCGAAAGTACTCTTCCTGCGGAACCCGGGGACCCCTTCGTACCATATTGTCGCTAGCAACTGCTGTATATTAGGATGAGCGACGAACTGTTGGAGAAAATAAACAAAATGAAATTGATTTACATTTTTTTCATTTTATTCAGGAGGCCTTCGTGGTGCAAGGGCCAAGCATATAACGCATCACGCGCGCAATGGTTGTGAATCCCCAGTCAGTCATTTCTTCACTCTGGTACTAAGACAAAAACAGATGTTTGAGGTCCGCCACTCAAATGCAATGCCTCGAAATTCGGTGGGAAGTGAAGAACGGAGTGACTGAACGCTAGGTGCCCTCTGTCTACCTCCTATATACGGAACACACTCAATCTATATAACTAACAGCTATTAAAGTATCCATTAACAATAATACCTTTTTCTGCTTAAAATCGATGGCCAGTTCCAATCTAGCCAGTTTCAAATGTTCGCCTTCTTCAAATGGCGGTTCCTCAGGGTCATGATTCAATATAATGGCAAGTTCCTGAGAGCTACGAGACTGATCTAACAAGTCTACGGCAAACTTTTGCGCTTGACGACGTAGCTCTAGATATTCTGCTTTCGATTCCTAAAATTTAGTTTAGTTAACTTAAAAAATATTTTAAAATATTTTCTTTTAATCTATGCTAATATTATAAATGTGAAAGTTTGTAAGGGTGGATGTTTACTTCACTTTGCACCACACTAAAACGGATTTAGACAAAACATTACAGTAATATAGCTTATACATACTCGTATAACAATAAGCGAGCGATGCCGCGCGCGGGACACTAGTTTTTAATACAGTTAAGATTATTAAAATATGTAATGAAGCAGTATTTGAATGATAGCATTTTTTTTAATCAAAAATATGTCACTATTGTGAATTGTCAATACAAAATATTAGTTTTACGTTTAAAAGAAATTTTAGTTACAATTAAGTCTTACTTGTTCAGCAAACGCTAAAGTCCGTAACTCCCACGACAATTGGAAGGCGGTTAGTATAGGATCAGTGGCAGATAGGGCGATGAGAGAAGGAGAAGCTAGAGCCTTGTACGCGTTGAGACGCGCTTGGGAGTGTCTGAGGGAATCGTCTGTAGAATCTCTTATACAATTATCGCAGCCACACCTTGAAATTACCAGGAAACATTTAAAAAAAATAACTCATATTTAAATATAAAGACACACTGTGGATTCGATTGCCACTTAAGGAAATGAAATCTTTAATACTTATAATGGCAATTATGTAGGTATCAAATTAAATTGTTTTTCCTATTATTTACCTTATATCATGAGGATCTGGTAACGTAGCGCCTCGGTCTAATAAGATTTTTATTATTTCATAGTTATTCTTATGCGCTGCTAACATCAAAGGCGTAATGTCTGGAGTAAATGTTGATGTATTGGCATCTACTCTTTGCCAACTCTAAAATAGAAATATTTTACATTTTAAAAATGGACATCATTAGAAAAAATATATCTTATACTCAAATACAAGTGAACTGAGATTATGCCTTTTATATTTTTGAGAGTCCACTTACTCATTTATATATATAAAAAAAATTGTAAATAAATATATTTGTATTAAATTTTAAAATTAAATTATAATTTATACGTTACATCAAATAAATAATCAAAGTTAAAAAAAAGGTACATGTTTTTTTATGCTCAATTATAGCAAAGATTTTATATTTTGTTTTATTTCTTCTCTGGTCTTAAGAGTAAAGTACCAGTTTACTACAGGTCAAATAAAAATAATGTCATTAATAAACCTCTAATATAATAAAAGTATCATTATCGTACAAAATTTATGTAACAAACCAAATTGACGCTGATACCTCACTTCGTTTTTCCCTTTCTTCTATAACGAAAATCGAAACTAACATTCAACAAAAATTGCATTTACACAATATCAAATAACTCACGTAAGGTTCAGGATGTCTATGGATAAGTTCTTCATGTTCCAACAAAAGTTCGACAGCTTCTACAAATTCGGCATTAATAGCTTGCAACAAGGCGTCTTTGGTCGCCACTCCCATGACCACCAGTAGCTCCACCATCTCTAAGTTCTCTCCTTCAATAGACAAGGTCAAGGCACCACGGCCGAGGGAATCCATGCAGTTAACGTCGATATGCTTCTTGCGATGTGCCGTTTGTAGTATCCTGAAATAATACTTATTAATAATAATAAATACTAACTAAATATATATACATTAAGTATATATGACGATGCCTTACGATGTATTGATTATAAACTACTAGCGGACGCGCGCAGCTTCGCTTGCTTATTTAGGACTGAATTCTAATAAACCATGAAACATGTGTTCAATGAAATATTTTTAAGTCTTAATTTCAAATTTTATAAAATGTGGTGGTGATTAAAAGATTTTTCCATACAAACTTTCAACCCCTTATTTACACCTCTAGGGGATGAAATAAAATAAATCAAGAAACATATGTTTAATGTTATATTTATAAGAGTCTAAGTTTCAAATTTTATAAAAATTGGTGGTGATTTAAAAATTTTTCCATACTAACTTTCAACCCCTTATTTGCATTCTTAGGGGGTAAATTCTAAAAAACCGTAAAATACGTGTTTAATTAAATATTTTTAAGAATCTGAATTTACCATTTTATAAAAATTGGTGCCGATTTAATTTTTTTTCCATACAAACTTTCAACCCCTATTTCACTTGTTTAGGGTTGAAACTTTTCATAATCCCTTCTTAGTGGATGTCCAGATTACGAAAGTAAACATCTGTCCAAATTCCACGTTTCTACGCACAGCGGTTACGGCTGTGCGTGCGTCTTACCTCAGTCAGTGAGGACAAGTCCTTTTATATATATAGATTACTATTATAACATACATAAATTACAGATTACAAAAATAAAATTAATTATTAATTAAGATTTTGGTTAACCATCTTACCTCCTAACATTAGCCATGTCTCCCCTTTCGACCGCCAGTAGAAATTTCTTCTCTTCAAGCGTCAAAGCTTTTGGTAGAGTCGGCAGGCTGACCGATTGCCGTTGCATAATGCTAGGGTCACCCTATTGTAAAAAAAATATTTATTTGTTTATCTATCGCAAGCTATAAGTAACGCCATCAAGGCACAATTAAAAAATAAGAAAGTAAAAAACTCTCGCTCTCTCTCTCGTTAAGGTAGACAAAGATAGCAGATTCAAATCTAACATTCAAATATTAATATTAAGGGATAAGCTCATAAACTTAAGCGCAGAATATTAGCTAATTAGAAATATATCTCAACCTTTAGCTACTTGATGCCCAAAGAAAACGTTTTTAAAAATTATTTTAAACCTACGTTTAAGAAAACATAAAAATTCTACGATTACAATAATGTTAGGAGGCTATGTTTATAAAATTTGCCAAAAGAAAAAGGTTTTATTACCTTATATATGAAGCAAAAACTGTTTAAAATTCCAATAAATAAACTGCGCTCTTTTTATCCGATTACTAGGTGATGAGGTCGAATTAGGAGCATAAATCAAATAACTTAAAGTCTAGATCTAGTATAAACCTTTATGTTCAATGACCGTGAAGTTACATGAAGTCACGTGAAGACACGTGAAGTCACGTTAAGTTGTGCGGAGTTGGTACATGAGGATTATTTAAATGACAAGCTTCATACTTATGTCTGGTTTGACTAAATGCATTATCTAAGCCAAAGCAAGCATTGTAGGGTTTCTTTCATGTAAATTAGACAAATATATTTTTTACATTTCACTTTTATTTTCGCTTTATGCAAAAAATAATCACTATTAACAGTATTTTTTTTCTATTTTTGAATGGTTTTAATAAAGTTACGATTTTTACTATGTGAAATAAAATTTTCACAAATCATATTATTTGGTTTCGTTTAGTTTGATAAAATTATTGTATTTAAGATTCTCAACTCTCTTTTTTCTTTTAAAGGAGAAATAATATAGACTTTCTTAGAAGATTTTTTTCAGAGTTACATAGAAAAATGTAAAATACTTACGCCTTCCAAGTCCTTTTTGTCCCCCATACTGATGGTGGTGTTGTTCGAGGTAAGGTGTAAAGTCCCCACAGGCGAAACCTACGAATATGTAAGCAATAAGGAAACTTACAAAATACAAATTATTTCGTTGTTTGTATCATAATAAAGCAAGAAGCTAAATTAGTTTTATAAAAAATGTAACATTTACGAAATATTATAGTTATTATAGTTTTTTATAGAAATAAACTTCATATAATATATAAGAAATTTCATAAAACAAAACATTGAACTCACAATTTTTGATAAAATACATATATATAATTCCCTAACAATTACCCTACATTATCTTAAAATACTAAAAGATTAGGTACTTCAAGTAATTAAAAATTACCATAGGATTTTTACAATTTTTATATTGACCGAATTGTTTGTGAAACCTTCTTTTTTCAAGCTAGATCTATATCTATAGCTCTATAAATAGAGCTCAATCGAATCGAACGCCTAGTGAATTCTGCGCAAAGTGGGAAACAGAAGTGTCCTAATGGAACGGAATGCCTTAATACTGATTTCCACGTTCCCTCTGCCCAACTTTCTACATATATGCAGAAATGAAATATAAAAATATGAATTATAATAATAGCCTATTATATAAAAAAAAATACTGTTTAACTACATTCCTATATTAAAAAAACTTGACATTAATAATTGATGAAAATGCATTTTATCAACGAATTGAAATTATAATTTCAAAATACGCTGGACATTTTCAGATTCAGAATACTTCTACATAGTGCATGTTTGTATTGACTAGAGGCTTAGTCCCTATTGTGCATGCATAATCTTAAAATAGAAGAAATAATAATGAATACAGTTCCTCTTTTCTAATCTATATACGCTAATATAGTAAACAGTAGATCTACTTTTATGATTAAATTTAGTTTGTTCGATTCCCAATTAAGGGAATGAAGTATTTAATATTTTCTATTTTTGCTCAACGCAAGCGCAGCGTTGGGTTCCGCCTCTCAACATATTAAGCCTCAAGAATTTGATGGAAAGTGGGAACGGAAGTATCCCAATGGGCATGGGTCTTAACACTAGATTTCCAAGTTCCCTCTGCCTACTCTGCTATGTGTGGACGACGGAGTGATGCTTAAAAAATATTAAATTTAAAGTGGTTACGCAAGCAGTAAAAACTATTATTTAATTATATAAAATTAAATAAGAATGATTATAAAAAAACTTTAGTAATATATTTTTCAAAGGGCAACATAGAGTAGAAAAGGGGTTTCGAGTAATTTACAAGTATATCAATGAATAACAATTACCTATAGAACCACAAATAGAACAAACGGAAGCCGCATTTATAATAACATTTGGCTAATTCCGGTCATAACCGCCCACTTTGTAATTGGATCGAAAGTAATCGTCCGAAATGTCCACTACCACTGTTCTAGTATTTCTAGGTTTAGCTTTTAAAATGACACTACATTTTAGTTTTTCAGAGAATAAAATATTATAAAATAGTATAATTCCTAATACGTACAGTTGTGGATTTAATTTCCATTCGCGAAAAATAAATATTTAATATTTTCATTTCCTCCGTCACTCAACACGGAATACCTAGAGAATTCGGTAGTGAGTGGGGAACTGTGTCTTAATGGGAACAATAAGCTGCTATAACAACATCAGAAATACATCAGAATAAAATAAATATTTAAGAAGTTCCCATACAAAAGAAAAGACATGGTTTTGTAGCCGTTTTATTTAATTTAAGTCCACTCATCAAGTTAAGCAACATCCTCAAATATAATTTATCTGTCAAATATTTAAATTTTGAAAATTTTACTACATTTATTTAAATATAAAAATAAATAAAATAGCACATTAAAAATGGATGAACCATGAAACTAGAGGCTGTCGTAGTAATGGCATAAACGTGACTGTAAACGCGACGGTTGTAGATTCGATCTGCACTCGTGAGAATGAATTATTATTTGTTATTTTTATCATTTCTTAGCTCTTAACAAGACAAAGGGCGGCGTTGAGTTCCACCAATGGACACAAAATACCTAAGTAAAAGTTCAGCGAAAAACGGAGAACGGAGTGTCTTAGCACTAGGTTCCCTCTGCCTACCTTGCTATATACGGGATACAGCGTGAAACTAAAAAAAAACTTTAATACAAATGTACTCACTTAACGCTGTGGCTGACGATACAATCTAGCTTACAAGCCAGCCCCTCATATATATACCCTTGTTAATCTTATTAGAGACATTCAACTATTACTTTATGTCGTGAACGTGATGCTAACACGTGTTGATTTAAAGCCTAAACATGTTAGGTATAATTGATTGTATACCTACCTAATACTAATAAATATAATTCATAGGTTTTTCAGCTTCATCTTGTATCAGATATATATATATATATATATATATATATGCTATATCTATATCAGATATATATGCTATCAGATATATATATTCTGCATATACAGAAGGAACCGGAAAGGAAATGCTCCATTCCCAACATACAGTCGACGAAATAGGCGAAACTCTACGCCGTACTTTGTCTTGTTTCTGGAGCGAGAAAATGAAAATAATTCAATCCCCTCTGTGGGAGCCGAACCCACAATCGTCACGCAGCCACAATAATAAAATTGTTAGGTGTCACTTGAAACAAGTGTATTTTAAATTTAATCTCAGAAAGTATGACAGTTTCATTTATCAAGGATGGCCATACTGTTATATTTCGTTAATCGTTTCTATATAACCCACTGTAGGTACCTTGGGTCGTAGATGGAACACACAACTTTTAATTATTTCCATTTCACCATCATAATTATTCTTTTTTAGTAGTAGACATCTCTGTAGGGATTTTTAACAAATTTCCACTACACAAAGATTTATACGTTTCCTAAAAAAATATTTTCCCTAGATGAAAATGTTAAAATCACCATGACTTTAATTACAAAGGATTAGGTAAAATAAAAAACAATATAAAAATGTAAAACTTTATTACAACATAGTCCATATAAGGTACTGTACACACCAGGCTACTCGACTAACTTGACTAGTGTATAGATATGTTCACACGTGTCTAGATTATTTTTTTAAAACCCACAAGTTAATTCATAGGAGTAAGTCGTATTTACGTCATTTTTACTACACTACAAGAAAATTGTATATTTTAAAAATGCCACGCTATGCCTCCAGAATTCGGCGGAAAAGGGGGAACGAAGTGTCTTAACACTAGTGTTGCCCAAATTCAGTCTTGGTCTTGCAGTCTTGGTCTTGTTCTTGCGTTTTTGCAAGACCAAGACCAAGAACAAGACCGCGTATTTTTAGCAAGACCAAGACCAAGACTGACCGTGCAAGATTTGAGCAAGAACAAGACATAGCCTGCAAGACTCTTGCGTCTTGCAGCTAGGACTTAGCGCNTACCTACCCTGCTTTGTGCGAGATACAGCGTGAAGCTGATTTGATTTTTCTTTATTAGTTTAAAAGTTATAATACTTTTTTCATCGTCGCATGCGCGGCAGCATGATATTCTTAATCTCTTACGCACAAACCTTTACGTCAAGAATCGTCTCAACAGAAGGATTAAATTAACTGTAAATTGAAACTCATACTGTACGCAACTAAGTATCGTCAATAATTTCTTATAACAGCTCGATCACTTATCCAGATATTAATCCAGAGGGTGTCCAGACTAATATCTGTCCGATATTGGTTTGTGGGCATACGGGTACGCGACTCCGGATCCTCGAGCCGCCACTCTTATATCCTCGTCCAGTTCGTAAGAATGGTGTCCTTCCTCTTCCTCCCCGCTCCTCTTCCTTTCTCCAGCTCCCTCCTTAACGTATTCTACCCCCCTCTATTTTCCTCTCGGTTTTCCCCACAAAGGGGTTTTTGGAGGTCAGACGGCAGTCACTCCACGAAAACCACAAACAGCCACAATATGGAACGAATCAACAACAGACTGGGTACAGCTAGGGCGTCGTCTCGCCTGAGATGGTTTGGCCACGTTACGCGCCGGCCTAAGAACTATGTCGGGTGCAAGTGCCTTGCTATATCAGTTCCTAGAGTGAGACCTCCAGGACGGCCAAGGAAGCGCTGGCTGGATGTCGTGATGCAGGACATGAGAGCCAATGGTCTAACCACCGAGGACGCAAAAGATCGTGCAAAGTGGAGTAGGTTGAGGAGGGCAGACCCTGGCAGTAGCCGGGATTAATGCCAGGAGGAAGGAAGAAGGAAGCTCGATCACTATGTAGAGCTACATTCGGCAGCTGTATTTTTTTTATTCAATTTACACAAATATTTTTTTTATATATTATAGCACTGCTGTAAATACGACTCTATCCTACAAATAATATCAATTATTCTATATAGAAGCTATATTAAAAACTAATCTCCATATAATAGTTATATAATACATTATACAAGTAGTCTATCTTCATTAAAAATGAATAAGCAATAACAGCAAAATTGGATGTCTTTATAAAAAAAACTATTTATCCTACTTTAAAGTATTACAAAATACATAATTCATATTTTTTTATTCTGTTTACCACAAAATCTAAACTAATATACATTAACTTATTATAATATAAATAATATTTATATATAAGTAATATTATAAAATGCTATTCTACATGAAACTATTATTTCATTCAAAATTAGATATATCAAAAGCTACTAAAATCGTTGTTACTGAGGTAAATTAAATTTAAGCAGAATTTACACTATGTCAATATGATCCCAAATATCCATATATATATATTTTTTATATACTTTATTCGCTATATTCTATTACCTATTAATTCCTTTATAATAAACAAATCCTTTTTTCAATAGACTATGAGGAGAAGGTACAAGTAATAGAGTTGAGGCGAGATAAGATAAATTATCGACATAATATGTAGATTGAAACTTATTGAATGCAACTATTTCAAAATTTGACACAAATTGACATTTAACTTCAAAATAGTGGAAATTATTTCTAAAAGACATAAAATATTTATAATATGGCCATTTACCATAACATAAGAAATCAGGAAAGTATCAAGTAAATATCAGATATAAATAAAATCGTACTGTTAAATATAAAAATATATGAAACAAAAGTCCTGTTGGATTTCTATTGGAATAAATTATTAAAAAATACAAAATACATTATGAAAATATAACAATTATATTATCGATTTAGGCTATATTTAGTTAAAAAATATGCTTCATACAATTATTAAGTTTTATAGCTATAATATAACATACTAATGAGAATAAATGCAAATAAATATCTGATAATAAAGGTTTATAATTTTTAATGCAAAATATAGATGTATTTTATAGAATAAATAATTAATCAATGCTTTGCAAATAATAGGGACGGCCACAGCGTAAACGTTGTCTTACAACATTAAATTCAATTCCAATTCATGAAATAATTATGATAATAAGCATAGTTATAATATAATTCATATATATTCTCAAAATAAAAAATGAAAGGCCATTATACATATAGATTCAATATTATTAATATTTTATCAAAATAAACTAAATATAATTCTTGAATAAGCAGACTTCTGTTAATTAGTAAAAAAAAAATAAGACAATTGAAAAATCAAATAGTCAAAATACTACAATTACAATAAAATACATTACAATAAAAGCTGCTTCTAGACTATTCATAAATTATTTCTCATTATTTACCATTTATAATAGTAATAATTGCACACATACTGTTTATACTAAAACTTTTAAAATTTGTATACACTAATACACTTTGCCGCCATGCTAGTTCCTTGCGTCAAAATGGCAGCTGACAGTGACAGTATGGAACGCTAGGCTAGGCTAGGCAACGCTAAATTTATTTAGTAACATATTCGGGTACCAACCCGATATTTACTAAATAAGTTTTTAAATATTGCTTCGACCATTATGTGCACAGTCAAATATGTTTATTATAACATAAAAATAAAATATAATGCAATAATGTACAAAACTTAATCACCCTCTAATTTATACTTCATAAAGGTTTTTGTTTTCTGTCTTATATTATTGACTTAAAAAATCATATTAATCGTATCCTTACGACGTTATAATTAAAAAAATAATAGTTAAATATTTTGACTCTCAAAATTGTTCAATTTACACCATGTTCACATAACATAAGATTTAATGCATTTATAACATTAAAGAAAATATATACGCGGTACTATACTTAAAGAAATATACATTTTTTATTTTGTACTCTCATTTAAGATATATTTGTATATAAATAGCAAATTATAATTTATTTAAAATATCATGTTACGTGCAAAATAAATTAATAAAAAGCCTTTTTACATTTCATATAATTATTAATTTTCAATATATATCTCAACACAATTCCTTTGCTTATTTAAGAATCAATCAATAACAAATAAGTTTTACTTTGAAAAATAGACCAAAAAACTTCATATAAAAAATATTCATAATTTTAAAAGTCATAAATACGCAAATTGCAATGAAATATATATAAATAAATATATGATAACTCTTGGTAAAATTCCCATACAGTCCTGAATATGTACAGACAGACCTATACATAATTCTTATACATAAGTATATATACAATTAAGTTACGAACCTACATGGTTTTCACTTCAAATCCTCTTCCTCGTCTTCGACGTATAGCAAATCCTCCATTTTGGTCATAAATTTATTGTTCAACATTTGTTCCTCTGGTATCGGTTTCTGTTGAAGAAATTTATAAATTATATTAAATAAAAAATTAAAATTAAATAGATAATTAAAATTAAATTAATAAGATAAAATGTAACGTTAATTTATTTAGAAACTAATAATCTTGAATATAGCAGATTAAAAATCGATATCCAAATGATTATATTGTTAACTATTATTTCTTTCTATCCTCTATTTAATTAAAAATAAATAAAATAAAATTCTATCATATTTTTGTAGGTTTCAATATTATATATTTTATATATATTTTCATGTTAACCCCATATCCTGCCGACATGCCCTATGCTGTTGACTCTAGGTGCAGTTATGTTTACATCTAACCTATTATTATATATTTCCACATGGGTCCAAATGTCCTTTAAACAAAATACTTACAGCATTCTAATGATGTGTAATTCGCGCTAATCTCAGAGACTATTGGTTCCAATTGAAAATTCCTTTTGTTCGATAGTCCGTTTACGTAGGCTATATTAAAATGTAACTAATACGCGTATCTATATCAAATAAGTCATACACAAGCATTAGTTAGGTAATTGACCACAAAGGTAAAGTCATAGAATTGTGCAAAATATCTATAGGATAAGTAAACGTAAATAATATGTAAACGCGACGGTTGTAGGTGCGATTCCCACTTGGCGGAATTAATTACATGTATATATCAGTATTTTTTTTTACTGAATTGTATTTGACTGTTATAGACAATACATTACTTTCATAATATTATTTTATTATAATTTATTTCAACGTGGGATTTGAATCCATATACATGTATATTGTACACTCGAACACTGTTCCACGGTACCGTGATAGCCGCGAAAAAATATCACAATATTATACAAAGAGGAACTGGTCAAAGGCAATTAAAGTAATTATTTTATGGTAAATAAGAAATACGATAAGCAAAAACATTTTATACATTTATTTAACAAAATATGATCAAATAAAAACGTGAAAGCAACTATAAAAAAATCGTCAGCTTCGAGTGTAAACCTGCTAACAGGCAGCTTAAAAAAAATGACCATATAATAGGTATTATCAAAAGATTTTTACAATAACGAAAGTTGATTGATCGATTTGTATTCTCTACTATATGAGATAAAATAAATGTCGATTGTGTACTTTTATTACACTTTCGGATGGCATAAAAATTAACATAACGATAAAATAATCAACGAATTTAGCAGGCTTACATTCTAAGCCATACAATATAGAAAAATACATTTAGATAGAGACAGGAGACAAATTAAGACATAAACAAACACATTACATATTAACCAAATAAAAAGAGTAAAAGTAAATGTGTTTCATAAAAAAAACCATGCATTATAAATGAAAAAAAAATACCTAGCAATAATAATGAATGATGAATTCTAAATATAGTAGTATATTATATAAATAAATGTAAGAAAAATATAGAAGCATGTATATAAAATGGAAATTCTATTATGCATTCTTCAATTATATGGATTTAGTGTTATCCAGACTACCTATAAAATAGGTAGGCATGTATTACAGACGCGAAACAAAAAAATGAAATGTTAATAATATTTAAACATATATGTATATACATATTATATACATACATATTTTCTTTTATAATTTAAGCTTCATATATTCAATTATCCAATTAATCGGGTTTCTACAGTACAGTTGTATACCATGATGTATAAAAATATATTAATGGCGCACAAATTTTTAACAACAATAAATATTGATAAAAATTTTTTTTAATGTATGTACCAATAAAAAAACATACTAAAATAGCATTTAAAAAAAGGCAATCTGAGATCAGTTTTTGATAATACCAACATAAAATTTATGAAATATTTAAATTTTTATAAAAAAAAATACCAATTTATATTATTTCAAAACGAAATTTTAAAATATTAGTACATTTTTAAAGCTTTTTTAAACAAATTGTTTAAATATTTAAAAAAATCTAATTATATCGTCTTATTGGCGTTGTCCAATAGTTGTTTGAACGAGAGGCATTGATAGAATGATAGGGTGACTGTGGAAGAAACATAAAATTATGTGATGTTTCAACTAAAATTAAAAAATTATAGTAAAAAAGATTGTTTTTCTGACTAATTTCATAAGAACAGAGCATCATCCAAATTATAATATTTTTATAATTTTATAATAAAACATATGAATATACAAGATAAGATCAAAATCGTTAAAAAAATCGAAAGCATTAGTGAAGCAAAAATGTCATTGAATCTAAGCCCATATTTTTTTACCAAATAAAATTTAAATTATATTTAATGTACACTATCTTAGTATAATTGAGAAATCTCTGACAATACATGTAACAGCTGTGGATTCAATATCTACTCTACAAATATATACAGTATAGTCGACGATTCGTCGTCGTATAGTCGACCCTATTGTGCATTATATAGTGTGTACGCAATCGTGACACGCTTGAGAAAACACTACTCTACAAATATTTATATATATTAAATATTTATTTCTATTTCTTTTTTTAAAAGAAACACTTTTTAGAAAATGTGTACTAATTTTGAGCATGGCGATATTTGAACCTATCTTGAACGGTTTCAAACGTTACCATAGTGTGAGATATAATTAGCTCGGTATAATACAAAAAATACACGATTAACCCGGTTTAAGGGTTTAATTTAAAATGTATAAGAAATCGTGAAAATTTAATATTTTTTGTGAACAAAAAACACTTACCACCATATCAGCCCTCGGGAAGGGCGATAAGCATATAATCAGCACTGTCATGTTATCACACCCAAGACCTCCAGTGGCGCAGTTAGGCGCTAGGCACAGTTGCATGAGAGCCTCGCAGACGGTCGCAGGTTCCCATCCGCTCAGCAGACGTACACGGCAGAACGATAGAACTTCCTTTAGAAAGAAGTCAATCATAAAATGTGATATTTAATTTCTTTAAATTTCGATAAAAAATTGTTTTATCTCGAGTGGGAATCGAACCCACAACCATTGCGAATACAGAAACGCGTTTGCGCCACAACGGCCTTATTTAAATTTTACAGGGTTCCTTATTTCTTAAGATTTAATTGTTTAAAGAATAAGTCTCATACACTGATAGATACAACTTATAAATTGTAATGTGTTACAATTATTTACAATTCATTGCGTAGCATAGTCAGGTAAAAATAAATAAAAATCTACACATACTTCATTAGACAAAACTTCCCATATTCCATCACAGGCAATCACTATAAACTCCCAGTCGTCATTCAGCTGTCGCACTTGAACATCGGGATATGCTGGAAAGTAAAAAAATATAGTTAGAAAGAGAGCTTCACGTTGCATCCCGCACATCGCAGGGTAGACTGAGGGAACATTGAGACACTTCCTTTCCCCCACGTTCTGCCTTAGTTTTGAGACAGCGTGCAACAGATGTGTTGAGTAGCGGAACTGAACACCGCGAATCAACACAGTTTATTCGTAGGTAGGAACCAACTGGTGTCACAGGGAAGCAACGTGGCGTCCAGTGTTTCCGACAATACTCCATTTGAAAATGTTTAAAATTTTGATTTTTATTTCATTTTGGTTTAGGTTTATTAGGACCTTAAAAGATTTAATTGAATCACTTTTTTAAAATGAGTGTAATGATATGAATTGACTATACACCATTATTTAAAACTGCACCTTATAAGAATTTACGTTTGCAGACTATACACATAATTTTGTTTGAAATAAACTTCAAATGTAATGATTTTTTACAGCGATATTGATATCATTATTTCCTAGTAAGGCACATAACCTTAAAAAGAAAAAAGAAAATATACCAGTAACAATTTGGTCCCTCGCTGACACTCTATAGTTCCTCTTAAATATATAATCTCCCAAAGCCCTGGACAGCGCCAGGTTGCCATTGACCCTGTTCAGTTGCACCCAACCCCCACCGGCGGTGATCCTGCGTAGTTCTTCCTCGTTGTTGGGTTTGTGGTCGTAGGAGAGGGTTTCTACCTGTGGATGATAAATAAGCACATTTATAAGTACAAATTGTGGGTTCAATTCCCACCCAACAACCTTCGCTCTGGCGCCAAGGCAAAGATCGGCATCGAGTTCCGCAACTCAACATGCAATGCCTCCAGAATTCGGCGAAAAGTGGGAACGGAATGTTCCCTCTGCCTACCCTGCTGTATGCGGGATACAGCGTGAAACAGATTTTTGATTTGTACAATTGTTATGAAATACTTAATCCTGAATGAAAGTATATAGGATATTTTTACAAGATTGTGCTTATGATCACTATTATAAAACTTTTTTTAATCTTCACATATAGCTAAGACACTTCTGTGATGAACTCAACGTCACCGTTTGTCTCATCACTAGAATGAGGAAATGAAAATATTAAATAGTTCACTCCCCCAAGTGAGAATCGAACCCACAACCATCAGCCACTGCCTCGCAATGGCCTCAATTTCGAAAGGAACACAATATTTAAAATGGAATAAAAGTAGAATACATGTATTTCCAGCACTTACTGCACCCCTCACACTAGCTATAGCCCTGGAATCACCGACGTTAGCACAATATAGAGTATTGTCTTTGACTAGAACAACTACGGCCGTGCTTCCCGCTACCTTTTCCTGCATTTCTTCCTCTAACATTGCCTGGTCTAGATCTAGGAATCCCTGTGAAAATTTTATATTTTTTTAGAAAATATACATCATTGCACTAGTAGTGGTGTGTTATTAAGTATCAGTGCACTAGAACTGGCACTCTTTTGTGTAAAGTTTTTGTTAATAGCTCAGTTATTATCAAAAAATATATAAAATAAATACGGCAAAATCAACAAATAAACACTTGAATCTTTTTTCTGAGTCCCCAGTTGTGGCATTTTCATCCAAGTTAACTATTTTCTGCACAAAGCGCATTGTTGGATTCTGCTACTCAACATGTAATGGCTTTCATTGGCGAGATTGGCGAGATTGGTGAGATTGGCGAGAGTGGGAAAGTGACTTAATGGCAATGTAGTATTTTGAACACTAGGTTACTAGGTTCCCTTTGCTATGTGTGACACAGGGTGAGGCAAAAAAAATAGTTAAAAATACATATATGTTTACATATATATGCTATTGCCTTTTTGCTAATTATGTAACCATCAAAAAATTTACACATTTTAACATATATTTTAACAATTAATCAATTAACCTGCTTTAGAGCTTCCTCAATATTTCCAAGATGATACTCTGGCCTTGCTGTAATGAATTTATGAAGATGTTTCCCAGCATATTCTGCCACATTAGAACCTTAAACAAAAAAAAATAACAAATGTGACTCACCCAGAGTTTTTTTTTTCTATGAAATAACCCAACCCCCAACCTACAACTCTTACTTATTGGCCTTTTAGCATATAGCCTTCTATACCTGCAATCAAGGTTCCCTCGGACACTTAGATGTATGATACATGAAAAAAGGTCATGCATAACTCTCAGTTTTTTCTACATGACAATGCAGGTGAAACCACAAGCAACAATTAGATACTGTTAGCTAAATATTACTGTTAACAATAATAATTTATTTAACAAACCTCCATGTCCATCATAAACCGCAAAGAATGCTGTTCCAGGGTCATCAGGTAAGGACAGAATCTGTGTATGAGAATCATCCATAGATATCCTCCAACCTTGCATACATGATGAGCCTACTAAATATCTTGAGTCTTGACATGTTGATGACTGCTTTTCTGTCACTGGCTCTGAGAGGGTTTGCCCCATCACTCTACTGCTTAAAACAAATAATTACAATTTTATAATATTAATATTCTTCTCCCATGCTATGGGAATCGATCCAATTTCAGAAATGCAAAGCAAAACTGTGTTGTCTTCGTACCTTAAAGGGTATCGAAAACAATAAAACTTACTTGATTTTACACAGAATAATCTATCTGATGCAAAATAAAAACTGATTTGATAATCATACATATATAAGTCAAGGTTCTTTATATTTCCAATAAAAAGCAAAAGAAAAGCAAGATAGTAAATCACTAGTAGTGTTTGTATATCTATGTTAGCTGGCACAATCTCAAATCACTGATATAGTGAACCTCTTGAACAAGCTTTTGATGTAATTTTACACCAAGTTTTTACCGTCATCGATGAATAAGATCTGATGTCATTAACTGTTTTAGTAATGTATCATGTTAGTGATTTCTTTAAACTTGCAAATTTTCTTCAAATTCAAAAGAAAGTTTATTACTTACTTATTTGTTGTAACGTTCAAGGATAACTGAATACTTATTGATAATAACAACGAAAACAAAACAAGAGATAACTAACACTTATCTACAGAAAAATAATAGGATAAACGCTTGTCACTTCATATATTCCTATAAACTTTAATAATATACTTACGATGAATCTAAGCCGTTTGCTAAACAACAATTATAATTTATATTAATAATATTATTCAATAATGCACAAAATGAGAAAAATACAACAAAATGCGTAGGTAAATATCAACTATTGAAACGTCAAAGTCAAAACCAATTATTCATAGATATCTATTGTTTTTTTGATATGGTAAATAATTTATTATAAATTATATGAATAATAAACAAATTTAAAAATAATAATAATTTTTCACTATACAGCATAAAACATGATTGAAATTACATGTGAAATCTTTCACATTCTAACCTTATTATTCGCGATGTTGCTAGCATTTTATATTATCTTACGACTCTTATCTCATTTATTTCTTTTACAATTAATTTATTAATTGACACATTGATTTTTAACTTGAAAATTGTAAAATATTCGTAAAGGAGAAAACTTACAAAAATTTCAGAGGATAACGATACTAGTTGTCATTATTTTTCATTTTAAATATGTGTGCTAGTTGCCATAGATATACCGTATTTATAATATAAAAACTCATTTCAGTTAGACATAACTTCCCCACATGCAGCAACATGGTGCAGTGCCTTTTCACAGGAACAAAGTACCCTCTTCGCTACCCAGTAGCCACCCATAACTGTAAAAGCCCATAGGCCTAACAGCATTAACCTCATATTCGAAAAAAAAGACATAACTTGTTAATTATTCTTACGTCTTAGCGCAATAAGAATACATCTTTAAAAGCCTTTTTAAAAGAAAAAAGGCCATTATATGAGTCTTTTGTAGATTTTTTTTCATCGTTGTTTGTTTTCATTTACGAAAAAGCTTTACGAAACTTAGTATAATAAAAGCAAAAGTATAAATTCTGGTTTTGTTATTACAAAGTCATTTGCACGCATTGTTAATTTTTACAGATAAAGAAAAGATGAACTTCCAAGAATATTTAATAGGTATAAACACAAAGACGCTTCAGCTATATGATCCCGAAACATAGAATTCTGCTAATTTCTACTGTGTTGTAATAATATAGTAAATTTTAAAAGAATCAGATATTGATCCTTCCATTAGAATAAGTTACTCACATTGTGGCAGGATGGGGGGAGTATGTTCTTGTTGGCATCTACTTCTTCCCTAATCATATCTTGGGAGAATTCGAAATTTGCGTCGATTCTGTCAAAGCTGCGATTACTGGACAATCGCTGAGTAAAGTCTGGATCCTCAACGCTTTCAATGTTAAAAGCTTAAAAATCAGTATAGCCGGAAGCTTCTAGCAGGCATTTAGGCCTGCTTAGTTTATATAGATATTTAGTCATACCTTAAATCGCTCTTCCTAGTTGCCCGAAATAAACTAAATAAAATAAAATAAAGTTCATGTATTTCATGTAAGTGATCGGTCGAGGTCGGAAGACTTAGGGTCACTGGCGGCGACATTACCAAATGTGGAGGCAGTCCGCCCATACGTGCTGGTAGAAAAGAGACCGTAGAAGAAGATAGTAGTGGCATGCGCGAGCGCACCGGCATCTCACGTTGGTGAATAGGATTTCCGCTGAGTAGAAACTCATGGATAGTATCAGGCTGTCCTTTGATGAGTCCCACAGTTTCATCAAACATGGTCCGGGCCCGCCCCAGAATTTTTATTAACTAAAAATTTACCCGGAAAAATAAAAATAAAAAAACAATGTTTACACAAACAAAGATAAAGTAAATAATATGTTCAAAGATAAAGTTTAGTTCAGTAAGCTAACATTGATGATAAATAAATTGAGAAGTGCTCGGTTTTAAAAATGTTTTTTTTTTAACTGAAGCGCTTTTATATGCGTCACTCAATGTTGGAACAACATTAAACAAAAAGGCTTAAGAATCATTTTTAACAACATTTATTTCTTATTTAATCAATCATAATTGACTGTAACACGAGAGATTTGTGCGTTGCTATTTATTTAATAGAATATAATAACTTTATTCATAAATTATGCACAGTAAAATTATGCTGATAAAAAGTTATGGCATCACATTAATGGCTTAGGCAACTTATATGTTTATTTGCGTTAGAGAATAACATGACGTAAGAAGCCGACTGAAACCATAATTCAAATGATAGGTTAAAATTGATTTAATTTAAGACGTGTGACATTCCAATGTTACAAGTTTCTAAGTTTATAATTAACAAAAAACTCTACACCTTTTAATAATTTTAAAACGAGAGCGAATAAAGTGTATGCCCTTAAAAAAATATTTACCTGCTCGGACTTTGTGTGTGTGTTTTATATTTGTTCATATTGTTTTGTTTTAGTGGAACTCAACAGGTATTGAGTCCAGTCGTGGCTTTAAGACTGTAAGGACTAGTAATGAGGTTGTGGGTTCGATCCTTACTCGAGGAAATGAAATATTTATTAAGATTTATATTTCCATTTCGCTCTGGTGTCGATACAAAACGCAGCGTTGATTTCCGCCACTCACAATGCGCCCTGATTGCGGCGGGACGTGGGGAAAGGAGTGTCTTAAAACAAGGTTCCCTCTAGTTACCCTGCGATAGTCTCTCTTATTATAAATTTATCGTTATGAAATAAATATAATTAAATTATATATCTTAAACTATCCACTTAAAAAAAAATCTGAAAATGTATTCAATCAATCATCTAACAAAGAATACAAATAGGCTAGATCTAATTTTAATAATCGTGGCCCATTTACCTTGCTTTAGGTACATGTCGATTTTAACTATTAATATATTTGTTTGGTTATTTAGATCATTACAATTATCAGAAAAAAAAAATTGTATGAATCTGTGTTAAAACATACCACATCTTCTTGAAATATAAAAAACGACGTGTAATAATATTTCTAGCTAAAATGTAAATCCATAAAACTTTAAGCCAATTTTTAATACCTTTTTAGTACATTATATGTTTTTTTAAATCAAGCTTACCTTCAAAATAAAAGCTATTTAATAAAAATAACCGCCAAGCATAATTTATAACAGTAAATAAATTCTTCACTGGCTGATGAAATCGACGTCGAAAGCACGTGTGATAAAAAAAGTCAACATTCACTTCACTGAGATGACTTCCGAAGATTTCAGTTTCGCGCGAACTCGCGACGAGAGTGTTTGTGTTTTGTGTTGTGTTACTAATATTAATTTATTTTTTAATATTTCATTTGAAGATTTTATTCTATAAATAAAATGGCTTGTCCTATGAGGTGAATATAATTGTTATGTTATTATTTATATTAATAAAGTAAGTAAACTAATGTCTTATTTAATATGAAACTAAAAATAATTTGATAAGTTTCAAATTACCCTATCTTATTTTAAATAAAATGTTTTATGATGTTATATTTAATAACTTGAATAATATATGAAAACAGAAAAGGTAAGGCATTCAAGAATGGTATAGCCAGGCTTATTATAGTCCCTCGTGTTTGCTTATTTATCTTTTAATAATAAGCTTCAAGCCCGCACACAGCAAGGTAGGCAGTCCTAGTCTTATAACACTCCGTTCCCCGCTTTCCGCCGAATTATTGCATGTTGAATGGCGGAACTTAACGCCGGGCTTAGTGCCAGAGCACAGAAATGTAAAATATTATTGAATAATAAGTCATTCCCTCTAATGGTGATCGAACCTACAACCATCGAGTCGTACAATTGTGCCCATGCGCCAAGGCACACGACAGCCTCAACATCTTTTAGTAATTAATAATTAAATGCATGTGATACAAAACGCATACAAACATATTTGTATCTACATTTTTTTTCAAGACTAGTGAACTTCTCGCAGCTCCACCTACATGAATCTACCACACACACTTATTTATTTTCTCATCTGAATTAATTCCGTGATAAGAAAAGAAAAAAGAAATTCTTTTTTGCTTGTCATTTTGTTCCAAACAAAGCAGTAAATGCATCGAAAAAGCACCGATGTAGATATTTTACATTAGACACCTACAAATAAATATAAATTATATACCTACGTATAAAAATGATAACAAGTTTAAATTTAAAAAAAAATTGCTAAATGAATTCTGTAATGGTTACATGTTTTTCATTAGATAAAAACATTAATTATATTTTAATTACCCTAAAAAGATAAAAAAATAAAAGAAGAGGATAAATAAAAAAATGGTTTTATATAACCTTTTTTTCTGACTATCTTGCCTGTAAATGTGAGGAGAAATTTACATATTTTTAGCTTAACATTTAATCCCAAATAAAGCAGTATAGCAGCGAAAGGAGAACCTAGTCCAGACAGTTAAGTGGCGGAACTTAACCCCTCTCTTTTCCCATAGGTACCATAGCGCGAAAATTAAAATAATTCAATCCTCCAGATTTCAAAAAGATTTTAAAACCATTGGGTTTTCAGCCAAAAGTCATTTTACATAAAATTTTAAAAATAAAATATGTAAATAGTTAATACAATATCATTTTGATTGATTTATTAACAATAACATTGACACTTGTTAATTAGCTTCAATATTATTATTAGTAAAATTTAATTTAATTGTTAATTTATTGATATTTTTATAGAAGATAACGTTTTTAGAGTGCATAAAATAGAATAAATTGACAGTAGGAATATATAGTTCTTTGTTTCAGCTTAACAGTGTATCCCGTACATAGCAGGATAGGCAGAAGGAACTTAAAACCCTAGTGTTAAGACACTCTATTAAGACACTTTCGTTCTCCACTGTGCGTGAGTGGCGCGGAACCCAACGTCTCGGTTAGCCTCGTCAGCCACAGACTAGATTGTGGGTTCGATTTACTCTTGGGAGAATGAAATATTAAATATTTTCATTTCCTAGCTCTGGTAATTATACGCGAGGTGTTAAATTCGGCCGCTCAACATGCACTGCCTCCAGAATTCGGCGGAAAGTGGGGAACAGAATGTACCACTAGGTTCCGTCTGCCCACCCTGCCGAGTGCGGGATAGCGTGAAACTGACTTTATCTCTTCTATTTAATTAATGTTTTCAAATATCAAACAGATGTATAACTATACACCCGCATATTGAGATCAATTAATACGACCCTACGTCGATCGTTGCTAAGTGGACTAAATAAATATTATCTGCACGTCAGTCTAGAACAGCATGTATGAACTTTTTGGAAGATACTTAAATAAATATAATTAGGCGTAGAATTATCAGTGTTTAATATAACATAATAATCCTAACTTAACTTCACCTGTATCCCTAGCGGGGTACTCAGAGAGAACGGAGCGCCAAACGCTACGGTCTCTATATACCTCTTTCGCCTCGTCCACTGTCATCAACGTCTTCAAATGAACATGTGTACTTCGAGATATCCTCATGCTTTTTACATGACCTTCCTTGAGTGTCTTTGATATCGTGCACAAACATTATAAGCCATTAACTGAAAATTAACATTAACCCTAACTTATTTTAAGTTTTAAACTTATCTAATGAGAACAAAACTGTTTGATTTTGACCCATGGATCGGCAGATAGATGTCCATTATACGAGTATACTAGCTTTATTAGCCTCATGGTGCTCCTCTGCCGGTACTTCCGTGCCAACGCAACGGGTTGTTGTCTGAGTTCTCCTCTTTTAATCAAAATAAGAAATTATTACGATTATTAACTATTCTTCTAGGATTTCTTTAACCTTACCTTTTTGTTTCTCATGAAAGTATTTCATGTTTTGGAATTTGGAGAGTAAAATTAATTTAAAAACAATTCTATATTTCATAGACAATCAATACAATCCCAAAGTACTTTAAATGCACGTTGTTAAATTTCTATTGGATATTTCTATTTACATTTCTTAAGCAAAAGCAAAGGAAACCTCGGAACCTAGTTTTAAGACAGTCCTTTCTGATTTCCATTCCTCATTTTGTGTGCTTTGTTTAGACTTACATAATTGTATTTATCAAATTATTTTAACAACTTTACCATGGAAGAAAGCTTAAATAACCATAGATTTCTACTACTACACAGACCCTGCTATTAATCCTTAATTATTAGCTAATTTACTTTTTTATATAAACAACCAATACATCGCTCACGCCGCCATGCTACGTGACGCGTGTTAAGGAGGTCATCTAAGTCGCGTAGAAAAAATATATATCAGTTAATGAAATCGTGTTGTTCATAACTATGTTACAAATTTCGATGATTTTTTTAATGAAGCCATGATGCCCGACTTAGATAAACAAATATGTATATAATAATTTAACTCAATTTTCATTTATGTAAAATTTTAAATATTCTCTTTCTTTTTCCAAAATATCCTCTCTATCCAATTGAAAATTTTAGGTTTTTTTATAGTAACTTCTTCTGCGTCTTTTCCCCCGTAGCAGAATGTAAATAGAAGAGACAGGAACGCGAACGTAACAATTTGAGGGAGGGACGAGCGTGCTCTGCCCAGCGGAATCTTGTGCCTACCCCAGAAATTCTACTTAAACTTCAACTTTATGTAGATTAGTCTCTTTCTGAATAAATGAATTATCTAATATTTTTGAATTCGAAAATAAAAATTATATTCATTTTTAATAAAATAAATTAAACTGTAATACTTATCGCTTTAAAATACTTATCATTCTAAACAATTTCATTCTTAATCATTTCGTCAACTTTATATTTTACGCAATCGGGTCTCGTTATTCGGCAAACTGGTTATTGTATATACTTATATACGTACATACTGAACTGGTGTTGAACTGGTGTAGGCCTAAGCTCAACTAAACGTGTAAATAAAATTTATGTATCTCTTTATATATTTTTTCCTTATTCGGCAGTATAGTTTATTATATTATATTAATTTGTAACCCAAAATAATCCTATTTAAACTAATTTCACCATGACAGCTTTTTACGGTACGATTTATTTTCAGAAAAGACAAAAGGAAGGACAAACAGGACTTCTTCACAAATTGATATAAAATACTTTATTAATATGGCTGCATTATAACCGGTTATAAACGGGTTAAAACTTATTTAAGAATATCACATAAAATAAGAAATAACCATTATCTCTAGCTTGTAGCAAATGAGGCAAAACGACCTCACAGCTGTCTATAAAGATAATATTTCATTTTGAACATTATAGGTCAGGGATAGACGAGTTGTCAGGACAAGATGGCAGCTGCTTGGGCAATGAAGCGGGCATGCTGTACTCGGACTACCTGATGCTGGACAAACTGCTGGCTGCCCAAAGGATGCTCAGCGCTGAGTCGTCGAAACCCGTACACGATGAACACCTTTTCATTATCACACATCAAGGTATCTAAAAAAAACCTATTATATTTCTGTTAAAACAATGGATAATATAATTAAACTAGTGGACACGGACGCGGCTACGCCTGCTTGAACTATAAGAATATTTATTAAATATATTTATGAAATTATTTTCAGTTTTCAATTTGATTAGTAAGAAAATATAAGCCTAAATAATCAAAAAGAATAATAAGTAGAGACATATTATTAGAAAAAATATCTCAGTTATGAAGAAAATGAATAAATGAACCAACAAAAGAAGTAAAACTAAAGGATATTCTTAATATTAGAAAAAGTACCTAAAGTTTCCTGTGCGTACATACTCGTAGATATCGACTCTTTGAAATAACTTAAAATTTCTCTATATTAAATAGGATAATTTTTGTGAGCAATATCAATCATATAAATATCAATTATAAACAGCAAATAATTACATATAAATTAACAATAGTTCGAAAATGTATGAAAATTTTTCATCGTCAACATCATCAGCCCGTTCGCGTCGGTCATACTCATACGATGCCGCCCGAGGGCTAGGCTATTCCGAATCACTGACCTCTCCTTAATTACTTATTAGAATGTTATACAGTAAACTATAATTTCAATCTAGATGAAATGCTAAAAATGACTTTTATATTTATTTCATAAGGATGAATATAAAAATATAAGTTCATTTTGGGTGACGTTTTCTTAAACAACAAACAAACTTTGCAAACCGTTCCTTAGCAACGACGGTTGTTATTAACATGGCAGAATAAATTGCATGTTGAATTAGAAAGTATTTTAATTTATTAGTACTTTAGTGTAATGTAATGTTATATAGCCTATAGCACTTCTGAAGAATGCAGCTTTCATACAAAACAAAAACAAGGTAAATCGGACCAGTAGATCAAGAGATCTTAGCGTTCAAACAAACAAACAAACTCTCCCGCTTTATAACATAAAGACACAATTAAGTAAAAGTATGAAACATTCTTATATGTGAAATATTTATCCAACTGAGAATCGAACCTACAATCGTCGTCGCGGCTACAGTCAGACACGCGACTATGGCACAAAAATATAAATTTTCCAGAGTTAGAGCTAAGAGAACTTAGTGCCAGGAGACATTCCGTTTTGTCCTTCAAGTTGAGTAGTGGAACTCAACCACGGGGATGTGTCATGTCGGAGCGGCAAAGCGGAAAATGACATGAGTGAGGGCTCGTCAGCGCATGGGAATAAATAGGCGACTGGTTGTGAATTTCATTCCAATCCAAGGAAAGGAAATATTAAATATTTTGAAATACTTAATATTTTCATTTCCTCGACCTGGTAACGATACCAATACGCAATGCCACCAGAATTTACCGGAAAGGGTGCAACGGAAGTGTTTTAATGGGGACGGAGTTTTTTAAATCTAGGTTCTCGAGTTCTCTCTGCCGACCCTGCTATAAAAAAGCAACTTGATGTTTCAGTTAACCAAGTATTATATTATGTAACCACCTATTTCTCTTTTCAGCGTACGAGCTTTGGTTCAAACAAATTATTTTCGAAGTAGACTCCGTGAGATCTCTACTAGACGTCGAGGGCCTAGACGAGAGTCACACTATGGAAATCCTAAAACGATTAAACAGAGTGGTCTTAATACTAAAGGTAACACGCAGGACATGTATTAAACTGTTTATTTGAGAATATTTTATTGAGCAGTCGTCGCGCAGTTCCATTCCTACGGAGGAAATTAAATCTTTCATATTTTCATTTTTCCGCTCTGGTGGCGTTCAGTTACACCACTCAACATACAATGCTGCGGGATTTCGGCGGAAAATGGCGAACGGAGTATCTTAACATTAGGTTCACCCTGGCTCCCCTGTTGGGTGTGGGATACAGCGTGACTATAAAAAAATAAAAATATATAATGCAGCATGCAGCAGGTCATTGCAGCGCTAGCTAAAATATTTTAATTAAAAATTATTTTCATTTTCATATTCTAATCAGAATAGAATATTTTTGATATTGGTTTTGAATCTCGCAAAGTTCTCTATATTAGACACGAGAGAAAACGTATTACTTGTTATTTACACTGTTTTTATTGCAACATATCTATCAAATGATGTTGTCGGGCTATGACGTAACTTAGAAGTAAAAAGAAACTGGTCAAGTGCTACTCGGACTCGCCCAACTAGAGTTCTGTATATATTATTGATATTAATTTCAGCAGCGGCGTGGATGTACCACGTGACTTTGAAATTAATGATTTCGACAGACGTACTGATAGATATATAGATAGACTGACTACAAAGTAATCTTAGAAGGGTTTTGTTTTTTATTCGCTCTCTCTCTCTCTGTTTTTTCCTTACCTCAAAAGGAAACATGAGGTACGGAACCGTAAAAACAGAAATTAATTAACTAATGCCTTATAATTAAGGCTATTTGGCCAAAAGTCCCTAGTTTATATCTTGTAATTATATTTTTACTAGGTTCCCTCTGCCTATCTGTCTACACATTGACATGACACATTGTCACGTATTTAAAGAATTAAGTATGATATCACATAGGCGGGTTTTTAGTTTTTTATAATCATTTTTTAATAAGTATTTGAACAACAATTTAATATATTTTTACTTTAGTGGCTACATACAATCTTACTTATTCATTTCGTAACTCTATCTATGAAATGTATATACTTTGTTTTGGTATAAAATTATGCATAGGCCTGATAATATGACACTTAAAAGCGACACTTGACCCGGCACATCACTTTTGATAAACAATACTCCACTTTATGCTAGTGACGTCTCGTTTATACTTATTTAGAAGTTTATGATAATATTTTAATGACACATCACTTTTTTATTGTATTAAGTTTCCTTTGCTTAAAAAATATAACGACTCTTTAATATTTTTGGCATAAAATAATGAGTAGTAGTAGTTTATTGAAAAGCATACTTATTTTATCCTTTGACTTTCCCTTCGACCACTTTGTTTCTCGTACATAAGTACATTTAGATTCAAAAGCATAGAGAACCTAGTGAAAATCACTCTTTTTTGGTTTCCACCATATTATGACATGATATAAATACATAATATGATATATTATATTGGTAACCAAATTATGAAATCGACAATTTAACATTTTATAAAACATGTCTTCCTTTACTTATCATATCAAGGCCAAGCGCAGCGTAGAATTCCGCCACTCACCACGCAATGCCACCAGAATTCACAGTTCGGTGGAAGGTGGGGAACGGAACTGTCTTAACTCCAGGTTCCCTCTGAATAACCTCCTCTCCGCTAGGTGTGTTATAGCGTAAAGCTAAAAAAAGTATATATGTATTTTATCTATTTCAGCTCTTAGTAGATCAAGTAATGATCCTAGAAACAATGACACCGCTCGACTTTATGGATTTCCGAACATATTTGCGACCCGCGTCCGGCTTCCAAAGCTTACAATTTAGGCTCTTAGAAAATAAGGTAAGTTTTTTGTTTTGGATTTCTTTTTTTCCCTTTTTTTTTGTTTATCTTTGGAATATGTGGATAATTTTGGCTACGTAAGGGTACTGGGAAGATATGTCCATTTGCTTAAGTATACTGTATAACCCATATTCATAAAACATTTATGAAGTTTTAAATTATCCTTTTGATAAAAAAATGGGTAATAATTAAAAAATATTTAATAGAATACTTTTAGTACGCTCAGCAATTATTAATTTAAAATAAAACATTCTTAATACAATTACAGTTGGGGCTAAAACAAGCATTGCGAGTGAAATACAATCAAAATTACCAAACTGTATTCGGAGACGATCCAGAAGCGATGGAAGCACTGAAAAAGTAAGCTTATTTATAATATAATATAGGATAGTCAAAAACGACCGGTTGTAAATTCGTTGCCCACTCGAAGAAGTGAAATTATTATTTAAATTTATATTTTCACTTCTTCGCTCTGAGACTAAGCGGGGTGATGAGTTCTGCCACTCAATATGCCTCCAAAGTTCAGCTTAGAGTTGAAACACTCCGTGCTGAGTGACGAAACCATCATTATACAAATATATAATACATAATTTTACTACACAGATCTGAAGAAGAACCAGCTCTACTAGCCCTTATAGAGCGTTGGTTAGAACGTACGCCGGGACTTAACACTCATGGGTTCAATTTTTGGGGGAAATTTCAAGCAGTCGTCAATAAGATGATTAAAGAAGATGTAGATGAAGCTATGGTATGATTAAAAGTAATTAATAGGAAAGATTTTTTTTTTAGATAACACTAAAATACTATTCTTTGACTAGATAGATATTTACAGTACAGTCGACGAGTCGTGGCCGTCATAAAGTTTTGTTTTCTGAACGTAGTTTACGGAAGAAACACGAAAAAAGTTAACCAAAAGTAAAAAAAATCCAAAAATTAAATCTGCAGCTTACTTTAGGGCGGCCACAACTACGAAACCGTACTGTAAGAATATCAAATTATAGTCATACGAACACATACATATAAAAAGATATAAATTTTAGAAAGAACCAAACGAAGAGGTCCGCAGCTACCGCCTCAAGGACGCGGAGAACCGCAGCGAGATCTATCGCTCTATATTCGACCCCGCCGTGCACGACGCGCTAAGGGGACGCGGGGAGAGGCGGTGAGGATATATTCATTTTAATTTTTATATTTTATTAAAATGTTATTCCACACTTAGGAAAGAAAACAGTTTTTTTTTTCAGAAAACGTATAAAAAATTTAGACTATCAGTTTTGTAAATGTATGTATAAGCCATGTTATAATAAACTCTGATAAACAGCGTTGGTGTTGCATTTCTGTGGTTTGGTATATGTAGTATTACTATAGCTAGTTTACCCCAAGAACTAAAAAAATATATAATAATAATAATGATAGCGTGTGTTGTGCAGTCTGTCGCACCGCGCGCTGCAAGGCGCCATCATGATCACGTTCTACCGCGACGAGCCGCGCTTCTCGCAGCCGCACCAGCTGCTCATGCTGCTTATGGACATCGACAGCCTCATCACCAAGTGGAGATGTATGATACCCGCCTCCTTCGTGGAGGTGTACAGTACCCTCGACGAGTCGTGGTCCATCTAAATTTAACTGTGAATATGGCTGCGCAAACTTTTGATTATTTTTTCCCGAGTGGACAATGCGCAAAATCAGAAAATCTTACTTCATGACCGCCAGGACTCATCGATTATACTGTATACCAACACTCACTTTCTCCACTTTTACCAAGTAGAGATATATCACACTACTCTTTCCATCTACAATACCTTTTCTTACTCGATCTTACTACTGAACTTCTACTACTAGGCCAACCTTCTCAGTTTATTTTACGTTATACAAAAAAAGAATACGTAGGTAGTTAAAAGAGTTTTTTTTTAATTATTTTACTTAGGTATTTACTTTATATATTTCAATTATTTCCCAGATAATCACGTAATAATGGTACAAAGAATGATTGGTTCTCAACAACTCGGCACCGGCGGCTCCTCTGGATACCAGTATCTTAGATCAACACTAAGGTTTGTATTCTACTATTTTTTCCATACATAAGCTGGAAAAAACACTGCATATTTTTCCATCATTCTTTTCCGCACATTTTTAAACTGACGGAACCTAACTCTGCGCATTGTAATGCGCATTGGTTATGATATTTACAGAAATAAAAAATGTCCTATGTCATTTAATTATGAAAAAGATGTTCTTCAAAATCTGTGTTTCTTTGACCGAACCGACGAAGATTAAAATGTCTTGGTTGTATAGTTGTAATATAGCGTCGAGCGTTAAGCGCGATACTTGTAGGTTCCATTGGGAAATACTTACATTTCCCTGCTCTGATAACAAGAGAAAGTGCAGCGTTGAGCTCTGCTACTCAATATGGGAAACATAGTCTCTTCACAACATAATACTAGGTTCCCTCTGCTTACCCTGCTATATGCGGGATACAGAGTGAACCTAAATATGTAATATTTTATATAATTATTTGATTACAGTGACCGCTACAAAGTGTTCTTAGATCTTTTCAACCTATCAACGTTCCTTCTACCGCGGTCTCTCATACCACCACTCGATGAAGACATGAAAAGAGATTTAAACCTCACTTGGGGAGACATTAAGGAAAATGGGGACACTGAAAATAAAGAAAATGGGCTCAATGAATCTATTTCAAAATTAAATATCAATGAGTCTTAATATATTTTGTTGTTAAAATAAGAAAAACTTACTAAAAATGATGATGATACGATTTACATTTAAAAAGATTTAAATAAGTGAATATTCTTTCTTTAATAATTCTTTAAGACAATTTAATACAAGCGACTTGTGATTTCACTTGTAAGAGCGTAACAAAATAATTGGCGCTCCATTTTTTTTAACTGTTAATTTTAATAAATAAATAAAATACTTATATTGGCATACTTAAACTTTACATTCTTCTTGTTACTTACTTGTTGTATATATCTTTAGTGACTTTGCATTTTTCTATAGTTACAAAAATTGTTTGTTTCGGAAACTCTTGATGAATTCTTATTAAAAATATAAAAAAAATATTGTTACTTTTTTCATACGAATAATATGCATGATAACTCTTATGATGTGAAGATGACTCTATGAAGCCGTCATGGCGCAGGGGCAAAAGCGTGCGACTGTATACGCAACGGTTATGGGTTCGATTCCCACTCGTTCTCTTTAACTTTTTAAATATTTTTCTTTTATCAAAACGTTCTAGAGCGTAGGCCATTTTGTAGAATTCATTATTTTCATTTATGTATAATGTAATGCATTTATATTGTGTTTTATTCTATATTTATACAGTTCCTTCTATATTTTGATTATTTTAACGTTTAGTATTAAATAGGCATTCATATTACTGTTTTTAATAAATAAAATTTTAAGTCTAAAATGTAGTTTTATTTCCACATATTTACAAACGTAATGATTGTATGCCTTGCAAATAGATTTATTTAAACATTTTTTTTATGTATTAAAAACAAATTTGAACTTAATTTAAATAAAGAATGCCGCATGTAGTAGGGTAGGCACAGGAGACCTGTTGTTAAGACACTCCTCTCCGTCTCCACATTGTCAAAAATGGTATCTTCGATAAGTTACTTTGAGACTTCACCTTCAGTAATTAACCGTTAAATAAATAATTGAATAGTGTTATAATTTGATATATTTTATTATTTGAAACATTCACACAATAGAATCGCCGAGATATATTAAATAAAAAAAATATACCAATAAAATCAAGCGATAACAACATGAGGTACATCATTTACAATAGTACCAAATCTATAACTGACTTTATGATTATAAATATCACCAGGCTTCAATATGGGGGAAGGGAAGTTCTGATGATTAACAGCATCTGGATAATTCTGAGTTTCTAAACAAAAGGCGTCATGGCGTCTATAACCAGCCCCATTTTTGCCTAATAGAGCCTGGTCTCTTGGAGATGGGAGCCAGTTGCTGGTGTAGAGCTGAACTCCTGGCTGATTGCTGTAGACTTCGAGATATCTTCCTGATGATGGATGGGTTACTCGGGATACGAAGGCTAGAGCCTTAAAACCATGAAAACAAAGACAATTTCATCAAATTGGAGTCAAATCATGTTTAAAATAACATAACACAAAACTTGTATTTCTAAAACGGTTGAATTTTAACTAGGATATAAGCTCACCTTGTTATCATACGAATTAACACAGTAGTTATCATCGTACAGGCCGGTAGCGCGGCTCATGGCGTCGCCGAGGCGGGTGGGCACGCGTAAATCGAACGGCGTACCTCCGACCTTGATGAAGCGACCCGTTGGAATAGATTCCGATGTGGTTTCTGTTATCCTGTTGATTTTAAAAAAAAAGACATAAAACTGGTATAGAACTAATTTTTGATATAAATTTATAATATTACTAAATTGTTTAAGACACAATTACATATAAGTAGGTAAGGTAGGTAATTTTAATTACTGTGTCATAAAAAGCTTAAATTGCTTTCCTCAGTAAATGTCCTATTTTATTCAGAGTAGTTCCTGAGATTACCGCGAAAACCTCAACCTAACAAACTCAACAGCTTTATGATATTATTTAGTTTAGATTTTAGTTTCAGCTAATGAGACAAAATTATTAAGGGGGGACGGGGACACCCCCGTGTAACATGTTATGTTTTTAAATAACATGTTACATAAAAGAGATGTATGATTTAAGTACTCTCCGCCGCAAATAATACTTAAATATTTAACTAATAAAAATGAATTTGTATTACTCACTTATCAGCGTTTATACAAATTACATGATTAAAAAGCTCATCCGACCCCGCGTTGTGACCCGCCAGGTTGAAATACGAGTGGTTGGTCAAATTGACAACAGTCTCCTTGGTGGTACTCGATACAAATTCTACATTTAAGATGTCGTCGTCTGTGACTTCGTAAATGACATTCGTTATTAGATCTCCTGGATAGTTTTCTTCGCCATCTTTCGATAAATAGCTTAATATAACTTTTTTATTGTCAACCGTGTACTGCCAGTTGAACTGCAAAATGGATATGGTGGTAAGTATTGATATTAGATGAAAGTTTTTTTTAAAATTGAGTTTCTGTATTTCATTGAAGATGTTATGATATTATATGTGGTGCAGGTCTGTAAAAAATTGGATTCTATTTAACATAATAAAGCAGAGTACGTAGAGGCAATCTAGAACTAGGACACTACCGCTCTCCACTTTGACAACGACTAATGAGTGTTCAGTACTTAGAAGATCTCGAAATCGTCAATCACAGGGTGAAAGTAAAAATAATTTAAATATAATCATTTCGCTGTGTGGAGATCTATCGTTTACAGTCAGAGTATATCCCACAGCCCGATTATATGCTCATACAATTTGAAAATATGTTACTACATTAAAACATAAACCAAAGAAGAAGAAGAAGAAAGAAATTACCTTATCAAAACCAACCAATCCGCCATGCAAATGGTCCTGGCCTACATTCTTAGCCAGATTGTAAGTAACTCCATCGATGGTAAACTTAGCTTTTCCAATTCTATTAGCGCATCTTCCTATAGTAGAGCCGAGATGAGGTTCATTTCTGTTCACGTAGCTGTCAAGGTCTTCGAAGCCGAGGACTACGTCGCTAGCTACACCGTATTTATCTGGAACCTGTCATTTTCAATGTTACAACAACCTTACTAAGTTTATTTCACTTGGCACCGACTTCAAAATTATCAAATCTTTCTTCCATTATTTTTTTTAACAAAACCAAAGTACGTTTTGCTTTGTGTTAAGTTAATTTATTTTATATTTTTTAGTTTATTGTTTGTAGTCGGTTTGTTCTTTGTTAAAAAATAATTTATTGGAAAATTTATCTAGGTCTACTATTAAATGCTCTATCTAGCCTAAATACTCATTTTTTTGTTGTCAGTTATCTTAATTGCCGCAGAGAGCGAGTTTATTTTTGTTTACTCTAGGCACCTTAACAATTTACCTTAATCTATCTATTTATAGCTACCTTAATTGATTGTACGATCGCGCCGTATGATATAACTGCAACGGAAAAACCACTCTTAGTTGTCCAAATAAATTTCTTCACAGGCTGGTTCTGAAACGTTCCAATGGTTTCTATGTCTAACTGCACCATTATCTGCATAGGAAAATAAATTGTATTATATTAAAAATCTATTTATTTTTCATCAATTAATGTTAATAATATTTATAAATTATATAATTTGAGGCTGTCATCGTGGCAAAGCGGCACAGAGTCAAATTGAAGTGACGATTGTGGGTTCGATTCCCACCCGGGAAATGGCCTATTTTCGAACGGCCCTATAGTGTGGACAAAGGTTTATTAAATAATTTCTTCGCGATTTTTTCGCGTTCACCGGAGTTGACAAAGTAAGGGTAATTGTAAAATTTATGTATTTCACATTTTTTCACACTGAAATAAATAAGTACCTAACGATTTATTTTTCACGAAAAATAATCTTAAAGCCTAAAATTAGATCTTTGATAGTAAAACAAAACAATACCATACATTATTATCTTTGTATCCATTCACCTACCGTACATTACGTCTTAATAACTAACACCGGCTTTTACAAATTAAATTATTTAACAATTTTCGAATAAATAAGTAATTTAACAATATTAAGAATCAATGTTATATAATAGTAATAGAACACGTTATATTTGTATTTAATTTACAATTTATTTACTTACGATGAAAAGAAACGTGCGACAGCCTTGGAGTTAACTGCTGACTGAATTAAGCGACGTTTTGAGTCGTTCTGTATATAAATGTCAATGTGCCTTATCCATATCACACCCACGACTGATGAACTATTTATGTTCCATAACTTTGTTTTAATAATTAAATATTTCTATATTAAGACTTTTATATAAATATATATTGATATTTCATTCATTTGTTTTTCATTGCACTGTATAGACTCGTATAAATCGTAATAAAAATTATTTAATATTTTACTCAATCTGTAAAGTGGCATAAAATGTATTTAAATTCTTGTTTTTTCAAATTGTGCGCGCTATTTTGACATAAACGCTGGACGCCATAATTCTCTTCTATGACGTTGGTCTTGTAAACAATTTCAGTAATATTGGTTTGTCTGCAAGACCTACTTACGTTACATAATGGAATACAGTATACCTGTTTAAAAATATAGATTATATTTTTTTTTACCTTTTCACATAAATTTCGTTATATTACTTTACTTCAGTGAAGAATATTTTCTGATTACTTATTTAACCAAGTTTAATTGAATTTTTTTACTCAATTGCCAATTTATAATTTCGAGAGTTTAATAACCAATAATAATAATAATTTTAAATCATATATATTAATAGACCCAACATATTTTTGCGATATTATTTTATCATATTTGAAGTGCGGTTAATTAGAGACAATTGAATGTTTATCTTATCAACACCAACCACTAAAGTTTTGTTTTTACTCCTTATTATTGTCACCTTCTTTTATAAACGACTGTTATCAACATTTACTGGAGTAATAAAACTTACTCTATATATTTTTTTTAAAATGGATAACAACATAGCCAAAAAATATACTATAAATACTTATACTTATACAGATGAATAAATTTTACATTTTTAAATAAAAATATATATTATTAAACAATGTTTGTGGGTTGCAAGCCTGATGTTATGTTTACAAATTATTATAAGTATAATTAAGGGATTTATAAAAAAAGTATATGAAATAAAACAAAAAATAAAATACAAACATAAATTTATTCGAGTTGCACAGCATTGGCACATTTTGTTTAACAAAACATATTTAAAAAAAAGGAAAGTTAAACTAAAAATAAAACAATATTATAATAAATGGAATGTTTCAAAGTATATCCATAAATTCGAATGCTTAGCACAATTTCTATTTATATTACTCAGATATGAATAAAATTTATAATAAGAAATTAACATGTAAAACCTGTAAAAATTAAGATAATTATTACAGGTTTTACATTAATCATCATTATTTGTCATGGAAAGAATTATGATACTGTAATATTTAAAAAATAATAAACATGTAATGAGTAGAAAATAATCTTTAACTTATTTTTGACTCATAAAATATAAAAAAAACATAAAAATCAAAAAAATTAAAGCTAACATGCATAATTTTCAGCAATAAAATTACTATTTTTATATATTTTTTATTTTTGTGAAAAATCACTATTTATAATACAATACTCTAATTATTTATTATTATTATTATCATTTTTCCAATTTTTTATTAATATTATTATTGCTATATGAATTGTTAAATTTACATTTTATAAATATAAATAATATCAGATTTTATAAATTTGAGGCCAGTTGTGGCGCAGGGGCACAAAGTGTGGGTTGTTGACTTAAACCAACCAAACCAACCAACAAAAACAACAAGCAATGCTTCCAGTATTCGGCGGAAAGTAGGGAATGGAGTGCCTTAACACTAGGTTCCTCTTCCTACCCATAAAAGATTTTATAAAGGCAATTTTTTTAAAGGCACTCTTCAATGTGACTATATACATGCTTATGTGAAAATATATTTAAAATAATAATGTTAAATTTACTTCAATGACTTATGTTTACGTAAGTAAATTCATTAGTAATTTGCTTAACAAGTGAGTCTTTTAGAAATTTTACTTATAATCTATATTTACCTAAATATATCAAAAGTTGTATATTTATTTTACCATAATTTAAGCAACATTTTGAATATTTTTAACAAATAAGATTGTGTAAAGTTTTAATATTTAAAATAATTGTATATGTATATTTTATTTTTGTAAATTCGTTATTTCTATAATTAAATATTTTTAGGAAAAATGTTTACATTCTAAGGTGAACGAATAATATTTTAAAAATTATTTCCATTATATTGTACATTCGAGTCTATTATACTGTTATTATTATATGTTTTACATTTACTAATGTTAATGGCATGTACGTTTAGCCTACAGTTTCAATTTGCATTTCGCCATATTATATCATTGCTTTATAGAAATTGTTAAAAATAGCTAGAAAAAAATATTTACATATTATAAAATGGCACTCGTTTTCAACAAGAACAAACAAAATTCAGTTTGTAAGAAGTAGTATAATAATAAAATAATTTAAATAAACCATGATAAGCAAACCCTTAAAACCCTATGCTGTGTATATGTCTGTGAATTAACATGGATTAAAATTCAACTTGCTTAATCGATCGGTGAAAAATCGATATAACAAATCCTTTATTATTTTTCTAATAATTTATTACGGCTTAACATCAATACTGGCAACTTCGTTGGCAAGCCCGCATGTATTACTGCCGATTGCCAGTCGTAGATAGCCTGAGCTGCCAAATATTTTGCCCCAGGAGTTTTTAGCTATATAATAAGGCACATCGGCTGATAAATCGTAACCTACTAGCTCTACAGCGTGGTTGAGATCTACTGCGCTGCCGCTAGAAAGAAAAAAAATAATATTTTTTTTATACTACTGAAATAAAAAACACAGGAAAATAAATATATGAACTATATATAGCTATCAAGTCGTCTTAGCTGAGTATGTACTCATATAAATGGATTGCACGGCTGAACGGTATGGATTCGAGTTTTCCTACGTTCCAACTTTTATACGCTTTCTAAAATATTTTTCTACGGTTAGTGTGGAAATTATTCCAACAATAAATTAATAAAAAAATAAAATAAAATAAAAAATCAACTTCACGCTGTATTCCGCACACAGCAGGGTGGGCAGAAGAAACTTAGTGTTAGGACACTCCGTTCCCCACTTTGCAAAGCAGAGCAATGCCGTGTTGAGTAGCAGAACTGAACGCCGCACTTTGCCTCGACACCAGAGCGAAGAAATGGAAATATAAACGGAATCGAGTGGGGATCGAACCCATAGCCGTCGCGTTACAGTCATTCCTCGCAGTCAGTCGCCTCATATTTGTAGTATGAGTATATAAATTGTATAATATTTTAAGTATATAATATGTTACCTGCAATGATACTGTATGACTCCACCGAGATAGTTCTGCCAGGTGAGTGCGTTGACCGCCACCGCCACCGGCCCGTGGGTCGCTATTAGTTGGAGAATCTTGTCTTCTATGCCCACGTAGCTGTGAAACAAATACATATATATAAGATACTAAATCAAATGACACAATATTATAAAATAACCTTAGATAAATACGCCTATGTGATTTTTTATTAAAAGCATTTTTTGGACGTACATATGACAAAGTCGATTATTTTAACACTAATATGATTTTTTATATAAAGACGTATAAAATTTAATCAAGTACTTATAAAATTTAATCAAGTACTTAACTTAAGTAATTTAAAATCTTTAGACGAGAATCGAACGTAGAGTTTTGTTATATAAACATGTAAATAATGTCTATTAAATACCGTTGTTTCACCGTCAATAAAACAACGTTTTTCGTCAATAAAAAACGTAACATTTCAAAAACAAACTTTTAACGAAGCTTCTCTTCACCAACTTACATAATACAAAAAATATAGAAAAATAAAAACATACTTACTCCTCACAAGTAAATTTCTCAATTTTTACACCCGTTGCGTTGGCTTTCTTCTGACAGACTCCGTTTATGAGACGTAGAGGGTAAGCCTTATCGTACTCCACAGTTGTGTCGGTCATCAACAGCCAATCGAGTAACAGGCAAATGTCTCCACCAAGACACCCACTGTTGCCTAAACCGGCACAATCTATTACTTCCTGGAAATAGGAATAAAATAATACTGTTACTAATATAAATTTATGAACGGATTAAATAAACAATAATAATTACATATTAAAGTCATCGTCCTGTACGTATAATAGTGCAAAAGCTCGTCTGAACCCCTGAAAGAAGAATGAAGTGGTATATTTGGGAAGTAAGTTCAGTAGAGATGGAAAATAAAAGATGGATGCGAACTTTCGACTTTTGACTTATTCACAGTAAAAGTTAGCTCATAAAGATACTTTTTTAATAAAATGTAAAGAAGGTATATTTATATATCGAAATCTAATACAAGTCCACATTGAATCTAATACAAGTTCTTCCTTTTATTTATTTTTTTTAGGGACTCCAAAAAAAGATGATATTAACTTTCGTAATAAAGAGGTCGTTAACAGAGCATATAGTTATACATCAGTATAAATTACATTGAGAAGTAAGCAAAAACTTGTTTGCAACCGAATCAATCCCAGCTATTTTAGTATTAATTTCAAAAAAATGCTAAAAATATCCGACAATAACAGAGCCATCGTGGCGCTGGATCACAAGCGGGCGACTGTGAATGCGACGGTTGTGGGTTCGATTCCCACTCCAGACAATTAATTATTTAATATTTTTATTTCCTCGTTTGGTACCGAGGCAAAGTGCGGCATTCAGTTCCTCCGCTCAAAACGGAATGCCTCGAGAATTCAGTTCCTCCGCTCAAAACGGAATGCCTCGAGAATTCAGTTCCTCCACTCAAAACGGAATGCCTCGAGAATTCAGTTCCTCCACTCAAAACGGAATCCTCGAGAATTCAGTTCCTCCGCTCAAAACGGAATGCCTCGAGAATTCAGTTCCTCCGCTCAAAACGGAATGCCTCGGGAATTCCACGGAGCGAAATCACTTCCTTTCGAAAGACATTCCTTACAGCGCCACTATGCTGTCAATGTACTTTAATTAATTTCCAAAAATATATATATATATGTAATATATATGTATATTTTTAAAGTGGCTACATCGTTTCTACATTTATACAAATTTTCAAAAAACAAATTAAACCGGTTTTACTTCAAAATCAAATTCTATACTTCTATGCTCTTACAAATATATCCCAATGTTGTTTAGTATTTTTATAGTGATATTTATTCATTTTTAAAATGAAATTTGTGTATCCTATGAAGACCTGTATTTGATATATAGAACAAGGCGAGTATTTACATATTTGCAAAATTATTGTCTATTTGGGAATGACGTTTTTATTTCAGATAAAAAATATTTAAGATGTATCCTCGTTTTATAAAATAAAATAAAATGAACTGGTGGTCGTTAAAGTTGGACATTTTTGCACAGCTGCCTGCCTGCCATGTTTATCGACAGTATCAATTTTAATTTTGGGCTTCAAAACGCAATGGGAACGGTAAATTTTTTTTAGTTAAAAAAACGATTACTGTACTCGTACCCATTACCACTACTCGTGGACCAAATTATTTTATAGTACTTATTTATATAAAAGAAATTAAAAGTGTATGTATTTTTTATATCAAATTAGATAAACGGTTCTCTGCCTACCCTGCCATAGGGTAAAAGCCAAAAATAGGTTATCTATTTATTAATTTTCAACGAAACTTAATCTACAAACCAATATTTTTTAGTGAATTCTAATAATATTTCCAGTGAGTCACCTGTACACTAAGTTGAGTCAATTTCCCAGATTGTATGGCAGCCATGGTCTCCATAGTCCCGATTGTACTGAAAGCCCAACACGCACCACATAGACCTTGGTCTCTTACAGGACCTATCACGCCTTTTTCTCTCCTGAAAGAAATTATAATTTTTTTTCTATTCTCCGTTTTCTATAACTGGTAAATAAGGCATTGGGTAGGTATATGTATTAACAATATTCGCATTAGAACTATGATATATTGGTAAATTATAATAGTGATATGATAGTATCGGTAAGTTGGGATGAGTTCCGTTCGATGTTCAACGTTGTATGGACGAGAATTAGGATATTTATTTATAAATAAGTACATAATATAAATATTTTTATGAAATAATTAAATGTAATTTATGTAATTTAAATAAATACAAGAAAATTTATATTTTAGAGTATCCTTTGTTTCAGCCGACAAAACTTACTAGAAAATGAAAATATTTTAACATTTATAGTTTATACCTACCTATTTTCCCTAAATCTGATTCAAATTGCCAACCCTGGCTTGTCATTTTCCAATTAGTCTTACAAAAATATATACGGTAAGAAAAGCTCTACATTTAGAGCTTTTCCTAATATCACATGAGAAAAAAGATAAAAAAAGAATAATAAGCAATGTAATCCCGGCGTGTCATTTCAAGTTAAACTTGTTTTCAAAGTTTGCATATTATCAGCACGCAAATACAATATCATTACCATAAATTTGAACATCTAATTTCGAAAATTTTAAATTCATAAATCTCGTTCTAATTTAAAAATCTACACTAGAATGGTATTGAAGTAAAACCGAGTTTTATTATTTTTAATTTTATCAGCTTCACGCTGTATCAAATATATAGGCGTGGAGAACCTAGTGTTGTTACTGTTTTCGGGTCGAATTCGAGATTTATCTATATAAATATTCCTTAATAAGTCACGTGCCATATAAAAAATGACTGTTTTCTTATTTTTAAGTATTCAATTTCACTACTACTACTAACTACAGTGTACTAATCTCCTACTACATTCTGCCGCCAGAATCAATTCGCAACACAGTATTCACTACTAGTATAACATATCAAAAGGTAGGATTATCCTTACTAGACCCAGCGGCCATAGAAAAATCCGCCCTAACCGCAAAATTAGCTAAAGTCTAACTACAGACAATATGTTTACATATATTTTTACATTTAATAAATGCTTCTGAAGATTATAGCAGAATACAGTTAAGACACTTCGTTCTCCACTTTCCGCTCATTTAAAGATACGTTTAAATATTTGGTCAATAACATTTATTTATGTGGTCAAAAAAACAATATTTAAATTCTCTACGTACTAAAATATATAGACTGTTTGATTCCAATACGAACTTTATTTAATAAATTCATACACTAAGTATACCTGTATTTTCCGACCCAGAATCATAGTTTGGCAACAAGCAAACAGGATTGTTTAAATTGACAAAAAGAGAGAAAGTCAAAAAATTTACTATATACTCGTATATGTACAAGTAATATTACTTTAATTATTTTTTTCCACTTAAAAATCTGATATTTCAAGTTATCGATACCTATACGTAATTGTAGAATAATGATTTGTTGTTAATTATAGAACTTTATTACTACTTTAATTACGTTACGTATTGTTTTTAAGCGTTTATCAATTATCTAAATCGCGAGAACATAGCGGTGCGGTGAGTCTGACTTGTGACATCAAATTACGGTTACTCATTAAGTTACGCATCTCAACCAGAATTCCCTCCCGGATAGGGGTGTACGTGAGAATAATGGTTTTCCGTACCTACCTAGACAGATATGAAATAACTAAAAACAATCTAATATATACGAAATCAAATAAAATACCAAAAGATTGAAATTACGATTAATTAAGTAGTAACTATAACAAATGTATAGGTAACCATAACAAATATCTAACGTTTTTTCCTAAATATAGTAAAATAACATTAGACATATAAAAATGGGGCGAAGCCGCGCAGAGGCACTAGTATGTCTTAATTGTTAAATACCGTCGTCCATTTGTTGAAGTTTCCTTCGAATATTATCTTAATTGTATAAATCAACATGTTGATATAGATTCTTACAAATTAAAATTCAGTTACAAATTTAAAAAAAGGAATGCAACGCCCGCAGCTTACCCGAAGTAACTAAAAATAACATCGCCATATACCAACGTGGTGTTTTACCTGCTGATGTTTATCGGGACAACTTTTTATTTTCTTTATTTTTATATTCATACATAATGGAGCAACGCCACGTTTCGTCTTGTTAGCCGAATGAGGAAATGAAAATAATTAACTTCCCTAAGTTGAAATGGAACCCACAATCATTGATAGATAACTCCGCAACGTTGCGTACCGCCATCCGGTACCGTGTCCGGCCCAGTCCCTTTTCAGCATAGCGGCTTTCATGCCCACGCTTTTAGAGAGTTTATTGAAATGTAATTTTCCATATTTTCTTAATTAATAAAAAAAAATTCTGCAATAATTGTCACCCTTCATTATATTAAGGAGACATGATATATTTGCGTATATATTAATACCTTATAGTAGATAGATATTGGTAAACATTTATTTGATTAGATAATTTAGTTGTTTCAAAATGGTAATTTAAATAAATATTTGTATTTAGAAAATAGATTTTGCAAAGACTCAATATTATAGATTCATTATTTTACTTGAAAAATAAGGATGATTTCATCTTTAAATAATTTTCTGCGTGTACTTAATATGATTAAATCATAATTTAACAGGTGAACAAGTAGAATAAAGATTGATTTTAAGATTGACCTTCTATTATACGAGTATAATATTTTACTTTAAAACATAAGGCAGACCGCTCATTTCATCGTCTTTTCTCATAGTCAAACGGAACCGGAATAAAATATTTCAAACGCTGGCAACCCCTGTTTGCGACAGGAATTTTCCAGGCAACCCTGTTTTATATTATTCAGAAAAAAATAAGCTTTAACTTGATATATAATTCATTAAAAAAACACATGAGTGCAAATTATTAACATTTAGTGACATGTTTAAACCAGGCAACCCTAGACTTGCGGCAGAATGAGAGCTGGCAACCCTTAATTTTCCAATTTCTTATGCGATTATCTTTCAAATGATGTGCGATTCATATAAAAAACGTATGAGTGCAATTTTCTCCAAAAACGAGTTACGAAAAAATGTAATTAAAGGTGATGGCGGCAGGATTCTTCCAGGCAACCCAGGTGTAATCTGTTCTACTAATCATGTATTACTCATTAATATAGGTTTAATTAAGAAAACTGATACGTGCAGGTTTCAAAGGTGGGATCTCAGGTTATAAGCAGGGGCAGCCTATTGACTTGGCTTAGCCATTCTTTATAAAACCAGATTGCTCAAATATACTTAAATATTCTATCCCAATAGGATTTTAATTCATAGCCGTCGCCAGTCAAATATGTTTCAAAAAAATATGGTATATAAAAATATACCATCTTTTAATGAAAATAGAAAATCTCAGTAATTATTTGAAATGTCCAATCCATAGAATATAATAAAACCATAGAATAAGATCAATGTGAATAAATTTCAGAATATTAATTCTTTCTACGAAATTTCGTACTTATGATGTTTGAGAAATGACACGATAAACTTATATGGTTATTTTATATGATTTTTTTAAAATATTGTATTGTTATTTTACATTGTAGTAATATACATATAAATAAGGTATCCGTTTTAAAGTTTAATGAGGGTAGACGTTAAAATGACCGTAATATAAAAAAATAATTTATTTAATTTCTAATTTAACTTAAAAGCTTGGCTTTATAGGAATACAATTTGTACAAGCGAAAGACTTTACATAAAAAACCAGCGAAGAGAGAGTCGCACCAGAGGTTTTTACCATTATATAAATTTAATAAAAAAGGCAAACAAAACCACGTTTGTTGTATGGGAGCCCGCTTAAATATCAAAGTTCATGAGCGGCAGCCTAATATCAGTAATGTTGAGTGTATCAAGAACGAAGCAATGTCAAAAATATATATGTATAGCATAACAGATATAGTATATGGCTTACGGCAAAATATTTATTGTAATAACAATTTGAAAGAAAAAGATACAGCAATATGCAAAAATACAAAACTTTATAAATAGTAAGTTATCCTATATCCTATATCTTATAAAACAAAGTCGCTTTTCGTGTCTGTCTGTTGTTTCTAACTCTTCTTCTTCTAAACCACCCAACGGATTTTTATGCGGTTTTCACCATTAGGTCGAGTATTTTTCGTAGAAGGTTTATATATAGTTTATTATTTGTACATTCTTATGTAAATTAACATAAATACGATAAATGTGTATAAAGTCCTACCCGTTGAGACACTTTCGCGCATGCGCTGCTTTAATGGTAAGTACTACATGAAAATAATGTACTGGAGTATTGTTCCTCTTAATAAGATCTACAAAAAAGTCCGCGACAGCATATTCGTATCTTTTAAGGATAACGTGTAGTGATCATATTTCTGTCTAAAAATAGTAATTTCAATATATTTTTTATTGTGAGGGATATTTTTCCATAATGGTATTAATCCTTATCCTTTAAAATACTTTATTAATTTTCTACGTTAAACGAAGATAAAATTTGCTTTTTACACTATTTCGAAATTGCGAATAGTTTTAGAGAAAAACGCATTTAATTGTTGACACATCACGCCGTTGACACATCAGCTGTATGTTACTCAAGTTTCACTTATCCCTTACTCTCAGCATATAAATAAGTATATTAGTTACGTTGGCCATTTAATATAGACCAAAACTGTCTTTTACTGTTTTTCATTTTAATAAGTACTTTAGAAGTTGTTACAATATCAAAAAATCCTTGCTGCGAAACGGCTCGCCACTCGCCATGTGTCCGCCGTGCCCGCCTGGCTTACAAGCATCGGTGGTTCAGTGGTAGAATGCTCGCCGGCCACGCGGGCGGCCCGGGTTCGATTCCCGGCCGATGCATTCTATTTAATTTTCCTCACAGGCAGCCACGTAGTGCTTGCTTTTCATCAGGGACAGAATACCCTCTTCAGCATTAACCACAAGCTCGAAAAAAAAACCCGCCTGTCTCTATAGCAACAAAGATTTAGATGCGTTTGCATGTATTGGATAATTGGAGTTGAATGTATTATTTCAGCGCGATATATTTGGTTTCATATTTTTTTTGTACAAACATACATTATATGAATAATCCAGTAGTAAAAGCGGGCGAAGCCGCAAGAGGGTCGCTAGTATGGTATATATCCATTCAGACCTTCTAAAGAACCGGGTTTTTAAGTCGTTGACTGTTGAGAGACATAGCAACCCAGATGTCGCGAAACGCGGATTATATACTTAATGAATTATTCATTTACAAATCTTTTAAGCTTAATTCGGCAAAGGATATTGAATAAAACAAATGCTCTTATGAATATAGCAAAAGAAGCTTAGTTAAAAAAAAACAGCTACACAGTGTATCCCGCACACAGCGGGATAGGGAGAGTGAACCTAGTGTTAAGACCTAGTGTTAAGATGTTACTAGTGTTAAGGTCTACTATATATAGCAGACCGAGGCAGATCATGCGGAGATCGGATCTAACATATATGTTATAACATTTAACATGATTTAAAAAAAAACTCATATAGAGATTACTTGAGGTTCTATTATTCTTTTTTAACTTATTTTAATTATTTAGGCTTATATTTTCTTACCAATTTCTATTGAAAACCGAAAATAATTTCATAAATATATTTAATACATAATCGTATAGTTCAAGCGGGCGTAGCCGCGTCCGGGCCCACTAGTATATAATATATGCAATATTATACCCATGCACAGTGCAACATTTATACTTATGTATAAATGTTGCACTGTGTAAACTTATGTTTATAATTAAATGTCTTTCAATGTTGTTGAGGATATATTACATTGAAAACAAGTATAATTTTATGTGATTATATAGCTTAGTGTATTACCTTTGTAGTGAACTTTATATTACTATCTATATATTATTATATATAAAAGGACTTGTCCTCACTGACTGAGGTAAGACGCAGGCACAGCCGTATCCGCTGATGGTAAAAACGTGAAATGTTGACAGATGTTTACTTTCGTAATCTGGACATCCACTAAGAAGGGATTTTGAAAAATTTTAATTCTAAAGGGGTGAAATAGGGGTTGAAAGTTTGTGTGTGAAAAAATTTAAATCGACACCGATTTTTATAAAATTTTAAATTTAGATTTTTAAAAGTATTTAATTGAATACGTGTTTTATCGTTCTCTAGAATTCTCCCACTAAGGGTGCAAATTACTTTTCTTCTACACCAATAATGCTAAGTTGTAAGTATAAAAAAAGGCGCAATTGCCACTAACAAGCCTTTAATATTTAACATACACCCCAATTATGCTTTTTCAATAAATAATTTTAAAAATATAGAAGTGAGTAAAAGTAATATCTCACAATGTGCCCTTTTGCTCCAGTTGTGCCCTATAGGCTTATGATATCTCTGTTTATATTGTTACTAAAAATACTCAAAAAATTAGACAGATAAATCATGTTTTCCTGATGCTGAATATATATGTAACTCAATTTTGTAGAAAATGTTAGTTGTGCCTCTTTTCCTTATGATGGCAGAATTATATTTGATCTACCTTACATATGTTTATATTTTTACTTATACAGAAAAAACTTACCAATCAATCCTCAAAGGTAGAGTTGCCCTTTTCTTTCTCATGAATTTTTGAAGTCTATGATGATGACTTTCAGAATCTATATCATTTTCATATTTAATCCAGTTCTCTCTTAAACGTTTGTGGCGTGGTTTTTCATCAGACAAATGAATATCTTTGAATTCAGCCTTAGACATGTCCGAGAGTTTTGTAAGACCATACTTTGCTCTGTGCTGTTCTGGGCCTCTCGATGCTGCATTTAATTTGTCAATTTCTTGAACTGATACCTATATTAATAATATTATTTTTTGTATATTGTACAGTTACATGCTGTATTTTGCCTAAGACACTCCTTTACAAACCTTTTGCAAAATTTTTGAAGCATTGTGTCTTGAGAGATAGAATTTGCCGTGCCTTGCCTTGATACCAGAGTGAAGAAATGAAAATAACAATAAATAATAATAATAATTCATTCCTCTAAGTAGGAATCGAACCCATAATTGTTGAGTTTACAATCAGACACTTGTGTGCCCCTACTACTACTGCGACGGCCTTGGACTTTTTGAATTTAGTATTAGAAGTTGTTATTTGATAAGATGTTTTTGTAATTCAAAAGAGGGTAGCTTCAAAAAAAAAGTAATATTTTGATGTTAACTTTTTCAAAGTAACATTTTATACAAAATAATAATGTAATTAAATTTATTTCACAATATTTTTTTTCATTAAAGAAGTTGACCTTAAATGTCTATACTTTTGTTTATCATACCTACCTTTATTTAAAAATAAGAATGTTTTATTGTAAATTAGTATTGAATAAATATTTTATACTTACGACAAAATGTTCTAATCTCGTCTCATATTCTGCTGGATTATTTTTATAAGACTTATTAAACTGTTCTATGTACTTATCGAACATAGGTCGCAATTGTTCTTTAGTACCACTCGGACTTGTATTATACGTTAAAGGCACAGCAATGAATAAAAAACACACTAAAGCTATTATAAGGATCCAATTCCACCATTTTTGCATTGTTTTTATTTTTTTTTACATAAAAACAGAACATAACATAAAGACGTCCGTCTCCCAAAACTTCTCATAAGTTTAATGACATTGACAGTTTACACTACACAATGACTTTTGACAGAAGACAATACTTTGATCTGTTCATCTGTTCAGAGATTTTTAAATATTTTACAGAGCAGAGACAAAAAAAATTAAATTATTTGTTATTATTAAGCTAAATAACTTTTATGCAACCGTACTAACTAATATCCCAAGGCGACCTTGAGACCATAAAAATTTACTGAACGAGAAGTTATAACTATTAACTACAATCTGTTATTGGGCTTTCGTGTACTCTTGTGCATTTGGCCAAGATCAGTCAGAGACCATTCAATTCGAAGGTGGCATTCGAATTGCGAAGGTTCTGTGTCATATTTACTTTGTCCTCCTCCATAAAGTCACCGTCCCATTAATATTCAGTATGTGATTAGTAGCCTTTCTTTTATGTAAATAATAAATGTATTCGAAATAGGACAGGAGTAGATTAAACGAACACTATGTGTTTATGTAATTTTACTATATATTTTGTATTGTCATTTTTTTTCAGGTGGTGGTTTATCTAATTAATTAGACCTTCCATTTTTGTATGGTTTTATTTCGCCATTTAAGTGGTACTTCCCTTATATTTAACTGGTATGTTTAACTGGTATCTTCATCTTCATGTCTTCTACATACATAAAAATGGTGAAATAAGCGCTGTGTGCTGTGCTAAAACTAAACAGAACAGTTTGCTTCCTTTAAATTGATTGTTATCTTCTAGGCAAAGGTTAAACCTATTTATGCAAATTATAGTTATTTCCAACAGGAACAAGAGATTTATAAGAACAAGCCAATTACTTTGAGAGATGCACTTTGCAGTATTATTTATATACTAAATAAAATGTAATTATTGACTATTAAGGGTGTTAATACTACAGAGAGATCAATTTTTATTACGTTATACAATACAATAAAACAATCTTTCAGGATTGAAAACAATTTATTATTTAATATTATCTTATCAGATAAAACAAAAATCAAAACTTTTCATTTAATTCATCGGTTATTACTTTTGATTGTATCGAAAGATACACAGGTCCATCTATATTCTAGGGAAGCGCCATAACGCTTTGTTGTATAGTTGAATATATTTTTATATTTCTGTAAAGTTGATAATACAGTATTTTGATTTGTATCTGGCAGCATCGATCTTACGTAGGAGATAATATAATCTATGGACACACCTAATGGATGTGCTAATAGGAATGCTGTTAATATACTAATGAGAATTCCTTCTGGTTCGGACGGTTTTTCGTAAATGTTTTGAGGTTTAGTTGCTGTTGACGGTGGCAGTGGTGGGAAGATCTGTAATATAGTGGTAAACATTTTTATAACGTGAAACGTATACGTTTTATAACGTGGCGCGGGTTCAAATCCAGCAACGTAATTTTGTAATTTTTTTCACTTTTGTGCCTAGCATAGCATAACCCGGGGATTAAGACTTTCGTTCTCCATTTGTCGCCCAATTTTTGAATATTCGGGAATTCAGATTCACTATTCAATACTCAATGAATTGAATAGTGGATCTGAATACCCGTGTATTTTTTTAGTGCGAGGATACTTTCCCATAAGAAATCGAACCCACGTCCGTCGCGATACGCTATGGTACAAACAGACTCGAAATTGTAAATATATGAGTAATTTAATGATTACCTGATTATTTTGCAATGCTTGTTGAGCAATAAAATGTGCTTTGAACTTTTCGAACTTTCTCTCAGCTTCATCTGTGGCTAGATGCGCCTTATTCTTGTATTCTTCTAGTTCATGTGATAAAGATTCATTTTCTTTCTAAAATATTTATTAATTAACACATTTTAATTAAAATTGTATACGAATTATAATATATTCTACTTTCTATAAATATTATAAATATGTTTTGTTGTTTGTGATAATGGATGTTCGTTCCACTTTCAGGCAAAAACTACTAAATTCAACTAAACAGATTTAGATCAAACTTTCCAGTAATATTGTTTATACTTCAAATTATCGAATAAGCTACAATTTATATAAAGATTTTGTATGATTTGGTATAAAAATAAATTTAAGCGGGCATAGCCGCGTTTGGGCCGCTACTTTGAAATTAAATATTACCTTTAGATGTTCATACTTCTCCACTGGAACCATGTTTTTTCCTAATTTCAAATCAATGTCTTGATCATCGAAGTTCGCGACAAATTCCTCCTTTATGTTCTCGACCTCCTATAAATAATAAATTATAATTCAAAAACATGATTTTATTTGGTCTCTATATAAATATTGAATAAAAACAATAAAAAAAAAAATATTTAAAAGCTTCACACTGTGTTTTGCACAAAGTAGGGTAGGCAGAGGGAACCTAGTGTTGAGACAATTTGTTCTCATTAACACACTTCAATTTCTCCCTTTTCTCCAAATTTTGAGTTTAATATTTTATTTCCTTGAGTAGGAATCGCACCCACAACCTCTCGCGCTCACATTTGCTCGCTTGTACCCCTGCGCCGCGACTGGCCTCTGGCCTACGTTACAAAATGCACATTTTCTTAGTATTTTAAATATTTGACTACTCCTCCTTATGTTTAAACAGAAGTAGTTTTTTTGGTCCTTATTTCTTACCATGATTTATGACTATTGATGTCTGATGCTTAATAAATAATTAATCATATTAATTATGAGTGGGCATCAGATCGCCATCAGTCATCCAAATTCTCGCATTTCGCGCTTATGGCACCGGAAGAAAATTTGGATTTAACGAGTTATTCCTCATTTACGATTTATGACATCCAATGTCTCAACCACAAATAATTTTTAAGCTCCAACATACACTGGACCTGCCCTCCGATTGACTTTTGGAACTCAATACTTGGGACTCCACCAATCAATGAGGCGTACAAGGTATACATAAGTCCAAGCATTACGCCAATGTTAGTACGTCCTGACTAGCTAACCGTACAGGTAGAAAATAATGCAGCGGAATAAAGTGAGATACGCCACAAACACGAATCCATGATTACATCCAGCTTTTTCCAAATTAGTTTTTGAATAACGTAGACCCTCCTTTCTTCTTTGCAACACGGATATTGGCCATTAACGCTATTCACCGATCAGAGGTAGGTCCTTACCATCATCTTGCATAGTCAGCAGTCCGTCACTGGTCGCATAGCGGGGCTTACCAATCGCGTAGCACCTGGCTGGACCACCCGACACCGACGTCGTACAAACCGCAACGAACATGAAGTCCGCGGGATTCTTAAAAGTCATGGCAAGTTGATTCTTAAAAGTCATGACAAGTTGAATGAATTCTTTTTATTTCCCCGCTTTAGTAACAATACAAAGCGCGGCATTCAGTTCCGCCACTGAACACACAATGTCTTGAAAATCGGGCGGCAAGTGGAGAAGTGTCTTAACTTTACCTACCCTGCTAAAAATATCTTACATTTCAGGTTACTTGCACCAATATCCTATTTAAATACTGTACCTCAGTCATTTTGAGCCACATCTCAATATTTCTTCTCTGTTGTTTGGAGAAATGATCGAAGACGCGTTGTTTTTTCGCCGCTAATAGAATTCTCGCTACAAGCTCGACTGTTATAAAAAAAACATAGGAGAATGTAACGACAAGTTAATCTTCTTCTCATTTATGTAGAGATATTATGAGACATTGTGAGAGTCACAAATCCTACTATAAGCGGGAAGGTTTTGTGGGTTCGATTCCCACCATGGGAAATGAATAATTTTAGTTTTCTTGCTCTGGTAACAAGACAAAGCGTTGTATTCTCCCAATCAACACGCAATGTCTCGGAATCTAAATGGTGCCTTGTTTACCCTGCTATGCGTTAAGTTAAAAAAACTTCGTTTAGTTAAAAAAAACATTTCGAGAACGAAATTTTTTGGTTACTTACCATCTATAAATGTAGAAACGGTACATAAGATAGTGAAAAATTCACAAACAAAAATATTACTCCCGTGATAGGATTTAAGCTCCAAATCATCATTATCGTATTTAGCTCACTAAATATGCCTCACATCAAGTGAACACCACCATTATAGTCTAGTACTTACAAATGTTGATTGTTGTAATGCATATTGCAGGGTGCAGAATATAGTTTCTTCCATATAAGGATATAGATAGTGTACAGTACGGTCTCGGAGTCATGGACGCCCTGAAGTTAGCTGTAGATGGCTGCGCAGATTTGATTTTAATATTTTTTCTACTTTTGGTTACTTTCTTATCTAGTGTACAATGCGTTAAAGCTCAGAAAGATTAACTTCAGGGCGAACACGGCACGTCGACCGTTCTGTACGCCTTTGTAAACAAACCATTTACCCATTCGCTCATTCCATACAGTCACATATTAACATCCACTAATAGAAAGAAACAAGCTCTTGCGCACCATGTGACGGTAACATGTCGTGGCGTGCGGCGAGAGTAAACGTGTTGGTAGTCTGTCCAAGTATTCAAAAATTAAAAAGTAAAGCAGCAAGTAAAAGGATGTTTAAAGAAAGTAGCAGGACTCACTTACCTTACATAAAACATCGATCTAGATTTAACATTTCTCTTAAAATGTTCACCACCAGGGATTGCTGATTAAAATCTATTTTATTTAGACGTTTCTACAGTAATTAAGCCATCGTGGCGCACTGGATTGATTTCCACTCAGAGAAATGAATTATCCAATATTTTCAATTCATCACTCTGGTAACAAGATAACGCTTTATCTTGGCGTTTCAATATTCCGGCATTCAATATGCAACGACACGAAAATTCAGCGGAATTTTCGAAATACAGCGTGAAGGTAAAAAAATTATAGTATAACAAAAATTTCAATCAACTCACATTGCCTTACAACATCTGAGAATTTCTCTTTAATTGAGGACTTCATATTCATCAATTCTTCATCAAGATGCATTTTCTCATTGAACAAACGTCTAACTTGATTATTACTGGATTGTATGAGCGAATAAAATGTATTCGCAAATTGTTTTGTACATTCTCCGCGTTCCAGCCATGATGCTAAAATCTGGAAATAATTATTCTTTGTATAGAAAAGACAAGAGACTAATAAACGTTCAGATTGTTTGATTGGTGATTGGTAATTGACCACCGTCAATTTAAAACATAAATTGATTTAGAACAGAAATCGGACGGAGTTAAAACTAGGGTTCCCACTATATGCGGGATACAGCGTGATGCGCGACGGTTGTGTTTTCCATCCCCACTCGAGGAATTGAAATATTTATTTACATTTATATTTTCATTTCTTCACTCTGGTGTCGAGGCAAAGAGCGGCGTTGAGTTCCGCCACTCATCTAGCAATGCCTCCAAAATTCAGCGGAAAGTGGGGAATCCGTATCGTGTCTTAACACTAGGTTCCCTTTGCGTACCCTGCAGTGTGCGGGATACAGCGTGAAACTGATTTGATTTCAACTTACAACTCCACCAGCTACAAAATCATTATCACTCTTGATCTTCTCGCTGACGGATGACAAGGCGGTCGGTGTGAAAGGTTCCACTGGTATTGGTGACATTTCCGTACGATGCTGGGAATCGTATTCGTCTTGGTCTTCTCTGTTCTAAATGAGAAAATGCATTCTTAGATATTTTATACATAATGATAGTTGTTAATAAATATGCATCTGCTACTGTAAGCGCTACCGACGGTTTTAGGTGCGATTCACACTCGGGGCAATGAGTTACTTTCATTTTCGTGCTCGATAACAAGGTAAGCCGCGACTTTCAGTTCCACCACTGAACACACCATATAAAAATCGGACTGAAAGCAGGAAATGTGTCTTAAAAATTCCCTTTCTCTACCCTGCTTTATACAATATGAAACTACAAAATATATAATAACAAAAGTTACCGCAGCATAATCAATGAACATTGTAGTAGCTTCATTATCATTCTGATCCAAAAATTTAAATCGATATCCCGTGAGATTGAATGAAAACTCCACGCTTTCCTCACGGTCAAAACGTACATAGTACAAGCCGTCTCTAGGCGACTTTACATCGCAAATCGACCCAAATCTACCAAAAATTTCCTTTATAAGTTCTGCAGACATCGTAGGCATACCTCCTACAAAGATGGTACGACATCCGTTTGGCTTTTCCCTTCTTTGAGGGATCTGTACCCCTGGAATAGGTGGTAAGAGGGTCCAAGAGGACAGTGTAATAGGATGGGTGGCAGATGGAAAAGAGTTTTGATTCATCATGTTCATCATCATATTCTGGTCCATCACATTGGTCATCATGGAATGGCCCATGTTCATATTCATGTTTGTCATCAACCCATCCATAGGCTGATGGCCCATCATGCCTTGCATCATTTGTGGGAAATGCATCATGGAATTCATGTCTGGAAGAAATGTAATTGAAATCTGTGTAACAAAAATTGTGGGTTCAGTTTCCACTCAAGAAAATGAAATATTTAATATTGTCATTTCTTTGTTCTGGTAACGAGGCAAAGCGTGACGTTCCGCCACTCAACACCCAATTCACCGGAATATGGCCGAAATTGAGATCCGGAAATGTCTTCATGGTAATCTTAACATTAGGTATACAAGTTTCTTCAGACCACTCTGCTGTGTGTTGGACGCAGGGTAAAGATAAATAAAATGTGCTGTTGGTTGAAATCTACAAAGGAACATGGATAGTTTATAAAAAGTAAATAATATGAAAATAAATAAATATTCCACCAAATCAAATAGCAAGTGGGCCAAAATAGGTACAATGTACATATATAAAACACGGGATAAGTGTATGTTTTATGCTAACAAAAATATTTCAAATACACAATTTCAATTTTTATTTTATATACTTTTTTATAATATGCATGAGGAAAAAAGAGAGATTCAAAGCATTGTTACATAGGTATATTTATGTCTATAAGAAATCTCCAGCGGACCCTTGACGGTGGATGAGTTACACTAACAATTGGTGGGTAACAACATAGTATAATTTAATTTATTCAGATAAAAAAAAATGTTTTAAAATGAATTACAGAAAAATATAAATCTATATTTTTATAATATATCTGTGCATACAAAAAACACTAGGTATAATTCACTCACCATGCATAATTCCCATGCTAAATCCAGGGCCTGCTAACTGAGGTACACCCATGATTGATCCTCTCATTTGAGGTGGACCTACAAACTGTCCTACTGATGGAACAGAGGACCATCTGTTCCCAGTCCTCCCTTTAATATTATCTCCTTTAACATAATTCCTATCATGGTCCCTTTTACGATTATCATATCTATCATTTCTATTTTGTCTATCTCTTGACCTTGATCTATGACTACCTAAAAGATATTTGAAAATAAATAAAAGTTTGTAATATAACTATAACATAGTTGTGTAGCCTCAAAACATATAAATTGTACATGTAGCATTATCACAAGACTAGTAATCCAAATCCTCTCATATCCTGGAAAACATTTTTAGTAGTTTATAACTTAATTAATTAAGCATGTGATTCCAATCAGTATTATCTCTAGTTTCGCTACATGTGCGAGCCCACTCACACTCTTGTGTTCTTGGCAATGAAATATTTAATGTTTTATTAATACTTTATGTATAGTTTTAAGAATTTTATTCAGTCAATTCAATAGATAGATTTTATAACCATCTGTTACCTTTAGTTGATTCTCTATATTGGTTACTGTCTGGTTCAGTTGTTGTAATTTCAGAATCCATGTTCATATTATCAGTAATAACTTTGAACTTTAAATTTTGAACATACAAGAATCAAACTTGCACCTCCACCACTACATCCGCAATGATGCATGTAACATGTAAAATCATCAGTCTCACTATAGTTAGTATATATTTGCACATAAACATCTGTACTTATAATAAAATTGTAATGAAGTCTGTACATGAAAAATATATTATAAGAAAAAAATGTAATTGTTCACTCTTGAAGAATTGTAGTGCCAACGTTCTCTCGTATATTGCTGTTAAAGTGTTAAATTTAATGTGCCAAATCTCCTGAGTCCTGAGTATCGGCTACAAGGAAAATTATACTGTATAGAATACCTGAATTCTGTCCTGTTTTTTTTAAAGCGTTCCGTGCCAGTTCAAAACAAGAAACATATAGGAAATGACTAATATGAATCAAAATATGTTGTTGTTCCTTATTTATGGTACTCCGAGCGTGCCAGTTCAGCACTAATAACTTCGCCAATGTCACTTTCAAAATATGAACACTCTATGATATGAACTACGAAAACGAATACAACTAGGAACATATACTGAGAAGTGATAATCAAGGAACATTATGTTCCGAACATATAATAGCTGGGAAATCTTTTCCCGGAAAAGGAATACAAAATAAATCGTTGACAAGATATGAAACATTGACTTTGACATGTTATGTTGAGCTATCACACAGAGGAATGTATGGTACGTATGGTACGATACTGTATTATACAAATCTTCAAAATCTATAAGATTTGTAGTTTCAGTAGTTATAACAAATACCGTTGACGTCGTTATTTGCTCATTATATATTTCAAAATATTAATTAAAGAAAAAAGTTAAAGATATTACTGTTTAGGTGAAATAGTAATTAGTAAGATTTCAAATCATAATTTGAAATGATTAAAAGAAATTAACGTTATATTGTACAGTTGTTTGAAATTACTATTTATTATTAAGGAAACTACGTACATTATATTGTATTTTTTTAATTATTAAATATATAATTAAGATAATTTAGCGGTTTTTTATCGTTTTCCTCTAAGTGTGTATTGTGTATATTTTCGAGCTGATTACATAAATTTCATTTAATTAAACATTATTAATGTAGAGTAGTGCCTTTATCTTCGTACCATAAAGTAATGTACTTTATTACTTATTTTATTTATTGTCTAGATTCGTTTCTTTAGTCTTTGGTCGTAACAAAGCCTTTTTGACAGTTTTGCTTTGTTTTGTGAAATAAATTGGTGTAATTTATTATTGTCGTATATTTAAAAGCATTTTTTAATAAAATACTTGAATAGTACTTTTAAAACTGTAATATTTGCATTTCCTATGGATGCTTATAGAAATAAATAAATACCTTTCGATATGTGGTAACTAATATAGTAAATGATCATAATATTTTCAATGCTTATTAGAATTTACGCATAAACATGTTATGTTCTGCTTTTAGTTCTGAATTGCCAAAAGAATTTCAGAAAACAACAGAAGTGTTACCTTTCACGAAATATGGAATATCCACAGTGGAGGAATTTAAAAAGGTGGAGACAGACATTCAGCACTTAGAATGGTTAAAAAAGATAGGATTGACTAATGACGAGATAAAACTATATCAAGAAAATGAGGCTGGCCTCTTAGATCAACGCAAAAAGATTGAATCAAATGTATTAAAATCTAAATTGGAAGCACTGTACAATAAGATAAATGATTTTCAGAATGCTTCAGGAAGGTATGTTTACTTTTTAATCAAAATTCTTCTAAATATAATATAGTTTATATTATTTCTATATTTGAAGTAAAATTGTATTCATGAAGATGTTGTGGTGCAGCAGCACATTATCTGATTGTAAACATGGTGATTGTGGGTTTGATTTCCTTTGTGGTGGAATAAATTATTTTCATTGCCTCATTCTAGTAACAAGACCACACCTCTGCATAAGCATGAAGCACAAAATTTATGTACAATTTTTCATATATTTTTATTCAGTTCTCATGAAAGTAAAAGTGGCCCAGGCACATCAAGTACATCATCAGAAGACAACATAATTAACAGAATACACAAACATCCATTAAAATTTTATCCAGAAGGTCATCCTATGAATGAGTTGAAGGAAATAGAGGATGATTTATTTGGACACTTAAAAAATGATACTCTATTACCAATCACTAAGAGGAGAAAGATTCTACGTAGACTTGAAAGAAAAAAGGAAAAAATCATAGCTCAACAGAAGGATCCAGGTATTGAACCTGTTGCTGGTCCATCACAATTGAAAGAAGGAAGTTTATGGGATGTCAAAGATAAATCACAAGTGAAGCCAAAAATAACTACAGATATAATTGGTCCCAAGAATAGAACTATGTATACAGTTAAAGATAGTAAAATTGTAAGGCTAGAGGCAAAGGACCAAGAGAATGATGATAATGGAGAATATCAAGCTGTGGACATAGTAGTTCCTATAAATCCTGCTGAGGAACAACTGCTTGAAGGTACGAAGATGTGCCTAGATGACATTAAGAAAATTGACAGGTTTAAAGATTATGAACCAGGAATACCATCAAAAGTAAATATTTTAAATGTGCTCTTTATAAACTTAAGAAACATATTTATATATCATTTTACTCTAATAGGATTCTTACAAGAATATTTTACTTTTGTAATATTAACCATATTATATATTACAAAAGTAAAATTGTGTTTTTGGCTTTTGGCCCTGTACCATTTTGTTGCTTATTATGAATTTAGTCATGTCAAAGACTAGGTTAATATTTATGAGCCACAGTTATTACATTTTCCAGAATCATTTTAATAATTACTATAATAAAAAAATCTAGGTGCTATACCTCAAGAACATAGCCCCATCAGTTCCACAAGAGCAACTTTCCTTGCTGTTTAATCAATTCCACTTGGAAAATGGAGGTCCAGTTGACCTTAGAGTGATGACCGGAAGGTTGAGGGGACAAGCCTTTGTTACATTTCAAAGTAAGTTATCTTATATAAGTTTTTATGTCAGTTTCAGCAGGGAATTTGGTACAAACATTTAGGTTTCAGCTTTCTGTCCAATTTGTAAGATGTGTATTTGTAGATGAGCTGTGTTGGCTTCGCTCCATAGCCCCTATTTCTACCAGTTTGGTAAAATAAAAATTATACAATCACCAGATTGTACCCACCACCATCCTATTTGTGATATCATATCATATATTAAGAAAAAATATATATATTGCATGGCTCTATGTAATGAGTTATTTAACTTGAGCAAATATTAATTATACTTATTTAAAACAATTCTGCCTAAAAAAAGTTTATACAAGAATAAGAAATATTTTTATATAATAATATAAAATAAAACAAATATCTAATAATACATGTTTATTTTATTTACAGCTGAAGACCTGGCCATACAAGCATTGGATGAAGTCAACGGAACAATAATGGGTGGTCGTCCCATTATAGCACAATTCGGGAGAAATACCAATCGAATACAAGAGGAGAACAGATAAACAAACTATGTTTATATGAATTTTATTTAAGTTTACACTAAGTAACTAAATATTTATTAATATATATTTAAATCTAAACTTGTAAATAATATGAACTATGAACTTATCATATTAAAGTACTTTAGAGAAACATTTTAACTATCATAATTTAAGTGCTTAATTTGATATACATATAAAAAAGTTTATGATCAATGTCTAAGTGTATCAAACATAGGTTTTAATATATGTTAGCTCAATGACAAGCTTTTTGTAGTTTTCTTATAAGAATATGGAAATAAATAAAACTACCCTTACATCCTATTCCCCCTTAACACTAGTTAAGTTAAAGTCTACATACAAACTAGGCATAATACAATCTTAAATATATATTTTTTTAATTACTATCTTCTGATTTCTTGTCACTGTTATTTTAATTTTAATCACTCACATTATAATGTCCATTTAATCACACAAACACATATAGAATAGAATACAAATGCATAAAAATAAAAGACTGAAAAATATTTTTAAAGCATATATAAAACTTTGAAGGTAGCAGGACTCAAAACAGTGTCTCTAGTTTACCGTCCAACCACTCTCGAGCATTAAGCCATATTTTCATATCAAGCTAAGTTGAAATTTATTTCCGCATCTGGTGGGTTTATTGTTCACAAATTCCGAAACGTACGAATCTGGAAATTTCAAATTAGTTGCTTCCTCACAAGCCGCAAACTCGCGATTTTTAGAAATTTTTAAATCAAACTTAAACCAGATTAATCGCGTATAGTATACATTGTATTCGAAACGTCGAGTTTATAAAAATATATAAAACGAAATGTACATCATTAATCCGGTTTATCACTTTAATTTTAAGGACCAGTTTTAAATTTATTATATAGATTACTTGGACTGTTTTCAAGAGGAGTGGGTTTGTGTGCCACAACTTATCCATTTGACGAAGCGGGTAGACGCGGACAAACGCTAGTGTTCTATATGTGTTTTGTGTTGAAAGTCCCTTTATTGTGGTTCTTTTGGGGAGGACTTTCTACGCCGTTTAACGACGCGTTTCGGTGACAATCATTCGGCCTCTTTTTTGGCTGGTGGCTCCTCAGCTGAGAAAAGAATAATCACATAAAATTATTTTTCTTTTTGTCCATTACATGTATAATAGAGTAGGCAGAGTTGCATAAAGAATCCATGTGCAGGTAAATTTATGTTTCTTAACCTTTCTAAGTCACATTCCCGTTCACCTAATCAAGATATTGGCACGGAACTCTCGTCGACGTTGGGCGAGATCGAAATGCGCGTGGCTGGTTTATTTTAATATAACTCACGCTTGACATCATGATGGTGTGCCGGCGGCGTGTGGTGCGGTGCGTGCGCGTAGTGTTCCGGGTAGTAGTGGGGGTAGGGAGGGAACCCGCCTGCGTATCCTCCGTAGTAGCGGCTGCCGTAGCCTGGTGCGTTGTAGCCGCCTGTTGGGTATAAAAATCGGTTTTAAGATTTTTAAAGTTTTATTTCACACATAAAAAGAAAAATACTTTTTTTAGAAAACATTTACAAAATTCAACGTAGGGAACGAAAGCAACTTTACTTCTACTACACTATATGCAGGATAAAGCGTAAAGTAAAACATTGCTTACCTGGTGGTGGTGGAGGTCCACCATGAGGCGGTGCTGGATGAGCTGGAGGAGCATTTGGATTTGGTGGCATCATCATCGTCACTGAAATAAAAATAGTTTTTAATTTATACCCGTTTTTCCTGATACTAGAGAACCAGTGGACATGTATAAAACGCATTGCCTTAGGAATATGTATATCATTTTACACAAAAAAGTATAATATTGTTTGACGTAATACAGTAATGTGCCAATTTTTATTTAAGTAATTTTAAGTATTGGTTAATTATTAAAAAAAATTATGGATTTCTGAACTTCTTGAAAACGGATAATAACTTATGTACGACGTCCTATTATGGCGGTTGTGGTTCCGTGTATTAACATTTTTGCTCATACTATAGAGTAAAATACGCAATTCAAAGTATGAAACTATAAAGTTGGTCCTGTACTATAAATATGTAACACAGACTCTAGGCTGCACCCAATAGACAGACTACCAACACATTAATCTCGCCAGTGTCTCTTGTAATAATAACGAGATGTGTACGAGATTGTTTTTGTCTGTTTGTACAGTACGGTCGGCAAGTCGTGGCCGCCCAGAAGTAAAGCTTTTTAAACTTTTGTGCATTATACACTCCAGATGAAAATGATCTAAAGTAAGAAAAACTCTAAAATCAATTCTGTGCAGCCATCTCTACAGCTAACTTCAGGGCGGGTACGACAAGTCAAACATACTTTATTAGTGAATGAGTGACCGTATGAAGCATGAGTGTATAAACATATACACTATACCTGGTGGAGCAGGTGAATTAATCTGTGGTTGTGGTGGCACAGGGGCTGCGGGCAATTCTCTATTTTCTGGTTTCACTTCGGGTGGCTTGTCATCTTTGCGTTCTCCTACGAAATAGTAAAATATTTTAATTCGCTTTTTTTAGTTAGTTTTTTAATGTTTTCATTTATGTATTTATTATTAATTATGTTGTAGTTGTAGGCTAGTTGAACTTCACTTATACAATAACACAAAAATCAGTGACAATAACTGTAACTTTAAAGTATTGTCTAAAACCTGAGAAGAACCTGCGCAATCTATTAACGTCATGCAATTATAGCTCATAAAAAAAGTGTTCTCCAACAAATGGATTCTCCAATATAAAAAAAATCTATATACAAATAGTTGCTGAGGTTAGTTTTTCATTCAAAAAATATAGAGTTTACCTTCATTCTCCTGATTTCCACTAGTCTCAGGAACACATTCTTTAGCTTCTACAGCAGTAGGTTTGTTAAGTTCAGTAGTGTTGTTAGTATCAGGCTTAACTTCAGTTGTGGATACTTTGTCCACTTGAGTGGGAGCGTTGGGTCCGGACTCAGTTTTAATTGGATTGTTTTGATCTTGTTCCATTGGCTGTAAATTTTGTGAAAAATGTTTATCACTAGGTTCCCCGTCTCTACTTTGTTTTGACTAGAGAAACACACAAAATCATATAACATAATTCAATACCTCATTTGGTCTATCCCTATGTGGCTGTGGAGCCACACCTCGTCTCAGCTGCTCTAAGGCACGCTCCACCATACGAGAAAACGTATCTTCGTCTACCGCTGGTTTGCAGTGCTGAAATTAATAACAAATATTATGCTTTTTTAGAATCTAAACGTAGCGGGATTTGATCCCGCGCCTCTTGTTCATCGTCTAAGCTACGTCGAAATTCTTTTACGCTTCCTACAACTTATTTATGTTGTTAGCATCTGTGTAGGTAGATTTAATTTTTACTTTATAATACTAACTCTACGGGGTTATTCTTCGTTGCAACACGCACACAGGCATTACGAATAATTTTTACCTTCTTTAATTCTTCCTGGAAAGCCTCACTGCTTTCTATAAACTTGCGTTTCTTTGCTTCGAACTTCTCTTCGATTTGCTGCAATTCATCTTCTAACTTCTTTTGGTGCATTGTAAGTGATTGTACTTGTTTCTTCAAGATCTAAATAAAGAAAATATATAATATATATGTATTTTTACAAATTATATTTGTTTCACGATCAACAATCCAGATCGCCTTCGTAAGCATTATCTTGGCAGTAGGTTTTTTGTAGTGCGGTAACGTGACCACGGTCGGATATTGGAGAGAATATTTAGGGAGGATTCACACTAGAGTGCGTGACGGTTAGCTCTCGATCCTTATTCTTGTATGAGAAATATTCTTATGTGCGTGATTGGACCTGAACTTGACCAGAATGGTAGTGAATGTCTTCGATGTTTCTCATATAAGAATATTTTTAACATACTTAGTTCAGACTGACAATGAACCGTGAATGGCACTATAGTGTAACTCCTCTCTTAAGAGCAAAGTGTACAGGAAAGTTAAATGTAAGCCTTTGCAAATTTGTTTATATTTTTTTCTTTTATGTGCTATTTGTATTACAAAACAAAACAACCGCTAACATTTAAATCTTACCTGCATCCTAGCAGTAGTAACAACGGACCGGACATCAGGCACTACTGTGTCTGAGAATATTTCATTGATAAGCCGATGGTTGCGAAGGTAACGCGCGTAGGCCACGTGCTTCACTGATAGACCCTCGTCTTGATCTGGAATGGGAAATAAAGTTAAATGATTAAGTAATGAACTATTTTAGAAAATGTATAAAAAAATTAACGTGACGGGATTTGGACGCACTACGTGCCTAATAGAAAACGGTCAAAATTAATTTAAAAAAGATTTTTTCTTTTCAAATTGTGATTGTCAAATTTTGAATTATCTTTTTAGGATTAAACTTATAGAATAAAAAAATAACAAATCAATTCTCATTTTTTTTCGAAACTTAATTCGTGGTTGGAAGTCAGCAGCAACGCAAATTTTCAATTTCAATTTGCACTTTATTTGTTTCATCTATTCTTTAAAGAGTCGATCAAACAAATAAAGTTTTGTCGAGTTTTGGGAATGTAATTAAAACGTCCGTTTTAACTTTCCTCTATTTAACGAATTGTTTTGTATTTCCCATCATTTCCAGATTTTTTTAAAATATTTCTTTAATCAAAACTGGCCAGTGAGATTAGATAATTATTATACATAAAACACTAACCTTCTTCATCTTCAGCAGGCTGTATATCAATTCTTCTGTCTTGCTGTTGTTGCTCCTTTTGAGAACTTCCTTTCTTACTAGAGCTTTCTTCTTCCAAGTTACCAACTGACATAGAGAAATATATGTCTTGGACATGTTCGATAAATTAATATATGGTGTCATGCAATATTTTATTACTCAATATGAAATTTTTAATCGTAATGTAAAATAGATATTTTGAACCAAACAATCAATAACCATTGGAATATAATTAATGTCAGACAAGTTATACGCTTACTATTAAAGTGATCTAATTTTAAAAGCTCATTTTAAAGTTTCAGTACAAAGTTATTATTCATTATCTAAAGTAACGAAACGATTTAAATAATTTAATATTTTGATTTCCTCAATCTGGTAATGAGGCAAAGCGTGGCGTTGAGTCCTGTCAGTTAATGTGTCGACGTAATGCTTCCAGAATTCGGCGGAGAGTGAGGAACGAAAGTGTCTTTAAGAGAGTGGAGTGTCTTAACACTAGTTCCCTGGTTCCCTCTGCTATGTGTCGGATACAACGTGAAGCTAAAAATTAATAATATTGTTAATATTCAAAATAGCAGCATTTTGAGTGGTGGAAACTAACGCCGCGCTTTGCCTGGAATTAACAATCTTAACATCACTTTAACACCAAACAAGAATATTGCCAACAAAAAATAAAAAATGCATGCAAATATAATATCCATACCCTTACCGACTGCCTTGTTCTTAGCCGCGACGTACGCCAGATACGCGGGCGAGTTGTGATAGGTTTTCAAGCTTTTCTCATATTCCGACTACAACCCGTGCACGTGTTTATATTGTACCGAATGATTGATTGTGCGTGCATGTGGACGAAAATTAGCCATTTAGATGTGCTTGTTAGTCACATTGTGTATATAAAAATGTGGGGTTTTTTTTGGGACAGAAATTGGGGATTTCTATGTAACATGTATGTATGTAACTAGGGCTGCCATAAGCTAAATTACCGACGCTAGTCTTTTTTCCTGGATACTTCATGAAAAATTGTAAAATAATTACAATAAAACAAAAAAGATTATTTTAATACATATTTTTTTGCATTTTATTAACAATTTCTTTATTACGATCTTTTATAATTATGTTTTCTAAAAAACTGAACTGCTCCTTATTTTTGTTAAGGGGGGCGCCCTTAACAAAAATAAGTCCAGGGAATCCCTGAAGGATGGGAGCCCTATGTATAACATTCATGTTTCTTTTTTAACATATATATAGATTTATTATGCACCCATGATCGTTTGAAATGGAAATTTTGTTTGGTGGCGATAAATAATAAATGTATGTTAAGCAAAAGACTATATATCAAAACAATAAGATGGAGGGGGGACAACCAATTTTAATATTTTTTTATAAGTAATATATCTTAAAAGGTATATAAATCTTAAAAAGTATGTTTTAAATGTAATTTTAATATTCTGTTACATATCTCTTAATTTCATTTATACATCATGTTTTTAATGAATGATTATGACAATGATTTTGGTTTTATTGATAATTCACCAATATTAGGGTGCTCTATGTTGTGCAACTTTTTTTACAGTGTTTGTAAAAATTCCTAGCATTCACTACCGGGCGTGTGAAACATTGTCTTGTGATGATTACCAACATTAATGAAAAAAAAAATTAATTATCTGTTTCATTAAAATATATCGGCGAGACATTTCTATTTACTTACAGATATATTCTCAATTTTATGAGATTTCAAAGGGAATAATACTGTTATGTATGTTTTAGAAATATGCTTTTTGTTCTTATATGTTTAATCCAACATATTAACTATACAACTAATATAACCTTATTTTATTCATATTCTTCATATTTACATAACTTTTTTTTCTTTGTTTTTTTTAATTCTCGCCGATATGAAATAATTAACAGTCCCACACCTAAGCCCACATTAAGACAAGCGTTACACAAAATGTATTTGAACCCGGCATCATGTACCTCGACTCTTGTGGGCCAGCCATTGTAAATACGCGGGGGAAGATTGATACGCTTTCAACATTTCTGTGTACTGCGCCTATATAATTTTTTACTATTATTTTTTTATAAGTTAGTTTTTTAACTAACATATTTTTTATTGTACAATCAACTAATATATTTGTTTGTTTGGAAGGGCGCGCAAAAGAGATATTTCTTTTCATAAAATAAAAGAGTATAAAAAAGTGGCTTCAAATATCACCTATATAATATGCAATATGTCTTTTAATTAACAAAAACAATTAATACAACCTAAGTTTTTCAAATAAATTTAAAGTATTTCCTCTTTTATAGGTACAAAATATTCATCTTAAATCAAAATCTCAGTCTAAGAGTGGACATATATTTTCTAGAGAACATCAATTTATAAAAGACATTATAATAAGAATAATACATACCTTCTCAGCCTCATATTCATCAACAAATGCATACTTTTCAGTTTGTGGCAAGTCTCTCCACATGCCACCTATGATACGTCCGATTTCCCAAAGTTTTAGATCAGGGTTTGCTGCCTTCACACTGTCCCATACTCTGCGGGAGTACCGCATGTATGGCATGAGGGGCTTTTCTGGGGGCTTTGGTGGCTTTGGGAGCCCTGCACCCTATATATGAATTAAAAAATACAATGATTTACTTATATTATTATTATTGCGGCTCTTGTGGTGCAGTATAGTGTCTGATTATTGAGTGTAATGATATTGGATGCCTAGATGGAGGTATAAAATATTTAATATTTTCATTTCCTTGCCCTGGAAAAGAGGCAAAACAGTCTTGAGTTCTACCACTCGAAAACACACAATTCCTCAAGAACTCAGCAGAGAGTAGGGAACAAGAGTGTCTTAACACTATATAAGTTTCTATGTTCCTTCTATGGATGGAATACAGTGTGAAACTAAAAAAAAAAAAGGCAATACAATTTGTAATAAAAAAACAACTCACACCACCAGATCCTTTCCCAATCTTCTGTGGTTGGAATCCCGGATGCGAGTGTATAGTAGAAACAAAGGGGCTCGTCTTATCATCTTTGGACTGCGCACCCTGCGTCGACCCGCCCGATCTCCTCGCACTTTCTGCAGCGAAACGCCCCTGATGTTGCCACCCGTACCCCGGCGGGCCCATGCTTGACCCGCCCTGGTATTGCGGGTGGTACTGGTATTGGTTATGCGGTGCATTCATACCGCCTTCAAGCCAAGCGCGCGGCAATACAATGAAAGAAAAAACAAAAAGCGTAATGGATGGGAACGGGAACGGATCGCGCAAATTATATTAAAGAAAAATAAAAACAACAATTAGTAGGCCAGCGAGTTTAGTAAGCAACTAACAAACATGTGATTGCGAGATATATTCTCTTAGAAAAAAAATAAAACCCCAAAAACCTATTTGTAATTTTGAAAATTGAATATAGTAAACAACATATTTATTATTACCTTTCATCATACCGAAACTCATTGGGGGCCCCGCAATCATGTAGTCTGTTTCAACATAACAAAACATGAAACAAATCCAACATAAGAATGTAAGTCTAATGCATAAAGAATAAAAGAGAAAATAAAGTACTGTTGCAGATGCATATTTGTTTGGAACGAAAGCGGAGAGAATGCGCCATGCTTGTCTGTACGACAGCGGTTAGATACCAGCATTACCGAGTACTTCAACCAAGCTTGCTGCAGGTTTTGTACTTTAAATATTAAGTATGTTAGTATCTAACATTCTAAACATTAATCATAACTCATAAATAAATAAATCAACTTGCAATACAGGCAATCCTAGTGCCTTTAAATCTAATTAATCTAGTTCTAGGACAGTATATAATATGGTATACAATCTAGTGATTAACATATTGTTGTGAGATATGGGAATACAAACGCGGATTGTTCTGAGGGCTTGGCATCGACATTGATGTGTTTTGTTTATAGTTGTTTGGTGTAGCCATACCACGCTGAAAACTGAAACAATTTTGGTAAATCAAAATTGTTATTTAATTACAGAAGGGTTTAATATCTAGGTTAAGAATCATAATTCTCAAGAAGTTCATTATAATGTTAACGATGAGTTCAATATACAAAATGATTAAATAGTATTAGAGATTATAATTATTGTTAAGTTTACGTGGTAAGCCGGCTAGCAACATGAATAGTTCTATTGAAAACAATATGCTGAGATGTAGCAAAAATATTTGTAAGAACCTAACATATATAATAGTCTATTTTATAGATTACCTAAAATTAAACTATGTCTTGAATGCTTTTTTAAATTTGACTATAAGAACTATTTATCAATTATCGACTAAATAAAGTCACAAATCACATACACTCACAGCGTCACTTGCAAGACGCCATGTTTTCCGACATTTTGTTGTAACAGATATAAAAATATAATTGACATTGACATTTTAGATGGATCTCTGTTATCTGTATAATTTTTCTTTAAATTAACCACTATCGAAACACCACATAAATTTATACATATATAACTATGTATTTATCAATAACTTTCTTCTTATTTATTGAATTTTTATAGTATATGTTACAAAATAAAATATTAAAAATACGATCTTCTTTATAATTAAAAAATATTTCCGTACATTTTAAGATAGATGGCGGTGGTAGTTACAAAAATTTAAATTTTAAACTGCGTTGTTAAAGTTCTTAATAAAATGTTAATAATTATAATTAATGTTTACATACTCAAAGTTAAGATGCATTGTATTTTTCATTTTTTTTAACGTTTATGGCATGAATTAGAAATAAAAGAAGCTAAGTCGATTAAATACTAATCGAACTTGTGCACCTTGGATCCCAGATCCAATTTAGTCACAACTTAGACTTACAAAAGTCTACAAACTGTGTAGTACGAATTGAATTAAAGAATTACAACTTTGTAATGTTTTTTGTTAGGTCAGTGGCGTAGCTAGGAGGGTGCGAGCGGTGCGGTCGCACCGGGCATCAAAATGAAAGGGGCATCAAAGTTGACGATTTTTTTTTGAAGGTAGCCAATGTCACATTGTAGTGTCTGACGCTTGATGTACGTGAGAGTAGAAGACACTTTGAATCCCTTTTTTTTTAGAGGACATATCAAGTCCCAAGCCGTACCAGGCAGCAAGCACCCTAGCTACGCCACTGTGCTAGGTCAATGGGATTCTATAGGTTTTGATTACGCTTGGGACGTCTAAATTTGCGGCAGATCTTTTGATTATTTATTAATCTTTTTATTGATGACTTGCAAGTTAGTTGTGTTTCCTGTTCCAAGTTCTTGAGAAAAAGAGTCTTAAATGACGGACCGACAGAGACGGGCACGGTTCCGTTTTTTTCTTTTTATGAACCCTAAAAACATTGAATATAAATAACTGAACTGGCTTCTTAATTACTTACTTTTATTTATTTATTTTTATAAGCCCATCAACTATTTGACTTCTTTTTTGGTAAAAAAGTAAAATAATTAAAATAAAAAATTTTAGTTTTCTTAATTTATCCATCTTAAATTATTATACTAAACATCAAGAACAATCTGCTTTTAGACATAGCCCAGAGCAATATTTAAACTATCTCAGCCAATTAACTGGAGGAATATATAGAAACTGAAGGTTAGCCATAAATTTTACTCCACTTAATCTTTACACCTTAATTGAGCTGGGAGAATTAATAAAGGCTTCTTATGACGTCTATTGATATTTTAGATGAATGTAATAATTTGTCAAAATCTCGTTCGAGGCGTGTAGTTGTAATAATAATAGATTGACATAAAATATACGGAACTTGGCTGTCGGCAGAATATCATCTCCCGCCAAATTGGCAAATGCATGACTAGGTGAACGTCACAAATGTCAATTTCAGTGTTGCAAGGATGATTACAAATAAAAAAAATCAGCTTCACGATGCCGCACGTATCAGGGTAGGCAGAGGGAACCTAGTGTTAAGACACTCCGTTCCCTACTTCTGGGGTTATAAAAAAATAAAATTCAATATATTTTTGTTGCCTTTTTATGTATTGTTGTAGGTACAAAGGTATCCTGACTCCAAATTCTTTCAATTCTTTTCATAATAAATAAAAATAAATATTTACCTTTTAACATGTTATATTTCAGTTTCTACCCTATATTATAAAGTATAAATATTGTATTGTATCTACAAGATTATTTCGCGTCACACTTATTTCCAATTTCTTTTATGAAAAAATGGGTACATTTTGATGGTAAAACACAACTTTGCGTCGGCACTTGGTCTTATGAACTACCTATACTGACATGAAGAGTCTGTTTTAGTATTATTTGTATTGGTTCGAATTGATAAAAAAAACTGGATGGTTAATTTATCGGCTATAGGATAATATTTGCATTAATCGATGAAGCTCACAATCAATTATGTGCCATACACAATTGTTAGTTAATTCCACTAGATCACGGTCAAAGCCACAGGTAAATGCACGTTAAGTATATCATGCGCTAATGACAAATATATTATTTCTTCTTATTTTTATCCAAAACAAGCTAATTTTCACATGCTGGCATCACAAACTACTGTTAGCCAGGCAGCCAGGCTACGCACGCGTGACAGTAGATTTGACCGACTAACATTTGACACGGCTGAGAGAAATGAGATCAAAGCCCAGGTCACTGCTCTGACACAAACACGAAGGTGTATTGTTTATAGTTTGAGCGCTAATTTATTTATAACATGGGTGGTCTGACCGTATTGCAATTTACTAGGCCTAACGGCTGCTTGCAGCTGAAGTTAAATTTGGACCACGTACCATTATTACACACGTATTTTTAATATTTTTTTAAGTAAGTGTTGCTAAAAAAATGTAAATAAGAAGAAGAGAGAGAGAAGAGAGTTAGGTTGACTGTGCACTATAGTTGTGGTTTCCACTTAATTTTATAGTCGTAACTGGAAAATCTCTGAAAATAACACAATACATAATAATGCCCAGCTATAAAGAAGATGAAATAGGAATTTAAATTTTTATTTTTTTAATTAATACACATACACATTTGTTTGTTTTTAAGACTAATTAAACTCCATTATGGCTAAATGGAAGGGTAATGTTTTAATAAGCGGAAGAACTCATGGTATAGTAATTGGAAGAGATGGGAACAATTAAGTATCATGCATTGAACCAAAAAGAACCGGTTGAAATTGGATTTGTTAGATTATTCTAGATTTTTTCAGTTTTTAATGTATGTATCTATTGGTTGACAAGAATTCATTAGAAGTTAGTTATGTAATAGTACATGGTCTACTTTAGCTTCTTATAAGTAGGTATATCATTAGGTGCATATTTTTGCATCTCCACACATCCTGGTTTATTATTTGACTATAAAACGACAAAATATTCATGAGAGTGGATTTTAATTTTTTTAACTTTTTCGTTATATTAGTGGACCTAGACGCGGCTACGCCTGCTTGAACTATAAGATTTTTTTTAAAATATATTTATGAAATTATTTTCAGTTTTCAATAAAATGAGTAAGAAAATATAAGCCTAAATAATCAACAGAGAGAGACATATTATTAGAAAAAATATCTGAGTTATTGAAATGAAGAAATGAACCAACAAAAGAAGTAAAACTAAAGGATATTCTTAATATTAGAAAAAGTACCTAAAGTTTTCCGTGCGTGCGTACATACTCGTAGATATCGACTCTATGAAATAACTAAACATTTTTCTATATTAAATAGGTTAATTTTTGCGAACAATATCAAATAAAATAAGAACAGAACCAAAGTGTAGTTTAAATAAATTATAAACAGCAAATAATTACATAAACATTTACAATAGTTCGAAAATGTATGAAAATTTATAAAACCGTCAACATCATCAGCCCGTTCGCGTCGGTCATACTATGCCGCCCGAAGGCTAGGCCATTCCGAATCAGTGACATCTCCTTAATTATTTTTTAGAATGTTATACAGTAAACTATAATTTCAATCTAGATAAAATGCTAAAAGTGACTATTATATTTATTTTTATAAGGATGAATATCAAAATATAAGTTCATTTTGGGTGACGTTTTCTTAAAACAACAAACAAACTTTGCAAACCGTTGCTTAGCAACGACGGTTGTTATTAACATGGCAGAATAAATTGCATGTCAAATTAGAAAGTATTTTAATTTATTAGTACATATGTGTAATGTAATGTTATATAGCCTATAGCACTTCTGAAGAATGCAGCTTTCATACAAAACAAAAACAAAGTAAATCGGACCAGTAGATCCAGAGATCTTAGCGTTCAAACAAACAAACAAACTCTTCCGCTTTATTATATTAGTATAGATTCCTATAAATGTCAATAGAACTCACGCGTTCTATTGACAATCGCATGTACAAATCCGTTGTGTACTCGTCGTAGCGCAGCGGCACAAGTTGTGACTTAGTTGTGACTCCCAAGGGAGTGACTTATTACTTAATATTTATAAATATTCAAGGCAACGTCAAGGCAAAAGCCTGGTAGCCAGCCAGTTTCATCACTCAACACGCAATGCCTCGAAAAACAGTTCCGCGTGAAATGAGGAACGGGAGTGTCTTAACACAAGGTTCCTTTGCCCACCCTGCTGTGTGTGGGATACAGCTTGAAGCTAAATCATAAAGTTTAAAAAATAGCAAAAATATTAAACATGCGTGGGCTATAGCATAAATAACTGGCAGAAATATATTTTACAATCCTCAGTAGGTCAGTTAGAGGATAATTTCAATAAGAACAAACAATGAAATAACAAAAACAACTTCAATATAATTATGTATGTCTGTTCAAAAACAGAAGAAGTTTGGAGGTCAAGTATAATAAATATACTTGATAATGACATTCATAGTTACGCATAAAGGTAATTAATTCTATTTTATTTTACATAGGTATATCGCAAATGGCGGTTCACGCTGATATAGTGCAGTAGTAGTAGTCGATGATGTTTGGGTATAACTACGGTGGTTGTGGGTTCTTTATTCGGGTAAGGATTGTATTTATGTAAAGAAAACTCTTGCCCGTGCTGTGTTTGTTCATAAGAGTTAACTCTCCTTTATAAGGAGCAGACGCACGAAAATGGTGAAGATTCCTCCGAAGTCTTTACCACGGTTTTTTTTTTCCCACAGGCAGCCACACAGTCAGTGCCTGCATATTTTCAGGGACAGAGTACCCTCTTCCCTCCCCACCCGGTGTCGCTGTAAAGGCCAATAGGGCTAACAGCATTAACCTCATTACCGAAAAAAAAAATTGTCCGTGCTCTATGCCAACTAATTACTAACTAAAAACTATATTATTTATAACTAAACACGTATATAAACTTTAAGGCAGGGGGATTTCAACCCGCTCCTCTTGAAAATCGTGTAAGCGGCAGGGTTCGGATTGAGAGAATTCGAATCCGTTAGTTTTCTAAAAAAGCCGTAATTTTTCTTAATTATGTAACGATATTTTAAATATAATTACTATATAGTATTTAGTTGAATAAGCATACGCTTGAGCTTATCAAGAGTGCTGTGATGCCATAATATTATAAAGTATATTATAAATAATACATTTTAATTGAGATATTTTATACAAAATAGGAATAAAGTGTACTTTGATTCTGCCACAGTAATAAGAATACTTAGATTGAGCTAGCATCGCAATGTAGGATAGTGATTTCATATATTAGACAAAGTATGTCACATGTATGCCACGCTGGCCGAGATCACAGGCCACTGCGTAATATAATGGCAGCTAGAAATAATTAATTGTAATTGATGTTAATTAGTTAATTTAACTTGCTCATTAAATATTTGTAATGAGAAATAAAATATGTACTAATTGAATCTATATATAATAATAATATTAAAGCATTTGTCTATTTGAAGGATTTGTATTGTAAGGAGTGAAGACGTCTTGGTGCAACAGCACAGCATCTGATTGTAAACACGATGGATGTGGGTTCGATGCCTGCTGTCGTAAGTGCTATATATAAAAAACTACCTTTATATTTTAATAACCATATATGCATAGGTACGTATATGTATTTGTACGACATTTAAAGAATCTAAATGTTTATGTCAATATGTAATAAGTGTACAATATTTATATTGTTCTGAACACATTAGTAAATACAAATGAATCGTTAGGTTTGTATTATGAAAGTCATTTAAAACAAGTTGAATAATTACAGTGACTCATTGTATTGCTTCATTACTGAATTTTCAGCAGTTGAGAGGAACGCTGGGTGATTCATACTTGAAATAGAGCAGACTAACGGTTATTTTCATTATGTAAATAAGATAAAAGGGTTTTCTTCGGCGTAATAATTTAAGTTTTCAATAATAACATAATATTGCATTAAAATAACATATATAAATATATCAATTTCGTAAATATTTATCTCATTGTTTTTACCGAAATAAAAATATTTTGTTCTATTATGAACAAAATACCTAGTATTAATTTAAGGGTCAATTAGAGGCTAGGCATGACGCAGGGGTACAGACTCTGTCGAGGTTTAGTGCGGCGTTGAGTTCCGCTATTCAATAACATGCAATTCCTCCAGAATTCGGCGAAAAATGGACCGCGGTATGTCTTAACACTAGGGTTCCTTTGTCTACACTGCTACATGCGGGATACAGCGCGAATTAATTTTTATTTAATGTTTAAGTATAGTGTTATTATAGCAATAATTTAAATGTGATTTGCAAACTTTTCAGATTTAAATGTGATTTGCAAACTTTTCAGAATTAAGATATACTTGTAAACATATAGAAGTACTAAAAAATACACAATATATAACTATAGGTACATATATGATATACTACTTTACGTGTCCCATATTTCAGTACTCCAAACTCCCCAGTTTTACGAGTCACGTGATCTCAGATCTTAAGAGAAACTGACGTCATTGGTTTTGTAAGAGGCTCAGATATTTCATGCGTTCATTGTGACATTTATTGCTTTGTTGAGAAATATCTAAAAATATTCTACTATTCAATAAGTACATTATACAACGATATATTGGGAATATAACTTTGAAATGTTATGCTGGCATTTGCATGACATTTGCAGTATGCGCCCCCTATGCGCCCCCTATAAGTGTTAAGGAATTGATGGATTTTTGGAACTAATTTAACTTTTAGACGCTACATTATTAGTTATGTGCTTATAATAGTATTATAAGCTCATAACTAATATATCCTATATCTTATAAAACAAAGTCGCTTTTCGTGTCTGTCTGTTGTTTCTAACTCTTCTTCTTCTACACCACCCAACGGATTTTGATGCGGTTTTCACCATTAGGTCGAGTATTTTTCATAGAAGGTTTATATATAGTTTATTATTTGTACATTCTTATGTAAATTAACATAAATACGATAAATGTGTATAAAGTCCTACCCGTTGAGACACTTTCGCGCATGCGCTGCTTTAATGGTAAGTACTACATGAAAATAATGTACTGGAGTATTGTTCCTCTTAATAAGATCTACAAAAAAGTCCGCGACAGCATATTCGTATCTTTTAAGAATAACGTGTAGTGATCATTTTTCTGTCTAAAAATAATAATCTCAATATATTTTCTATTGTGAGTCATATTTTTCCATAATGGTAATAATCCTTATCCTTTAAAATACTTTATTAATTTTCTACGTAAAATTTGCTTTTTACACTATTTCGAAATTGCGAATAGTTTTACAGAAAAACGCATTTAATTGTTGACACATCAGCTATGTTTCACTTATCCCTTACTGTCAGCATATAAATAAGTATATTAGTTACGTTGGCCATTTAATGTAGATCAAAACTGTCTTTTACTATTATTTATTTTAATAAGTACTTTAGAAGTTGTTACAATATCCTTGTTGCGAAACGGCTCGCCACTCGCCATGCGTTCCTCCGCGCCCCGTGACTTGATTGTTTATACAAGCGCGTCCGCCGCGCCCGCCTGCCTTACACACATCGGTAGTTCAGTGGTAGAATGCTCGCCTGCCACGCGGGCGGCCCGGGCTCGTTTCCTGGCCGATGCATTCTATTTAATTTTCCTCACAGGCAGCCACGTAATGCTTGCTTTTCATCAGGGACAGAATATCCTCTTCAGCATTAACCACAAGCTCGAAAAAAAAACCCGCCTGCCTCTATAGCAACGAAGATTTAGATTCGTTTGCACGTATTGGATAATTGAAGTTGAATGTATTATTTCAGCGCGATATAATTGGTTTCATATTTTTTGTAGTAGTTATTAGTAGGTAGGTTTTTGTTTATAATTTCTTCAGTTTAAAAATAGTCATTTAACTTTGTTAATTAATTTAAACATATTTTAATAAGTACTTGAAAAGATTAGTAGCACAGATTTAAAAGTGCTTTGCACACATATATTATATGAATAATCCAATAGTAGAAGCGGGCGAAGCCGCAAGAGGGTCGCTAGTATACTATATAATATAATACTATATAATATTACCAAAAACAATATTTAACTTTTAATATCTAAAGTTGCGAAATTGTTTTGATAAAACGGATAAAAATAAAATGCATGTTTTTTGATTTAAAGTAAATTAAAAAATTATAAATATAATTTGGAATTCCTATCTGAAGAGGAGAAATTTGTGAAAACAGTGGCCAGTACGACATAACGCGAATTTCATATGTAACGACAATAAAATTTACATTGCCACGCAGACGAAGTCGCAGGCATAGCTAGTATATTATAAAAATTTTAAAATTTGAGAAAAGAGGGTATTAAAAATAATTTTCTAAATAACAATAACTTTGCTTTTCATACTTATAATTTATTTATTGTCTCTTTTTTACCGTACATTCCTCTATACGCGTTCTCCATTCAACGTAAAGTGATTAGTGCTGAACTGGCACGTTCGGAACGCCGTAAATAAAAAAACAAGAATATAATTATTTTTTGTAGGTAGACAAAACTTGTCACAGCTCGTCATTCTATTGACATTTTTTTTAAACCGTACACGTATGGTGTAATGACTCGATAGAACAACCATATCCATACAAAGTTACATCGACAAGTTTTAGTGCTCAACTGGCATGCTCGGAAGTTTATAATTAAAGAGCATAGAAGAGAACAGAATGCGAATAAAAAGCAAAAAAAAAATGGATAATTAAAGAAAATAATTAACCTTCAAAATGGACAACGCATTTGGCGTCGCTCCCTCAGTTGGTAGTCAGTAGTTACTACTAAACTATACAAACTACATCGATCTAAAAATAATTGATCTGTTAACGTTCGTATAACGTATGCATCGCCACCAGACTCAGTCGGCTTCCTATCGTAGAATTGAACGGCCGTCGCGATGCTCGTCAAACAAATATACCCAGATGTTGATAATTTAAGGTGCAGAGATCTTAATTTTACCATGGATTGCATAATACCGAAGCGTCCGAAACGTAATTTACCAACTTTACCGGAAGATAAAGAGTATAAAGAGAGTATTGACATGAGGACGAAAGTTGTTATCAAGAAAAGACGGCAACGACGCCACGTGAGATTGCCGGTGCTACCAGAAAGTGATGAAAATTGATGCTTTTATTAAATTTCGTATGGAAAAGTTTTAGCTTTCGGAGGTTTCAATTTCACAATGTAAAGTGTTTGCGGAAATCACATTTGTGTCTTCGATAGCTCAGATGTTGTAGCGGGTTCGAGGATAGTTTGAAGAAATGAAGAGCACCGTTAATTTAGTTTGTTCAATGTTTGTAATAATTGTTTTCTATGATACTTAGGTGTTGTGATAAGTGTTAAAGTATATTCTGGTAAACTTATATGTAATTGTGTATGCGCAATAACAATTTATTGTTAGCTATGGTTGTAGGATGTGGGTTCAATTCCCACTGGGGATGTATATTTACTTGAAATATTTTCATTTATGTTTAGAAGAAAATATTTACCAGTTTACTTAACTTATGAGGCTCTTTATGTTATTTCTTAAGTACCTACAATTAACTAACAATTTTAAATGATTTATAAATGAAATTGACATATTATAGGTTTAAGTTCTATTTATAATTCTTGTATTTAAGCATTTTATTTAATGAATATAGTAAAAAATATACCTTAATCATTGTGTCAACATATTCTTGTTATTGTAAATGTTATTCTATTCATTTAACAATTTCTCATTGTGCTTTATCATTAAGGTTTCAATTAATGATAAAATATATCAACTTTTTAATCACTTCTGAGAAATGTTATTAAAAATGCTAAGTAATTAAGATATCGACTTATCAAAAAAATATAGTTTGTACATATTTATTATTGTTGAATGAAATATTGAATTAGGGCAATTATAATTTCGTATAAAGGCCGTGGTGGCGCAGTAGTGCATCGTCTGTCATTACGGTTACTCGAAACCTCCAGACCTTGGGTCGAAAGATCCAAGGTCTGGAGATCCTTTGCCGTCATTTAGTTGTCAAAAATTTAAATATTATTTCATTTTAATATAAGTATTAGCACACGGTACATATATAAAAGTATTTTTTAACATTATTATACTAGTACCTACAAATGTAAAATAGTTAAGTACTAGTTTAGTATATAAGTTGAATCGTACATACCTACATATATCATCATCTCTTTAAATTATAATCTTTTCGTAGCCATGGTCTTATGTCGTTGTTGTTAATTAATCTGTTAATGAATAAGTCTGGAATTTGATTTCGTAAAAGAGGTAACAAATTGTAATTGGATTTTTGAAGGTGTAATTAATAATAATACTTTTTATAAATAAACTTATGTACTATTATGTAAAATAAAATTTAAAAAAAAACAAAAAAGTACCAAAGTTTGTAGTTTGACAATTCTTGGCAAACCTATATTGTTATCTTTTTCAATTCCTTTAAAAACTTATTATAATTATTATTAATAATCTATATTTTATTTTAAACTGTGATATCAATCTGTAGATGTTAATTATATATATATATTTTTTTATAATAAAATTAATTGAGTGTATAAAATCTGTTTTTATGATTTCAACCCTCCTGTCATTGAATAGATGAATGACGATATTAATTACTATTTTAATTTAAAAGACACGTGGATAGGGAGATTTATTTTTATATAAAACATAATGAGAGAAAATGTAAATTAGAGTGAATCCCTCGATTTTATAATCTATGGTGAAAAAAAAATACTATGCACAGTAAAAACAAAATGCTTAGAACAGAACGGAACAGATTGAATTAAATTATCGATATAACAATTTAATTAGGTATTCGAGCGAATTGGCTTACATTTATTAGCTGCTGCATAATATCTTCGTAGTTATGTACTAAATATATTTCTAATTACAAGAGATCAATGTTACATAAACCTGTATGGAATATTATGAAACAAACTTTTATTAGTTTTAGTCATCATGGTACAGGTGTCGCATTATGATGATTGCGAGTTCGATTTTCGCGGGAAGGAATGCTAAAGCTATACCTATAAATAGTACGCTTTTCGTCCCATTTCGACATTTAACATGTACTGCCATATACGGAATATTGAACCTATAAGCATTGGGTGCAAATCCAGATATCACACCACTTCGCTACAATAGAGTTAAAATTTAAATGTAATTTTGAAAGTGACATTGTTTCGATCATTCAAAGATTAAAATTGATTTTGGTAATTCCCTATTTAGTGATAATTATTGAGCTTATTATATTGATAATTATTGGCTGGAATATGTCAATAATAATTTTAATTTAGATAAAATGGAATTAAACATTTGCGAAAATGGATTATACTTAAAAAAAATATTTGATTTTTAAATTATTTTGTAATTTACTAAATATTGTCTGTGTATCTTAAAAATATAAATAATTGGCACTATATAGCTTTAACTGCGAACATTTTTATCTTAAATGTAATCCAGATTAATAAAACCTTTCATTCAGGAGTTTTTGCGTAATCAACTACCAAACTACTAAGCATTTTTTTTTTCATATCTAACATTAGCAGCATTAATGTTATATGTTTGTGTATGACATAAAAACATTGACCCGATGACGTTGTTTCTTATGAAATCGATTTGAAAATATCCCAAATGAAATTAGTACAAGATGTAACCCACATTCAGAGGCCGATTTTACGTGTAAGGTAAACAATGTATAAAACTCCCACAGATTCGTTCGGCGAAATTGCGTAAAATCTATAAAATCGATGTTTATTGCAAAACATATTTGAATATAGGTTAGATTTTTTTTAATATCTGGTTATCATAGACTAAAAAAAAGTTTACCTAATGTCACTTTGTATGGAGAACACACGAAGGAGATTGTAGATACCATTGTCGTATAGAATCCATTCTATACGACAATATCAGCGATTGAGTGTATGTACCTATGATAACTAACTAAACGCAGGGGACTTATGACAAATTTTCTTTTACCATACAATTTCCTTTGTGTTCTCCATATAAAGTGACATTTGTTGAAGTGATAAGTGTTCAACTGGCACGCTTAGAACGCCGTAAACTAAGAACTAACCCGAATTGTACCCAAGAATGTTCCATTTCATTCTAACCTTTTAGTGTTCTAATGGCTTAAATATCTATGTATTTTATTTCGTATAAAACAACCAAAATCTACTAAAGAGATCGATTTTACAAGTCTTATATGATTTTTCTTCTAAAATAACTTGAGAGTTATTGTTATTTTCACAAAAATAAATATAAACAGGTAAAAATATATAGGTACTTATTTTAAATATAACTTTACATATATTATTACATATTACAAGATTACATTTAATTGTAATCATTTCGCAAATATAATCTATATAAATGCGTGTCATTAATCTGGCGCCAGATACGACATCCTTATCACATACGTGTTCATATATCATTGTTTGTTTATATCGATTGATAAGAAGCTTTGATAACTGATAACGAATAGTGAGAACAGGTGTTGTCTAATATAAACGGAAAGGAAAACTTTAATTTATTAGTAAAAGTCTATTAATAAAAGCCCTAACAAATCCGTTGAGTAGTTTAAAAGATTTAAGCATAAACCCGTGGGAAGCGAATTTGTTTTACAATAAAAACGCTGAAATATATTTTATTTCATTTAACTTTGTTAATTCGGGTTCATAATTCTTTTTTTTTTTAATAAAATATATTTGATTTACTTGGCCTTGGGCACTCTATCCAAATAATGAAAAAAAGAGTAATGCAAGATCTACAAAATGCGCGAAAAGTAAAGAAAACTTTACATTCGAGCTAATTAAATCAAATGGTCTTCTGTGGACTACAACGCTGTGCTTGTTCATTAGAGCGGGGAAATAAAAATAATTAACTCCCCCAGTGATCGAACCCAGTACCATGTCGGGTTCGCGTATGAGTTGGCCGCCGCCTCGCTACGATGACTTCATATATTTGTCTAAATATACCTACTTAATATTTATTTATCTAAAAAGCTATTTAGCGATGATTAATACAGGAAAAATATATAAACATTGATAGCTCGGTAATTTGTGTTACTTTGACTACAGTACTATCTGGATATCATGTTTATTTTTACATTTTACTTCATAAACTTAGTGATTCATATTGCGATGTTCGTATTACGAATCCCATAAAATCAACAAGATAATATTTATGTCAGTTACAGTAATAATATGTAAGTCTGTCGGAAGTTCCAATTGTTGTGATTCCTTGAAATAGTCGAAGGTTTCAGTAGTGATTTTCATTTGGATAGAAAAAGATATACGTAATAAATGTATGAGAGGTCCCAGGGCCATACGACATAAATTGTTTTAAAATTATGTGTAGGTATATTACCACATTTCGAGTATATTTCCATATACTCGTATTTGGACTTAAAGAAAAGCGGAGTGTCATATTTTGTTCATGATGCTATATGAATAATGAAGAGAGGCTGCTGTGATGCACTGGCACAGCCTGTGACTGCAAACGTGATGGATTTGCTTTCAATCCCCAATCGGCGGATGTTTTCATTTTCCCGCTCTGGTCAAAAGACAATGTGCGGCGTGAACTTCTTGAATCAACCCGCAATGTTTCGAAAATTGGGCGGAAAATGGAGTGTAGACTGTTAACATTGGGTTCCCTCTGATAACCTGCTCATGCGGGATACAGCGTGATTCTAAAAGAAAGTTCTTAAATGTCCTAAACAAACAAATAAAATATATAAAAGAAAGGTATATTTAAACACTTTCATTGTAAGTGAAATGTTTCCATCTTAAATAGTACAGTACGTGGGAACGAGCTAACAAAACATTCTCGGTTTACAAAACAAGCGACCGTTACGGGACACGTGGTTAGGTTAATGTGAAAAATACACGTGACCGATTGGTACTATGGTCGTAAGTTAAATCTATGTGTATGCAAATTACCTTTTGGTTTTTTAGTTACTTTAATTACCGTAGGTGTTTTGGTTGAATTACCTATTCAACGAATTTTATTTTAAAGGATAATCCTCATTTTATTACAATTCCAAAATAGTCAAAGCATACAAAAAGTCATGTTCATTTTGTCCTTTCTTCTTCTTTACAAGGTAAATGGACGAAGGCGAAAGAAAAACAACAAAAAATAATGAATATTCATATTTAGACCTATGCTTTAACCCACGTCATTGGAATAATTTGACCATTCAAACAACAACAGAAGACAAAAGACAAAATATTTCAAAGGTGGTTCTGACCTCATATTGATATATAGAGTAGAGATAATAGAGTGAATTATATTAAATTACATATGGAGACCGCCGTGGCCCAAATGTGTGACTAAAACGCGACAGCTGTGGGTTCGATTCCCATTCGATTCGATTTCCCGGGAAAGGATATATTTAACATTTTCACTCTTTGCTCTAATGCCAAGGCGTAGCGCGGCGTTGAGTTCCATCACTCATCTCGCAATATCTCAAGATATAGGCGGATTCGGGAACGGAAGAGTCAATGGGGAACGGGGTAACACTAGGTTCCCGTGGCCTACAATGCTATGTACAAAATTCAGCGTTAAGCTAAAAAAAACAAAATATAATTACCATCCATGCAGTCACTACACGCGTCGCTTAACGTCAACGTTGTTATGTTAGTAGGTAGTTACTATCGTTATAGGCTTAAGCCAGAAATATTCATTGTATGGAATGAAGTTATCGTTTAATTATACGTCAAATTATTATTTTTTTTATAGTAAAAAAGGTGGAATGTTTTTGGTTTCCCGAGGTCGTCGTACATTGGTACAGCATCTCACTAGTGAGTACGCAGTATTGTGATACTAGTTTTCTCTGCTTAACCTGCTATTTGCGGGTTTGGTGAGGCTAAAATAATTCCCGTCTGGTAGCATGGTGAAAGACTGGTGTCAAATTAGTTGACAATTTACACAATGTACAGTTGGAAATAGTATTTCTAGCAATTTTAATACATTTTTTTTGTTGGGTTTGTAAGTAGGTACATGATGACTATTTAAATTATTTCAATAGAATAATTTTTGTCTGCCATACCGACTTTTATTTGTAAAGAATTTTTAATTTTCTTGTTTTTCGCGAACGACTAATTAGGTGATTTCCATACAAATTTGCGTCATTCTATCATACGTATGTACGTAATAATACAAAGTTCGACAGCACTCAAAATCGAAACAAGCAACATTTCTATTTTTTGTCTATTTTTTTCGCTTCTCCCTGTATTCCGAACATAGCATCATCATCAACAACAACATTCCGAACATATCATAGGCTCCAAGGGTCCCAGGTTCCTCCCGCCTAGGGTAGTCCCCATAGGTAGCCTATGACACTTTCGTTTCCGCGTTGCGCGTCGAGTTGCCGAATTCAACGCCGCGTTTTGCCTCGTTACCAGAACGAAGAAATGAAAATAAGGGGGAATCTGAAACGGTTTGTACCGCTGCGCCACATCGGCCTCAGATTTTACGTTTCGCATATGATTTATTTATCAAATAAACGCAAGGCATATAATATGATAAGTGATGAGATAAACAATATTATTTTTATAAGCTTAAACTGGCTCAGTTCGGTTAAATTACTTATCACTTGTGACGTTTCTCCGTAGTTCACGACTGCACAACAGTAAAAAAATATATTTACATACACAATTTAAAAGGCAAATTTACTTGTATTTGTTCAAACAGTCACGTAGTTTAAATATTGTCAAATGATTACATTTTTAAATTATATACCTAGTCTGTGGAAAACGTCATAGAATTTTTATTTTTAGAATTTTCTTTTTAGGGTTCCGTTCCAAAGGAAAACACGAAACCGTTATACGATCACTTTGTTTGCGACACTATCGTCTTAGCCACTGCGTCACCATCGCCTTAATAGTTTTGAATACAATAAAGTTTTAGTCTAACTCTGTATATCGTATCGCAGGATAAGCGGGGGTATCGTTGGAATCTAAAGTTAGGACACTCCGTTTCCACTAAGACGGTTCCGTTCCCCACTTTACGTATTTTGGAAGTGTTGCGTGTTGAGTGGCGGAGTTCAAGCCTCGTTTTGCGCAAAGATGTATAATATTTAGTTTCTTCACCTATGAATCGAACCCCCATCCGTTTCTGCGTTTACATTCCCTGCGCCATGACTGGTTTCTTTCTTGGACAAAGTATTTTAATTTCAAATAAAAGATTATATGTTTTACAATGAATTTCCGCATTAGGAGATGAAACAGGAAACAACATAAACATAAAGTCACTTTAGGTACCCACTTGATAATACTATGAAGTGTAAACAATGGCAGCTGTGATATAAATATTATTATTTATGACAATGTAGCAATTTCGCATTATTTAATTCTAGTCATTTTATAATAACAAGATATATAAACAATATTTAGTTCTGTTTAAACAGCTAAGTTCGAAAGATTCTCAAAAGATGATTCTAGAATTTCTAGAAGATTCTTTCGTTGGTATGGGTAAGGTTTCATAAGGTTATCAGCAGTGGGCGTAAAGTTAGTAGATTGCTTCGAACTACTTTAAGTCTGTACGGATCACATTTATTACTTAACTTTCACCCCCTTGCGAAACTTTATCCTTATCTTAGCAGCTTTAGAAATATTTATATTGAGACTTGTATAGTGTATACGCTTAATGTGACCATCCTTTGTTCAGCTCAAAACGGGACATCAGTTTTTTTTTACTTTGCAATTTTTAATATTTTTTAACCATTGTATTAATAAAAGTAATATTAGACAATACCTTAGGCTTTTTGGCGTTTTGTTTTGTTTAGAAGTATTTCGTTTTTCAAGATGCCTTTAATTTTTTTGTGTGGGTGTAGCTAACAGCACAACGTTTAACACGCAATGCCTCCAGAATTCGGTGAGAAGTGGAAAAGGAAGGTCTTAATGAGAACCTAGTGTCTTAACATTAGATTCTCAGGTTCCCTCTGCCTGTACTGGTATGTGCGGGATACAAAGTGAAGTTAAAAAAAGGAAAAATATTTTTATTTTGCACACAATTTACTTCAATCCAATGAGAATGAATTCAATGACATTTCGTCATCGCGTGACACTGTGACGTCGTCGTGTATGTAAATTTGCAAATATACATATATTTTTTTTAATATTTGTATTAATTCAATTATCGCTGTTCTTAAAATAGTCCACAATCGTGTTCAAAGTAAATTTGATATATTTAGTATTTATATTAAACTAGTACCTATAATATGCACTTATAAAATTAGTATTGTTAAATATCTGTTATGTTACTATGAAAAGCAATTTTACATAGCTTTTCTGGTCTGGTCGTGTTTAGAAATGTATATAGGAAAAAAAAATATACCGTTTTCAATATAAACAAATTTATATTTTTATATAATTTATATTGTAATTTTAGAAAAAAATGTTAACTGTTCGCTCTAATGGCGGAATAAACAGGCGTATTACGTATACACCTGTTTATAACAAGCTATTTACATTTGACCAGAAAATAAAAGCTTTTCCAGGAGATTATTGTCGGCACAAGCGAGTGACTGTAAACGCGACAGGTTGTGAATTCGATTCCCACCTTGGAAATAAATATTTAATATTTTCATTTCTCCACTCTGGTATAGAGGTAAACCGCGGCGTTAAATTCCGCCACCCGACACGCAATGCCTCCAGAATTCGGCGGAAATTGACACTAGGCTTCCTCTGCCTACCCTACTGTGTGGAATACAGCGTGAAGCTGTGAAAAAGAAATCGGAATTTCCTTCAACTGTACCTTGAACTTATTTTACTATCTCAACCTATGCAAACTCGGAACGCCAAAAACAATAAAAACAACAACACACCAATGACGTCACGTTTCAGTGCAATTCAATGTATCAACTGTAAGTGATGTGGATCATTCAGCTTCAGCTGAAATGACTATGACACATGGTTTTCGGAAATAATTAAAGCTACAGCTATCACCTCGATTGTACCGGACTATACTGGTCTAATTTAGAAGTGAAGTAGGATAATTCTATGATCAATCTTCATTCCTATTCGAAGAATTATTTTAGTATAATCGGCGTAAGGTTTAGTAATAAGGCGTGGACTTTCTTAAAAGTATTTTCCTTTCCTCTATGTGGAATAATACTTTAAAAATGTAAAAAACATATTGATTATATATCATTTCATTGCCATCAGATCTAAAGTAACTATAACTACTCACTCCAACACAAAGCTTGTAATAACATAATTAGATGTTTTGGAAGAATAGCTAAGGAAGAAACCAAAGATCTCAAGGATTGATAAAATAATATGTAATTCTTGATAACACTAGACAACACCAGTATATAAAGAGTTATCACACTGAAAGACTTTGTGACGTTTATATGTAAAAACTGCTTTAAGAAACTATAAGAATGTAGGTTTTTTTGTTAAATCTGTATTTTTCTTTTCTATTTACGTCTAATCTATTCTTTTTTAATTTAAAACTAATGTAATAAATATTATTATTTGCACGCACGCATGTACGAGTAAATATACTTGTTCCAAATTGTTGAAATAAATGGCATAGATATTAAATTCTTATCTATAATTTATCTACATTTAATTAAAATGTACTCTCTATTTAATTTAATTGATATAAACATAACTATTCTAATTTTAATACTGCAAAAATGCTTTTATACTATTCAATAAACAAAACTATCGTTCATCTGAAACGCCCTACAAATAACAGAGCACCACGAGTCGAACTCGTGTAATTCATTCGAGGATAATTTGTGAATTAAATGGTAGGTAGGTATTGTTTTCATCGGATAATAAATAATAATTTAAAAACATTGTTACAACATGTTTACAGGCTTTTGTTTCTGGAAACCGACCATTAAATACTAAGTAGGTGATTTTAACCTTGAATTTGCAAATAACAATTTTACGCTCAAAAATGGCAATCATATTTTTGTGTAGTGTAGCTAATATTATGGTAAGATGAGGCCATAGGGTTCCACATTTTACAGGGAAGTTGGAGGGAACCTAGTTAAGAATTAATACACTCCGCTCGCCGCTTCCCGACCAAATGTCGAGGCGTTGTGTGTTAAGTGGGGCGGAGTGAACGCTGCGCTTTGTCAGCCTGGTAAGCCAGGTCGAGGAACCGTGGTGCACCGCAGCGACTGCTATTTCAAGTTACATATTCTTATATATGAAATGTTATTTCTTAACAATAACTAACGGTTTTAACCCTAAGATCAAACGAATAGAATACGATGGACCGTTACATACTATTAAAATGTGATGCAATAGGTGCCGATTCGATTGTATATCAATTTAGTTGAAAAGTGTCCATACATTTATTCATTTTATTGCAAGTACTATAAAACAGTCTTTATAATGTATATTTTTGCCCCCCCCGCGCGCGCGTCCGAGAATGTAGACGTGTGTTAAGTTAGCTCCGCATAATTTTTTGCTTTAAAAATGTAAAAGTGTAAATTTCGTTGTGATTTTTTAAATACACTAACTATATAATATAGTGATAAGNCTAATGCGGTTATTATCGTTATTAATTGTTTTTTTTTTTTTGTAATTTTGTTTATGAATAAATTATATATTATATTATATTATATTATTATTCTAATCTAAATGAGAATATATATGATATTGCCTATTGATTGGTAATTTTCCTATGAGTTCTTATATGTTCATATATTATTTTTTTCAGTATCTTTATGGGGACCATCATAAAAGACGCGTTGTGGGTTCGATTCCCATTCGAGGAAATGAAATATTTAACAATTTAATTTCGTAAGCGTGTATCACGGTAATGTTACATGATTTACAAATTATATTATGTGGGTATACCTCAAAAACTCTATCTATATTTGTATATGAACAGCCGGTGTCTGCCTATTTCAATGTCCTTTAATAATTTAAATGAATATTGTGAAGAATTAATTATATATATTCAGGCCAGTCGTGACGCAGGGGCCCAAGCGTGCAACTGCAAACGCGAGAGGTTGTGAATTTGACTCCTCCCCTTGATTTCGAGGAAATCAAATTGCCTATTTGTAAGTGAGGGGTATTCGAAACAGGAGAAGACGTCGTTTGGTCTTCGAGGAAAAAAGTATCGATGATACTGGAGTACTTTCACGTATAAAACATGAGGGAGCGCTGGAAGGTATGTACCTACATATGAAGAGGTTGATGACAGTGGAGGATTCAAAAGAGGTATAAGCGGACTGTATTCGTAGTGTTTAGCGTTCCGTTCTTTCTAGCTGCCCCGCGATAAAGCATATAGTTGAAAAAAGAATTTATTTTTAAGCATAATCCAAAATTTTAGTTTGTCATATATTTTTTGTTACTGTGCAATACTGCTATGATATGTTCACATTTCCATTACACGTGTTAAATATTTAAATATTATTTTAAAATACATATTACAAAAGAAGTTTTTTTTTTCATTTTGAACCCATATAATGCATAAAGTAATAACCATAAAATACTAAATACATACAAATGTATGAGTATATATACAACTGTATAAACATTTTCAATGGCGTTGTTAACTTTAATGTGGTGTATTATTTAACAATTGTTTCCTAACACTTTAGTTTCCTTCCTCATTTGACGAGTCGTTTAGAAATATATAATCATAATTGCAGCGTTATTACTAAAGTATTATGTAGGAACATTGATAATGGTGACGAAATAATGAAATCATTTAAATATTTATCTATTGATAATATATACGCTTTATGTTTATTTACAGAGGCCTGTCGAGGCGTACAAGCGTGTGACGAAAGACGAGAAAAGAGAGAATATATTTAATATTTTGAAGGTATTGCGTGTTGAATGGTGGAACTCCAAAAGAGATTTATAACGCCTTATTGGTAGTTGAAAACCAAAAAAAAAAACACATTTTGTCTTCAAACATTGCGTATACAAAGAAAATTATACGCCACTGAAAAAAGAAGCGGCCGTGACAATTAATTTACATAATGCGATGGAATTTCAGATACAATACCTACTAGTGTTGGTCCCATTTGCTTTCTGGGGCAGACCTTGACCTGGTGGTGTGGGGCTTAGCTATGGGAACGTGGCAACTACATGTTTATACTTTTGTTTCCATATAATCATATTACAATGTCATATTGGTAATGTACAGTGATTTATATCTTATTGTTTTATTTTTAGTTTCACTCTGTATCCTGCACATAGCAGGGCAGAGGGAACCTGGGAACTTACTGATAAGACATTTTGTTCTCATTATATATATAGATAAGCACATATTTCATATTTCGCGTCCTGCACTTTAACAATATTGCCTACACAAGTACACGTTGTAACCATGATGTCGTACTGCAGTATCATGTAAATCTGCAGGATACTCAACTCTTCACTAACTGACAGCAGAGGCCTTGCTTAGAGGTTTGGGCTGCTGTTTATTTTATGGCCTCAATGTATAGGTTGTAGATACATAGTCATGTTTACTTTTTAAGAGTTTTTTGTGATATGTACAGCTGTTTATTTCTATATTCTTTTTAGGACAAGTTCACAATGATTATATTTAATTTATTTTAATTCCCATTTAGTTTATTTTAAACATAGCGCGTGGAATTTGGACCCCTAATACATAACACTAGGTCCCCACTGCCTTCTCTGGTATGCGAAAAAAAGAGAGAAAACACTTACTACCTCATTTCATACCTCTGTAAAATAAATTGAAAACAACTTCAATTATCCTGGAATAAGGAACTCACAGTTCGACATTGACATATAATCCCCATTTAGTTAGTGGGGCAGTCCTTGGCCCGCGCTACTTACTCTTACCTCAGTAGCCATAGACACTAGGCGTAAACAATAACTGCTAGTTATTATTTATGTAAGTGTTAGATGTTATTCTTTTGATAGAAACATGTTCCCTTCGTTACAATATTTCCATTAGGTACTCGTACGTATTATCTATCAGGGCTCAACGCTGTACTTTGTTTTCTTATTAGAGTGAGGAAATGGAAATAATTAATTTCCCTAAGTGAAAATCGAACACACAACCCTAGTGTTTACATTGAAATTGCCTGAAAATTTAGACATTAAGATTTCCTTATTTTTTTTAATGCAATTTGGGCCAGAATCATTGCTCTCGTTAACTGGCAGTTTTTTTTTGAGTTTCCCACTATATCCCGTAAACAGCAGGGTAGGAGATGGAGTTTAGAGTTAAGCCACTTCGCTACCCATTTTCCGCCAAATTCTGGAGGCATTGCGTGTTGAGTGGCGGAACTCAACGCCGATCATTTAATAAATATGAAAACAAAGTGACCTATCTAAGACTTTGTTTGTATAGTTCATAAATAACAAGTTTCAAACAGGTCATGGTCGTTTTGACAGACATAATAGGTCAATCTTTTGCGCAATTCATGACAAGATAAATGGTGGAATCTTTTTAACATATTGGAGCGTGTAACTGTTAAAATATCGGAAAAATGGCCGCAGAGATTTTTGTTGTTATTGTTGTTGTTTTCAGGATATTCTTTCTGCATATCACGTGGAGGTATAAATCTGAAATTAATATCAAATATTTAGGTCTTAGAAAATGAAGCTTGTAAGTCAACACAATCAAAAGTTACGAGTATTTATGCATAGTTGTGACTACATTTTGTGTAAAAATCGCCGCGTGCTCAAAACTTATAGGGTTTTAATATCTAATCCAAATAAAATTTTGAAGTTTTTCCAGTGTGGCAATTGGGAAAATAAGAAAAAGGTGTAATTGAATTTTATTTTTCACTTTTTTTGAGTACTTTACGCAAAACTAGCAGCCTATAATAACGTTTTGCCACTTTTTATTTTCTTTTTTTAATATTTCAAAGTAGATGATGGAACCCAACACAGACTGGTTACTGACTTATCTATGGCATTGAAATTTATTAATAAACAAGACAAACCGCAGCGTTAAGTTCCGCAACTCAACATGAAACGTATCAATAAGCGGGCAGAAAGTGGGGGAACAGAGTGTCTTAACACAACGTTCCTTTTGCTTACCCTGCTATACGCGGGGTACTGCGGGAAAATTAAAAAAAAGTCTTAATGTCTTCTCTATATCGCAGAATATTAACGTGATAATAGCAAAATCTGAGCGATTATAGTCATAAACATCAATTCCAAGGAACTATTACCGGCGCACACAAAATCAATACTCTCAGGAAAATGCATTACTACCCTCTCGTCTGTGGAAGGGTGGGAAGCTGAGATGGGGTAGAGAGGGGATCAGCACAAATACTCGAAGTAAACACCGGGGATGGGGGCTTCAGAAACTATTTACGTCCCGCACTTTTACCTCTAATAATGTAGAAAGCTTTGCGATGTTGTTTAAAAGTGATAAATCTTATTTTGAAATTCTAACAAAGAAAATGTTATCTTGACAAAGTATATTTAATAAACTTCTAAGTTTTATTATTTTGTTACATTGCACTTTTTTTTCATTTCAGGCTGCATCCTGCCCATAGCAGGGTAGGTATAGAAAACTGGAGAATTTAGTGTTAGAACACGGTTCCTATTAAGATACTTCCATTTACTACTACTACTACTGACCGCCATTTTCTGGATTCATTCCGTGTTGAGTGGCGTTGTCTCGTTACCAGAGCGACGAAAAATGAAAATATTTAATGTTTCATTTCCTCCAGTGGGAATGGAACCCACACAGTATAGATGTCGAACATGCCTCAAATATATCATCATAAAAATTATAATACCCAATGAAAACTATGACTATTCTATCGCAATAAAAGATAATTTTAGCGGCATTCATATCTATCACCCATAAAAAATTACAGGAATACGAGAAAAGGAATACGGAAAAAACCTTTTTAACATTGCAAAAATGTGATCAGCCACTTCATTAACACTGTTACACAAAGGATCAAAGAAAAGTGTATAATGCATAGTAAATATATATGAAATGATCGATCCAGTTCAATGAACTGCATGGGGGTGCGTAATGCATACGTAACACACATTATGGAGGAAAATATGCAGGGCTGCACCGTAAGCGAGGGTTGAGGGTGGAGGGTGGAGAGTGGAGGGTGCTCTGTGATCTGGTTTACTGTAATTAAAATGAGGGTTGAATTGTTGTAGGGGAGAAAAATAACACTTCAATATTCAACGTGTCCTTTGTGAGTATTATATTATACCGCAATATACTTTACATTTTTTAGAAATGTATGTAAAATTTTGTTAGAGTTTTTATCTTAATTTGGACGATGGTTGCGTTGAGTGTTTAAGAGCTGTTTTTAATTTCATAATGTGTTAGAAGCATTACCATATATATATTTTTATATCCAATTAAGAGTGGTCTCCTGTTCGTATTGTGTATTATAAGCAAAGTTGCTTTTGCCAATTTTGAATATTTCTTTATATAAACAGATTAGTGTTAATAATTTTGGCATCCGACTTAACTTATGCGATGTGGATTCGATTTCCACTCAAGAGAAGATTATGTTTAAATTATTTTCATTTTGCTCTTACAGCCAAAGAGGTTCGTAGTCCCGGAGTCTGTACGGAAAATGGGAAATAGAGTGTCCTAACAATAGGTTCCCTCTGCCCACCCTGCTATATAATAAAAGTATGTAATTATTCCCCCCTATATATACAAACAATATAATAAATAACCTTCTAATTAATTTAGAAATAACACACGCTTCCATCTGAAATCAATATTTTTACGTCGCACTTCTGAAGTGCCGCACTCGAGTGCTTTAAATCAAAACAAATTCATCAATCACAAGAATAAATAAATCTTCATTACGCTGAAAGGGGAACGAACTGATAGTTGCCCAGGGTAGAGCTTTACGGACGCGATTAGCTTTTTATCTTAAGCTCAATTTACTTTAATTTGAAAGTTTTTACTGTAGAATATATTATAATTAAGTCCATGTCTAGAAGCACAGGAGTATGAAGAGTGTGACTGTAACTGTAAATGTAACAAATTGTCGGTTCGATTTATACGACAACAAAAAAATTATATTTGGTAAAATGTAGCGTTGATTTTCGCCACTCAACTCGCAATGTCTCAAGAATTCAGCGGAAACGAATGAGGTTCCCTCTGCCTACCCTACAATGTGCGGGATAGAGCCTGAAGCTAAAAAACAACTAAAAAAAGAGTAATACACAATCATAAATTACATTATCGACTAAAGAGCAAACTATCGAAATATTAGTACAAAAAAGATGTAGCTTTTTTACTAAAATAAATATTAGGATTATTTATTGAAAGCAAAGCGAAACTATCAAGGATGGAGGTTAAAAAAATTAAAAATCGATTTTACGAGTGAGATTAGAGAATATATCGATCCACTCCACTCGCCGATTGCGTCAAACTCTTATTTCTGTTTGTAATTCGCGTAATAAACCTACATACTGTTGTTCCAACCGGGTTATTGTTGCTATAAAGTAGGGTTACCAAGCACTTGTAAAAACTTGGATTTGAAAGATAATCTAGGACCATTCCTCAGTTTAAGAAAAAAAATGCTATTTTACAATAGCAGTTGATAACTAGGCGTTATAAGCAAATATTTAAATACCGTGTTCGTATAAGTCTGTAGTCTCAATGGTGCTACAGATACTAATAATATTATTATTAAAAAATATTTATTAACGATATTTTCATCCAATTTTAAATCCAATCCTTCTCAAGACATTCAATGACATGTCAAAAAATTAGGAAAAATTCTGGGAAAACAGAATACTTGGCAACTCTACTACGAAATGTACTAAGTCGATGGTCATAACTAGTGACGTAGAACACCCCATTGACGTCCATGTAAATTATTACGGTGGCGTGTCGATAAAAATTATGAAATATGATTTTTTTTTCATTAGCATAAAAACCTATTCTTTCTTTTTGCTTTACGGCTTATCTATTACATATATAGTAGATAGGCAAAGAAAATCTAGAGTTAAGACTGTTTGACTGACACTTTCTGCTTTCCACTCATATTCAAGACACTGGGAGAAGAAAGACGGAACCCTACACCATGCTTTGTCATGCTAGGGCGGGCAACTTAAGGGAAGGTTTTTGTGCATTGGACGAATAATTGTTATAAAAGCTAACTTTCAAAATATTTCTCAATTTAGTATTTTTTTCCTTAGATTAAATAAATTATTTTATATTGCTTACGTAAGTTTATGCATATAATAAATGTGTAACTATTGTTAATGTAATATTATTTTTATAATATATTCAATTTTATTTCCTTTTGTGTGTTCATTCATAGTCAGTCCTTCAATGGAACTAAAAAAATACATAAGCGATATAATCTTTTTAACTGCGCACCGAAAACATATCGGAAATAACTGATAACGCGACGCAGTAACAATGAGTGTTTGTCCTCCACTGTATGTAAATAGCTTCATATTGTGATACTTAAATAGATATGTAGGAAAAGTCAAGCTATATTAAGAAATCCATTGAGAATTCGTAGTGCTTATAATAAATTATAGTTGCCAACTTCTTAAGATTAAATCGAATGAAACAATAAAATATAAGCATTAATAATTTCATGTATGGAAATGGCTAAGACGTAAAGTATCATATACAAAAAACCAGCTTTACGCGTTTTCCTGCCTAACAGAGTAACTACTAGGAACCCTAGTGTTAAGACACTCCGCCCTACACTTTTCGTCGAGTTTTTAAGACATTGCGTGCTTATTATAGAATCGGATCGCGGTTATAACTGAACGCTATTCCACTGCACCACGACGGCAAGTATAATTCATTTCCATAAGTGGAAATCGAACACACAACCCCGTTTAAAGTTACTTACTGTCCTAATACTGAAGAGGCCTAATACATGTAATAAATAAATGACGATAATCAAAATAAAAACAGTAATAAATTAGAAGTATTCCCAGTACGCTATTCTACAGAGACCGAGCTGGAACTGTAAAGGCATATTATATTCTAGAAATTTTTGCAATAAAGCTAAGTGATTAATACAATTGTATGCTGTCACAGTTTCTCAGTAAGGAAAATTCAGGAAAACACTTATTAAATTGGCGTTTAAATTATTGTTTATTGTAAACGATATCATCACATCGTGGTATTCAGCTATAGAATTCTTTTAGAAATTGTTAAAGTAATATTTTATTAAGATTATATATTACTAGCTGTTTTTCGCTCCTCTATCCAATATATATTTTTTTTTCAATACGTACCAGTTGTTTCTGAACGCTTCTTTACCCAAACAAATCCTTTGTTTTATGAAGTGTACAAAGTATGAATGTAAAAATTAAGATCTAAGCTTAAGATAAAGGGATTATTATTACCCCCATTATAATATTTTAATTTTATTCTATACTAGAGTTGAGTTTGCCGTTCTACGAATACGTTATATTTGTATTATTACCAACAAAGATTATAGAATTATGATTACTCGTCTATAAATAATTGTTTAATCTTTACAGCACATTACTTAGATAATCTTTAGGGCTCCTGATGTCAGTAAATTTTCCCATTGATACCGCTCAATCTTATCAAGTTAATATTTACTATTTATGAATAATATTCTGAACCTTGGTTTCTAAGTAATAATAGTTTAAATCATAATATTATTTTTTAGCTTTACGCTGTAGGTTCCCGCACACAGCAGAGTAGGCAAGGGAATCTAATGTTAAGACACTCCGTTCCCCACATTCCACCGAATCTGGAGGTTTTGCGTGTTGAGTTGCGTGTTTGCCTCGACACCAGGATAAAGAAATTAAAATATTAAATATTTCATTTCCTCGAGTGCAAATCGAACGCACACATCACACTTTCTACCCCTGCGCAACGACTGGCCTCTATGATAATAATAGTCTATACAAATATGCATATTATTTACATATCTATTTATAGATACTGTATATGTAGAAATTATTAAATATTTGTATATTATTATTTGTATTTTAGTACTTGTTGCTAATTAAATGTCATACGTATAAAGAAACGTTCGTTTAGTTATTTGTATAGTAAAAGATGATGTTATTTAGACTAAACCCGAACTAAAATAATAAAGATAAGAAAAAATACAACGGAAAAAAAAGGAAAAGCCGCGAACGGCTGTTATCAACCATTAGGGATTTCTCATCCCATTAGATACCCGGCCAATAAATAACATGAGAGGATGAAAAAGCTCAATACTGAATGTAATTTGTGAATGGGAAAAGAATTTTCGTTAACTTTTACTAAACTGCTAGTTTTTGCAAGAAGCGTTCGATATCTCCATCGACGAATTTTATATTTTTGAGGATTAGTCCCAGAGATTCCGTTCTTCTGGTTTCGTTCTCTATCCACTTTAAAGGTATTTCTTGTCGTGGCATTTCTGAACAAACTAGAGAATAAATTATTCTCCTAGTGATAGTCCTACAATCGCTTATCACACCTACATTGTTTTTATTTATTTTTCAGTTCCTCATGTTCCCCCTGAATTCGAGAATTTAATCCTTCCCCAAAGTGGGAAAAGGACCTACAACTGTCGTGGTTACATACCCACTGCGCCACGACGGCCAACCACATACCTAAATAATATATGTATAGTCAGGTACTTCCCAGAAACGCATGAAGTGTTAGTTCTAATTAGCGTATTAGGGCGTGAAAACGAATTACGGCTAATACAATAAATGAATGAAGCCGCGTCGAGGGTGTGAACCATTTGCCAGACAAATAAATGAAAAGAACGTTTCTCCGAAAACCATGCCTTCGAGCATTACGTATACCGAGTAATGAATGATTAATTATAACACTATGTGGGCTCGTTAGATGACTGTATTAGTAGAAAATATAACTTTTTTTATATTGTATTAGTTTGCAGTAATGGGAAAAAAGACATTTAATGTTTAAATAATAAAAAATATTAAATTATTATTTTTAAATAGGTTCAACAATCACAGTCTATTAAAAATCTAATTGGGGCCGTCATGTGGCACAGGGACGGGTGTGAATTCGATTCTCACTTGGGGCAGTTTATTTTATAAAGTACGCGCGGTGTTAAGTTCCGCTACTCAATTCTCAATGCCTCAAGAGTTCGGCAGAAAGTGAGGAACAAAAGTGTCTTAATGGATTCGAAGTATCTTCGATCCAATCCAAACAATTCTAGCAGATTAAGCAATATGTTCTTATGAAGTTCTTAACTCTTTAAAATATAATTAAAATACTAACAATAAATTTTGTGTTGTACATAATTTATTCCTCCATATATTTGCAGGATAATTTTATAAACAACGTAAATAATAATTGTTACTAATTTGTATAAAATATATACGTAGGTCCGTATGTTTACACGTAATAAACGAAAGTATGCCACAGATAAAAAATATCTAAAATTAAAAACACGTCTGTAACAGATACGCAATTAAAACGTATACTCTACTTTATTACAATTTACAAACGACCTTGGACAGATGGACCCGATACCTTGACACACATTGATTTAATTACTAAAATATGAAACTGTCATCTATGAAAGAAACTTAAGAAAATTAAATTTAATGACAAATGTCGACATTGTCACCTGAGCCGGTAAAAATAGATGAGCTTTTATTAAAAAAATTTTTTGCAGCTTCACATTGTATCCCGCATATCAGAGTAAACTGAGGAAACCTAATGTTAGGGCACTACGTTCCTCACGCGAGGATTTGCCTACATTACGTGACCAACCACTTTTTTGCACAAATGAGAATATAATCCTCACTCGCTCTCTTTACATAGAAAAAAATCTTTTATAAATGTCACTTTTAAAAAAAAAATTTGGAAAAATTGATCAAATTCACTTTCGCCTTTGCAAGATAGCACTTACAATACAAAATAAATATATCAATGCAATTTCTAAAATACATTCCCATAACGTTGATATGAATGACTAACGAACTAAAAGGGTAATGCAGTTCATTTTATTTTTTAAGCCAATTTACATCTGGCTCGCGGCCAGCCGCTTCTGCGAACTGTTACTATGTTTTCATGTATTAATAGCTATTGCAATTGTAAATACATATATTTTAAACTATACTAATATTATTGTGTGGTAAGTGGTGCTGTTTGTTTATATACCTATTTAAACTCTATACTTATACGTACTCTATGTATGGAGTAGGTACGTAAGTACATCGAATTTATTTACGTGATTTTTTAAAATTAAAAAGTAGCGGCCCGACGTAGCCACCAGTCTTAAATTCAATAAAAGAAACATACAGACAAATATATTTAACTTTACTTAAAATTTGATTTTTTGTCATACATACAGGTAGCATATTGAGTTCTGGTGGGGAAAACAATGCCATATTATCGGACCAGGAAAATACAAAAAAAAATATTGATAAAATTTCCCCAGTGATGTCGTGTTTGAACCTTGTTGGTTATCACTTATCACTACAGAGAATAAAGCATTTTAAATTAAATGAACTAGTATTTTACGTAAAATCAATATAAGTTTCGCTTTGCACTTTGACCCGAATATAGGATAGGCAGAGAGAGCTTAGCGTTAAGAAACTCTGTTTTCCACATCTAGTATTTACACTGCGTGTTGAACTGACAGAGCTTAACGCCGCTCCGTTTCTATAACAGACGTATTCACGGTACACTAAGACGGCTCCTTAAAAAGATATTGTTGCCAAAACAGATTTATGTATATATTCGTCAAATATACAGTACGCTAAAATGTTATTATATTCCCTTGGAAATGTATGGAAATGAGTAAATTCTGAAAATAGGAACAATAAATAGAGCAAGGCTGGCGTAGAGCTCGGCTAACGACTGTAAACGTCACCTATTGTTGTGCCGGCTGTATTTTGATATTCCTGAATAATCGATGTTTCAAGAAAAATATAGAATTCATATTTCACATACATATCATAAAATTGTGACATGCTGTCTGTCCATAGAAGATATATGTATGAGAAAATAAATTATTGTGGATATTTATCAATAATAGAACGCTCAAGAATGATTTTAATTTTTTTTGTCTGCTTGTATGTCTATGTCTTTGTGTACAGTAATCTCAGACATTATTCAGCGGAATCGGTATTTTGTGCGACAAAATTCTATAAAGAAATTATTGAATTAGTTGAAACTTTAGTTTTAAATGTATAATATATTTGAGCTCTGTATTTTATACCAAAAAAATAGAAAAAACTATAACTATAGTTTTGGTACAAATATTAGCGTTAAAAAAATTCCAATATACGTCACTAAAGTAAAAGATGTTCATAATAATGTATAGAGCAGGTTCGTTGAAATGTTTAGTCTTTAACTGTAATTGTAAACTGTGGAGTAATAAATTAACTGACGACGTTTATAAATCGATACTTCTCGGAAAATCTGGTACATTTTCCTTGTTCTAACGCGAAAGTTGCTGAAGGGGCTATCTGATTTGGAAATGATCCATATCTTTTGATTTATATCGTTTAAATATATTATATTGCATGTTTATAATTGTACATACTAACACTTACTCGGTTAAAAATGTTTTTTTTTTGCTGCTTGAAACCAAAACTTATACAATTTCACGCTTATTCCTGTTTAGTAGAAAAAAAATTGTATTAAGACACTAAGTTCTCACCGTTAAGTGGTGGATCTCAATGATTTAAATGTATCGTTACCCGCGTAAGGATGGAAACAATAATCATAGAATTTTGCAGTCAAATGCTGTTCCATTGCGCCAGGATGAAACTGCGTATCTGTAAATGCATTCAATTAAAAAATCTGCTTTAAGGTGTACCCCACAAACAGCACACAGGGTAGGCACAGGGACGTCCATTCCCCATTTTTTATTTGGAGGCATTGCGTGTTGCGAGTGAGGGACTTAATGCCGAGCTTTTGCTCTATCCCAGAGCGAAGAAATAAAAAAAAAATAATATTCCATTTCCGCGAGTGAAGATCAAATCCATAAGATGTGGTATTTTAGCCACACGTTTGTCCCCCCCCCCCAGCCCCTACGCCAAGACTTAATATTGTATTGAATAATAAGATCAATATTGACATTTAATCATTTTAATCATCTATCCATCTGCTTCGGCTAATTTTAAAATCGCGGAAATGATCATCAACAGCCAATGTTTACATTCAAATTTCAATGAACTATTTATTATGTGTAACAACATAAAAAGTCTTCATAACCTGTTGGCAGCGATAAGATTAATTATAGGACTTAGCGCTGAAAGATGTCTACGCTTCACTGCCAAGAAATTTGAATAACAGAAATCACGTTGTGCGTACTCCGTCTCGGCTGGTGGTTTTGGCACCACTACCGGGTTATATCACCATCTTGAGACTTAAATGGCAATTCTTTGAGTGGTTTCAATGATTTATAATGAAATTCTGTATAAAAATTACGAGTATACGTTTTGTTTAGGATAAAATAAACGAGAAATTATCACCGATTTCTCTCTACTAAAATGAAATAAATAAAGTTTAATAGTACTGAATAATAAATAATAATATTAGCATTGATAGTATATACCAATACTGTATACATGTGGTACATGCGTTTCTTTGCTAAAATAAGCCAATTTAATAATAGCAAGAGGTTTCCCATATAACTGCTTGACATATGAGTTAGCCAGGCTATTTGTAACTCACGAGTGACGATCAGACCGGGGCCGAGATCAAAGAACTTTGGTGTCCTATCCGCGTCGCAGTTCTCCGATGATACAAAACAAACTTGTGAGAAACATCCATACTCATTACCTGTAATGAAATAGCTACTAAAAATATATAGTGAAAGGTATTTTCCATGACATTTAAGTATTTATTATCTGTTTCTTTCTTGTATTAAAAAATATAAGTATTTGTGTATAGTTGCAGCAGGATGTGGTTTATAAATGTATTGTCTGTGGTTATTTTTTTGTTAATTTTAAATATATATTTGCAATAAATAGTTGTTAATTAAGATTATATACGAAAAAAATATTAAAAAATATTTTGTTTATTTGTGTTTTCATATAAATAAGAATACACAGTTGATTAAAATAAATTCATTAAAATTAAAATTTCATCATCTTTTCATATAAACAACTCGCTGGAAATCGTCCGAGAAGACTCATAAAAAATATTTGCTACTCTGCATGTTTTTACAAAATTCACGATTCATCATTATAACATTTATCACTTCAAAGACTCAAAAGCAAACATTACTTTCAAAATGTTAATTTCGTTGTTTTCTTCAAAATCTTTTCTAACTTAGTATAATATTTTTTTATAATTAACTTGCGATGAAATGTCGTTAAAAATATTACAAAGTAGACCTACTGTTTGTAAGGCCATAGTGGCTCAGTGGGTCAGCGTCTAACGTAAACGCTCGATTTTCTTGGTTTGATCTTCACTCGAAGGAATGAATCGATTCCCCGCTCTGGAAATACAAAGTGCGGCGTTGAGTTGCGTCAGTCAAATGTCTCAAAAACTGGGATGAACAACGTATGGCAATTTAACACGAAATTTTGCACTAAGCAGAGAACGGAGTCTTGACTATGAGGGAGCAGTTACGCTCTAGCGCTGGTCACGGTTCGTTCTCGGACCGGTCTCATATTTTTGTATGAGTTGTGCGTGATTGAACCGGATCGATCGAATGAATGTTCTCATTCTCATATAAGGATATTTTTACCTATCCTGCCATAGTATAGAGTAAAACTGAAAAAATAAATAAAATAATAACGTATCAATTTCTCTAGTTTTAAGTTACTATGATATGATATATAAAATAAAAATATAAAAATATATTTATTTTAGTTGGAAAAAATGGAAAAAAATACCAATTCTTTATCAAATAATATTCTTTATTTTCCGACGTCTAATTTGTTATGACGGTATTTGTAAAACAATTTGTATCTTCTTCAATCAGGATTTCAATACCACTACCACCACCTTTAATAAAAATACTTTTATATATCGATGATATGAAAGATAATGCAACAGCTGCTTACAAAGGCCGTAGACACTTGGACAGGCGTCACTCTACTACCAGTCTAAATCAAATTCGTCTCATCCGTTTCTCAGATAGCCTCGAACTATATATTTAATAAATATATTTTTTATATTTTATTTTAATTTGGAATCGCGCACTCATTAATATAAAGTTTTCAAATAAACAAGTAAACATTTTTCATATTTCAAAAGTACGCACAACATATTAAAAAACTAATTCTTATATATTTTCTGGTAAAAGTATACATACATAAGTGATTTATGATTTAATGTCGGAAATATTGTTAAGTTAAGAAAAATATATTTTATTACAAGTTTCTTTAAGCAACGTAGGTACTTATTATATACTCATTTTGTAAAATAATGATGCATATTTGCTACGTTTTAAAATTAATTGCAAGCATCGCTATCTGAGTTTGTAACTAGTAATACATTGATGTATTACTACTTACTTATGTTATACATGGACATGCGCGGACAACCCTCTCATACCTTAACGCACACACACACACACACACACACACACACACACACACACACGCACGCACACACACTGTATTACTACTTACTTATGTTATACATGGACATGCACGGACAACCCTCTCATACCTTAACGCGCGCACACACACACACACACACACACACACACACGCACACACACACTCACACACACACACACACACACACACACACGCACACACACACACACACACACACACATACTAATACACAGGCACAAATGTCTACATTTACGGCTAACTTATTTGTTTTCTGTTATATCTATTACCTATTATCTAAGCTCAAATGTGCCAAACGGAGAAGCGAGTCATTCCCAACACAAGTATCCTTGATTACTTATTACTTACTGGGATGTCTCAGCGATTCAACTTGTAAAAAAACTATGAGAATAAAGCTAAAGCTAAAACAAACTAAAAAACTTTTACTTGGATGTAAAATTTCCAATCTACGTATTATAAATTTTTAAGTCGTATTATATACTTCTAGGAAAAAAAAATATCAATAAACAAGTGTAGGTAATATTTTCTCTAAACTTAAAAGTAGAAAAGCAGTAAGTCATGTCAGTCACGCAATATAGAACTATGATAGAGGTGTTTATTGTTATTCATATTTTTTATATACATAAAAAATATATATTTTTTTTTATTTCTTCATATATCTATATTAATTGCGACGAAATATATATTTTTACCTCACCGACAAAATGTCCAGGGACAGTTATTGGAAAACATAAATAAATACAAACCAGATGAGACCGCGCGGCGACGCTGACGGAGCGGCCTCAGTTTATTATAGCCGTGACGCAAATCGGACCCGGATTCATATAAATACAAGTGTTTCAGATGCATTTGGGTCGCTTTATTCGCTTTACGAGGAATATGTGGGGTGGGAGTCGATTGGACGGAAATGGGCTCTAAACTCTAATATTGTGATTGACTGATGTTGAGATGAATATTATTGTTTTTATGTATGTATATTAATATTTTGCGGATCACGCTGAAAACCTAAAGATAGGTACTGAATGTTTACCACTAGGGTACAAATTGATTCGTTCCATTTCTTATGTGTTTAGTTCCTTAAACTTTAATGATTGGGAGTCTGAAGTTTCGCTTGCAACACACTTATTTCAATAAGAAAACTGGCCAAGTGCGAGTCGAATCAACGCACGATGAATTCCGATTTGTATCTGTACCATTATGTATAAAAACACCAAAAATCTCGTATTTTCAGGGACATAGTACCCTTTTCACTTCCCTACCCGGTGTGTGTGTGGGAGCCTACCTAAATTTTCATTTTATTCTATTTTTTAGTATTTTCGTCATAATGGCAACAAAATACATCATCTGTGAAAATTTTAACTACCTAACTATCACGGTTCATAAGCTATATAGCCTGGTGACGGAAGGACAAACAGGCAGATAAATAGAAGGACAGTGAAGTCTTAGTAATAGGGTCGTGTTTCACCCTTTGCATATGGAATATAAAAATAAATAAAAAAAAAAAACAAATTACACCTCTTTATAAAAATGTAATAAATAAAAAAGTTTTTGCAACTAAAACACATATTTTCTATTAACATAAAGTATTTTTAGATACGTTGTATTACGGTAGAGCAATTTGCATAGTGTGTCAATATCGTAGAGAAATACATGAATCCAACAATCAATGTTTTCAGGTTTCAGTATAATGCGCCGGTACCGTTATACCGTTACAGTGTTTACATAACAACGGGATTCGCTCATTTGTAAGCGTTACATTTCATATGTAACGGATTTCGATCCATATTTAGTTTGAGTGCAAGTTATGCAAGATTTTTTTATTTTTTAGAACTGTATTTTACGCCTAATTATTGAGATTTATGTGTTAAGTCGTAGAGCCAACGTCGTGATTTATCTTGTTACTAGAGCCAAGAAAAGAAAACCATTTATTCTCCGGAAAGGGAATCGGACCCACAAACGTCCTTTAATTGATGAGAAATATATAGAAGAAGCTCAGTGCTGCCGAAGTGTCGTGGCCATCTTGAAGTTGTGTTTTCTAAACTTTTGCGCATTGTGTCGAAAAAAATCATCAAAATTAAGAATAACCCCAAAGTTTAATCTACGCAGCCATCTACAGCTAACTGCATAACGGCGACTACTCGTCATATTATCCGTTTGTAGAGGTAGAGTTATTATAGAGCTTAACCTACTAAGAAAACAATATTATAATATTAATTCTCTGTCACGTTGAAAACAAGGTAATATTGGCACGCTTTAACATTAGATATCAAAGTGCGTGACGCCGCCGCCTATACCTCTATACGAGATGAACGACTTTCTTTTGCGTGACGCATGTTTTTGCAATATTCTACCAGACTCAGTAATTAGTTTGACCCCGATTCATATTGTAACTGGAATATTTGGTATTTAGTTAACATGCGATAGTTACAGTACAGAGAACGGTATTTATGGTCAAATCAAATGAAAAGGCGAATTTAATATTTTCATTTCTTCGCTCTGGTGTCAAGGCTAAGTGCGGTGTTGAGTTCCGCTACTCTATATGCAACGCCTCCAGAATTCAACTAAAACGAAATAGCCCACAACTGTCGCGTATAAAGGCATACTCGTACATATTACGTGCGCTGCAGCGACACGCACACGACGGCCTAATGTTATTTTAATAAGATTAGCGGTATTTTTTTCTGAATGTTACATACATATATACAATGTATACTTAAAATTGAATATTTTCTAAAAAATACCTTTATGGATGTATGTAAAGTTGCAACATCAAAAAGTAAAAGTAGCAGCAGTGTTGATTATGACGTATTTACCGTATTTGAATAGCAAAGCGAGTATTTGTCTGTTACCACATATTGCATATTTTGTTTTCACTTTTAAATACTATGTAAATTGTATGTTTATACAGCCTTTTAATACTAACCAGTGTTGAATATTGGAAGACCCTCTTGCGATTCTTAAATTAGCCTTAAAATATATTCTAAGTGAGGATCCACCGTTATATTGCTAGTGCTATGAGAAATCTACTTGTAATGTTTCGAAAATTGGGAGGGAAGTGGAGAACGCAGTGTCGTAACACTAAGCTCCCTCTTCCTACCCTACCATATTCATACGATCTCCAAATTAATCTACAATTATGTCATCTGTGCCTTACTTATTACTCATTGTTTATCAACTGCTCCTATAAAGAATATCTAATTAAAATAAAAATAATGAAATACCTAAAAAAGAGCATTTTTTAACTAATATTAGAACAATCTAGTCCTTTTACCTAGAAAAAAAACATTATTTAACTAACATATCAACAAAACACTTTCAATTCTCTAATCACTATTGCGCAAGACCAACACATTGCAATGTACTGTATCATTTTCAATATTTGCCGTATAATTGGTTTTCACGTAATACGTTACCACCAGCCCACGTGTGGCCGGTGCCGGTGGCGCGGTGACTCATTGCGCTTGTTTTAGAATGCAGGTCGCACGTTCAGTTCCGATTTGCTTCGTTAACTATGCTGATACCGATATTGGAAACGATATTATGTTATACGTTGCGTAACTAGTCTAGATCGAATGCTTGAATAGTTTTAGCAGTTATATATTTTTTTGTATTATGCATATGGCAGAGTAGGCAGAAAGTATCTAATACGTAGCTCAACGCTGCGCTTTTACAGACAGACAGAGGAAATGAAAATATATAATAAATTTCCCCGAGTGAGAATTGAAGCCACAATCGTTACGTCTACAGTCGCAAGTTGTGCTACTGCGCGACGACAAGCGACTGCGAGTAGGCAGAGAAAACGTAGAATTGTGACACTATTCTCCACTGTTCTGTTTACAAGTAATATAATAAGACTAGCGGCCGCGCGCAGCTTCGCATGCTTATTTGCACCCTTAGGGGTGAATTCTAATAAACCATGACACACGTCTTCAATGAAATATTTTTAAGAGTCTCAATTTCAAATCTTATAAAAATCTGTGGCGATTTAAAGATTTTCCCATACAAACTTTCAACCTCTTATTTACACCCCTAGGGGATGAATTAAAATAAACCACGAAACAAATTTTATAAAAATCGGATAAAGATTTTTCCATACAAACTTTCAACCCCTTATTGGCACCCTTGGGTGGTAAATTCAAAAAAAACCGTGAAACACGTATTCAATTAAATATCTTTAAGAGTCTGTATTTTCAATTTTATAAAAATCGGTGCCTATTTAAATTATTTTCCATACAAACTTTCAACCCCTATTTCACCCATTTAGAGTTAAAATTTTTCAAAATCCCTTCTTAGTGGATGTCCTGATTACTAAAGTCAACATCTGTCCATATTCCACGTTTCTACGCACAGCGGTTACGGCTGTGCGTGCGTCTTACCTCAGTCAGTGAGGACAAGTCCTTTTATATATATATATATATATATATATATATATATATACCTTGTCATCGTTTCCATCACCGTTTGAGCTAAAAAAAATATTTGTGATACATTACATTTAAAAAAATGTATGTGTAAATATTAAAGTGTAGAAATTATAGTACCTATTGGTCTTAATGCGGGACTAATATTTATTTTGTAAGCAGTTTCACCTGTTTTCACTCAATATCTAGGCCAAACCAATAAATCGATTTTATTGATGATTAGCACCTAATAAAATTAGTTAACTTGAATATATTATACTGAATTTACTGAATAGTAATTTCATACAATAATATATTAATATTTTGCCATAAATTGAAAGTTACAATAAAAGACTATAACATAAATATAAATATAATAATAAATATCACCAATTCTAAAATAAAGTAGTTTTCAATTGTCTATCTGTGTGTGGAACAGTTTATGTTGGAGCCAGTCTGGATTGACAAACTGCGGCCGCGAACAAGAAACTGTCTTTAAATAGGCTGAAAGTGGAAAAAAGAACGGACTACACACATAGCTCTCTGTTATGTATTCATTATTAAATTTTGAACTATTTTCATTTCTCTTCTCTACGTTGAGGTGCGCCACTCAACCCGCTATATCTCAAAAATTAAGTGGCAAGTAAAGAGATTTAACACTAAGTTGCCTCCTAATGTGAAAAAGCATGGAGTTATTTCTAGAAATAGATGAAAATACATCACGATTTAAATTATAATCATAGAAAAATACAGGAAGTCTATTTTAAATTTATTATCGAATCGTAGTTTTATTTCGTTACGGCTCTTATCGTTTCGTTTTACACGTGGTTGTATCGTAAACTATAGACTCAAGGACGCCATGGCGATATTTCTTTCATAGCTGTAGACGATGTAGTACGCAAATACGTCATACCTGTAACTAATATTGACACATGTACATACGTGGATTTATAATTTATATCGTTATTTTATTACGTAAATGCGTTTTTATGTACATATATTAAATGACCGTATTATATTGTAAATAATAATATATTTTTATATTTGTTTTGGTTTTAATTGCACACGTGTACTAACTTTATCGTATATAAATTTTTTTGAATATGATTTTGCTTCTTTTGCAATAAGAGATACAGAGAATTGTAGAGACTACTGAGGATTGTTACAGTAAGTATGAAGAAGAAGAAGAAGAGAATGAGTGATGAAAGAATGACAAAAACGTTTTGTGAATTATGGAATAAGAGTCACGAGAGTCAGTCCACTCAGTCAAATTTACAAATACCAAAAAGTAAACTGAGTTGGACTCGAACCCGTAACGTCAAACAACTCGTTCCCAATATTTCCACTGGCATTTGCTATCAAACCAGTAGTAACACTAAATATAAACTCACGCTAACAAGACCAAAGGTCAACGCATTAAAGTGTTGTTTAAAATAAAATAATTGCGGGATTATATTTATATAAATGTTGCTAGGGCGCTATCGAATGTGCGCGAAACTCGATAGCAGCAAGTGGAAAATAACCACTTGTACTAAAAAAATACATTATTATTAACTTAATTGGCATAAATAAATATATATAAATGTTTTTAACTGATATCACCATTTTTAGGGTTTTATATGTTTTACCCACAGGTTAAGACGGAACCTTGTGAGTAAGACTCCGCTGTCCATCCGTCCGTCTCTCCGTTTGTCATCAGGCTGTATCTAAAGAACTGCTAGAACTAGCTAGACAGCTGAAATTTTTAAAGATGATGTATTTCTGTTGCCGTTATAAAACAAATACTAAAAAGTTACTACTTTATGTATTGCTACTTTATGCATTACTTTATGTAGTACTGGTAGGTATATAAATGCAAAGATTAATAACTCAGTATAATAAAATATTTAAGAGACTCTCATACAACAAACGTATTTTTTTTTCCGCATATAGCTGATAATATAAATTTGGATAAAATTTCACTCCAGACTTATCATATCTATATCGTGTCCTACACAGATATGCATATTGTATCTAATGCATTGATATGGCAACGATTGTCATAATTTACTATTAAAAAGGTTTTTCTGAATCCTAAAATGTAAAATTTTAGGTTTATAGCTTAAGTGGCAGACTTCAACGCCGCTCTTTGCTCGTTACCAGAGAGAGACCATGAAAATAATTTATTCTAATAAGTAGGAATCGAACCTACAGCCGTACAGATACTACGCCGCCGCATTACGTCGGTATTTGTTATATAATTTTAATGGTTATAAATGTGCATCACTTACAGTATCATTTCTTGATTACAAGAAACTAACGTATGAATAAGATGGAAAAAATATAATTATTACTACAGAAGATGATTTTGTTTTAACTTTAAGTTTATTGCCATGTTAGTATGATAATAAGTTTTAAAAATAGCATTTTACTATCTTGGCATATAATTGTCAACCTTGGCCAAATTTTTCTCACTGCGCACTGCAGGACCTACTATATAAAAGATCTTCAATGATATAAAGTAATATATTGAAAAAGCGTAATATCTTTTTCATATAGACAAAGAACAACATGTTCTACCACCAAAGGTTCTACAGCTAGGGATGAAAAGTATATAATTTTTCTATTCTTTTTCGCATTATTCCAGGATGAGTTATAACAAAAAAATAATTTTTGAACTAAATACAATGTAAAAAAAAAACAATAATATACTGTGAAAAATCACGTGGTACCATCACATGACCCATTATTTACGACTTTTTAATAATTATTTTTGGCAAATGCCCATCAATTGGTGTCGGCGCAACAGTTCTTAAAGTTCAAATTCGTATTCTCTACCACTCGCCTCTACATTTTACATTATAGACTCTATGATACAATGTTTAAATACATTATAGAGTGTTATCTGTGAAATATCACAGTTGAGCACTCTGTCACGAGTGCGGAGTAAACAGAAAATGGTTTAAAAATAACAATGAGAATGTATACGTACCTGTACTGTATATTTTGAGATTATTTTTAGTCCAAGTATCTTTCTTTTGTCTCTATATATTTTTGGCAGATGGAAAGTCCGCGCTTGCATGAATTTGTGGGCGTGGTTCCTTGAAATATGCAATACTTGTATGTTAATGAAGGAGGTAAATTTTGTGCTTACAAGTGTCATGTTACAGTGTATTAGGTTTTTATTCATATTCGTGAATCATAATTTTGCTTGGCATGGTCATGGTCATGGTATTGAGTGCCGGAACTTAACGCCGTGCATTGTGTCGACACCAGAGCGAATGAAAATATTAAATATTTAATTTCCTCGAGTGAGAATCGATCCTACAGTCACATATTTGTGAATTTTGCTTCGAGTCTAAATCCGTATTTAACTGTCAGATCTGAGGACGGAAACGGCATCTCAAGATTTTATATAGAGTTATATAAAAAACCGGCCATCGAATGTGTCATGTCAACCCTTAGTTATTTCAATTAGGGCGAAGATAATGGAGTTATACATATAATAAAAATATATATTTCAAGCCAATGATCCTCCTTGATATACATTAGCGTTCGCGCTGAAAACCCCGTTAACATGTTTCAATTTTGAGTAACGGTCCAAGAACAGTTTTGTTTAATATTCCCAAGGCGAGGAAAATAATCCGATTTCACAAAGAAGCTTCAGAAAACGTTGAATAAATGATAAATAGATAAGGTGATCCCAGTTATAAAATGCTTCATTTTATGGGAAATGGGTCATAGGTAAGCGAGATACTGCAAGTTCAGTTTTTTTTATAAATTATATAAAAATAATAGGTAATGCCATTGTTGCAGTTTTAAGTGTTGTTGGCTTTTATTATGTAAAAGTCAAGGCGGACCAGGGTACGGGTTACCCCATGGAGAGTAAACACCGCTGCCCAACACCCCGTGCAAAACCAGAGAAGCTACAGATGCGTTGCCGGCATTTGAAGTGGAGATAAAGTTTTTTTAAAGTACTCGTTTCGAACTAGAAACACTGCCGAAGATGAGCCTTTCCACAGGTGCTTGGTGGGTGGAAGGAGGTTCATGCGTGGCAGGGGTTGCTGCAGAGCATATGCCTCGTTTGCCTTGTCCATAGCGTGTAGTGTGCCCTCCCCAGATTTTGATAAGGGTTGCTATGTCGTCACTATTAATTCGACGGTGTTTTAATTGTTATCAAGTGTTGATTCGGAATATATAAACATTTTATGGCGTATGGCTGATATATGAATTTTCACGCTTTGTTAATAATACAAAGTGTGGCGTTGAGTTCCGCCATACATTACATATCGTCACGGAGCTATACACTAAGTTCTCTCTGCATTATGCGGGAAAAAGCGCAAAATGCGGGAAAAGGGAAGTTCTGCCACTCCACACGCAATACCTCCAGAATTCGGCAGAAAGTGGGAAACAGAGTGTCTCAACAAGATGTGCGGGATACAGCGTGAAGCTGATTTTATTTTTTGTTTCATGTAAAGCAGGGTAGGCAGAAAGAACTTGTTCTGTTAAAGTAAAAAAAGAAACAATTTTCTTATATAATCACCCCCCGAGAGATTATATAAGACAACCATCCAGGTACACATACAGATACTGTACCACGATGGCAAAAATATTTTTAAAAATATAATAAAACATGTGTAATACAAATTCAAAAACGACGATATATTACATGGTTAGTTTGTCTTATCCTCCTTTCTTACTCAATATTGAGTAACAGCAAAAATCTAAAATCTACATCTTATGGAGGAAAGTTTTCCTACCTCTTTATATAAAAGTACAATAATAATAATTCAATGAATTCTTGTTAGCGGGCCATCCTATAAGGCCTGGTTAATTAAAACGCTAGACTCGACGCTTTCCAAACTAGGCATCGAGGACAACTGACTCATCGAGTGCCATCGCATGGAAACCTTAGGTTTTTCCTCAGATTTCTACATGCGAAAATATATTTTGTATAAATGAGGATACAAGGAAAACAAGGATAACATTAGTTTTGCATAATTATAAGATTTTTTTGGGATAGGTGTTAGGCGTCTTTTAGAGACAAAAATACATAATTGATTAGTTAGCTTTTTCCTACTTGTAAGAGGATAGGCAGAACGGGAACCACGGAAATCTAGTGCTAAGATACTCCATTTCCTTTCAGTCATTTCCATTCTCCAATTTCCGTCGTCTCTTGAAATATTTAAATTACGTTTATCATTTCGCCATAGATAGATGTCTAGTATAAGCGTCACAGTAACTAATGAATATGTATACAAAAATTTATATCTATTATCACTTAATGTACAAAAAAATCCTTATAATAATTACAAGACGAAACTGGATCGTATAGGTTATCAGTCGTTTTAAGAATTAATTAGAAGCGTAGTACAAAATGCGTATTAATATAGCTTGTAATTGATACTAGCATTTTTTTTATTAATAAAATTTCCTATTGTACTGTGATCTGATTTAGAGTTTGTCATTTCCTCCTCACCGACCTTCGATGAGGAGTGACTGTCGCCTTGAACTGTGCGTCGAGACTGAGAGTCTAATTAAAATGTATTTTTCCATCGTTACACCTTGTATTTAATTATTTATGTTTATGTACAGTGTCTCTGTCAGTTAAGACTTAATGTCTCTATAATTAAATAAGTTGTAAATCTTCGCCACAGCATGCTGTGGTTAAACCAATGAAAAACGAATTAGTTATAAGACCCAAGATTTTTATATTTTTCGTGTATATAATAAAATTCCGCAGTGTATTGTTAGTTTGCCACTATCAAAATTTAAAATATCTGTAAAAAAATCTAACAAGTAAAGCTTATTACACTGTTTAAGAATATTTAGAGGATAAGCATGTATAGAATTAATGTTTATTTAATGTAATGTAGGATAGCTGCCAGCAAATGTAATAGATTGTACCATTGATTTTGAAAAGAGCAACTGTTGAGTTTCTTGGCTCTCTTCGGCTCTTCTCAGGAACCGGTGGTAGCTTTTTGTTTATATGTTCATTCGACGATTCAAAATTGCTTATAATAATTGCTTATTTGAATAAAGAATATTTTGAATTTGAATTAGAATATAAAAGGCCGTGGCACAGCGGCACAAGGGTGTGACTGTATCGCGACGGTTGCGGGATCGATCCCCATCCATTGAGGAAGTTAAATATTTATTTACGTTTATATTTCCATTTCGTCGCGCTGGTGTCGAGGCAAAGCGCGGCGTTTATTTCTGCCAATCAACACGCAAAGCCTCCACAATTGAGCAGAAAAGAAGTTGGATAATGGAAGAATGGGAATGGAATGGAACTACCTACCTACCCTACTATGTGCGAGATACATACATGAACTTAAAAAAAACTAACGATATGCTTTTTATAGAACGCTCAGCTTAAACTACGGCCTGATTCACTAATCGGGATATGGCAGCATGATAAGTTTATTTCGCACTTCCTCACGTTTGTCAGGACTGGTCAAGTCACGATTATTCTTTCTCAAAAAAAACCGAATTTCTCAAAATTATTTCTGTTTTTTCCATATTTGGAATGAGACAGTTTCGATTAATTATCGTCGTTCCTACCCACAAAATTATATATTTTAATATATTTATATACTTTCTATGAGGCCATCGTCACGCAGAAGCACAATCATGCGAATGTAAACGCGGCAGTTATGGGTTCAATTCCTGCTCGCTTTGGCAAAGCGCCTTGCTGAGCTCCACCACTCAACACGCAACGCCTCAAAATTTTCTCTTAAATTAAACAACGGAAGTGAGGAACGGAGGATCTTATAGCTTCGTTCCCAGTAGCTCTACCTACTCAGTAGTTGCTATGTGTGCGAACTAAAACTGAGTGAAGCTATTTAGCTACGTTAAAAAGATCTCAGACTCTTTAATAATGTTTTTAATTACCTATATTATGATGCGTGTTAGTTGATCTTATTTTCTTCTGTAGTAACATTTGAAAAGCCCTGCCCCAAACAGTGTAACGCGTAGGTACATGGCACCTGACCCCATGTTGTACACTATTTTTAGAGCATCCTATTTTTATATTAATGGAATGATCGCTGAGTAATAGTCGATCGTGTTGGCGTCACGTCCCGCCCCCCACAGCTTCCAGTTACCTGGAATTAGGGCTGTGACGTTCGTTTCACGGAATATTCGGCTATAAATCGATTTTAGCAAAGTTTTCGATTAACTTTCCGGGAATTTGGCGGAGATTGTGCGATTGAAAGTGTGTTTACGTAAGAGACTATTTTGTAATAATAAGAAAACATTAGTCACAGATTTATATTTTTACTGAAATGACGTAAAGGTGTATTTATTTATTACATTTATAACGGGAACCAATTTAAATAATCTATATAATTTGGAGTACGTGGTGTAGTTGAAGCTACCTGGCTGAATGTGACGTTGTGAATAATCTTTCTCGTAACAGTGCTGGCTTTTTAACCGACTTCTGTAAGAAAAGGAGATTATTAATTCGACTGTATTTTTATTTAATGGGTTCGACCACCCAACACGCAGTGAGTATAAGCAGGGTAAAGCAAGAATCGAAAAAAATATATTAAATAGATTTGCTTACTAAACGAAATATTATATCAACAGATTATCTTCTGTCTGCCTATACTGAATGAAAAAGTATATCATATTTTATTTATGAACTTTATAAAAATTATAATTCTGTAAACAAGACAAAAAGATACAATTTGAAAACGGTGCATTATTCATCCGTTATTTTGGAGGGCGATTGACTTGCAAATGTCTACGAGTAGGTGCAGCCCACGGTGGGGGGTGCTGGGTACAGACTACAGATGGCGACAATTCGGCCAAAACAATGAAAAACATCATTCATATTTGATTTTATGTAAACGACCAACTTTCAGAAGTTTTCGCTTTAGATTATGGAATATGGAAATTCTGGGGAATTTATAATTTTATGGCATTATCGTTTTTTTTTTGTAAATGGGGTTGAAAAAAAAATATTAAAATGAATCGAATGTATAAATATCATTCATGATCAGACAATTGCCAACTGTGCCATTATACCATTTTAGATCTTTAAAAAATTATTCACATTATTTTTTGTCGCTGCCAGGTGTCGTCTCTGTATGGATAAACGATTGTTTGTGTTAGTTGACTACATAAATATCTACTTGTTGTCCATAATGTTTGGACTACTTATTTTGTTATTTATTTTATATTTAATACTTTTATCAGTAAAACTTAAAAAGAATTATTATATATTCTTTTAAAGAAATTTAAAAAAAACAATTTATCTCTCCTCAAGACGCTATAAATCTATATAAGTTTTAGTTATTAACTATTTAGATTTAGATTACTAGAGTTTGATATAAGTGAAAAATCTTATAATATTGCTATAAATGATAATTATAATAAAGATGGGTATTTTATAATTTAACAATTTTTTTGGACTATTTAATGGAATTTTGGATTAAAATATTTTTATTGTTAAGAAAACTCATCCATGCGGTTAAGCCAACTACGCTACTAGTTCCCATCCCACGGTCGAGGAATTTTGATGTAATTGTTACATTTTTTTTACGCAGCATCCGCTTACTCCCGCCCCTTTGTATGTCCAAGTCCCCTGATAAAATGTTCATACAGCTGTTATTTGTTTTTATTGTTCTTTTGCTGTATTTTATGTATTTTTTTGTGTAAAGAATATCTTAGAATATACTTTAATTCACACAAATTAGTTAATGCAAATAATGCTATGGAGCAATGTTTACATCTTATTCTTTATATTACAGTCTTGTTTCAAGAAATCTCTTACAGACCTTCAAGTTTTCATAAAAAATGAATACTACTAATAAGAAAAGGGAAAAACAGAATGGCAAGAATGTTAAAAAACAAATTAAAAAAGCTGAAGAGTTTGTTTATTTGAACGAAACTACTTCATATTTTTCAAATTGAAATATTAATACTATGTTCGATACTTAGTGTTAGTTTAATCTGTAGTAAACCGTACCGGAGTTCATAACGCCAGAGTTTACATATGTATCTAAGTACAATAATAAATAGATTTGATTTCTTGTATCTGCTTACTGTATTCATATATTTTTTTCATAATAAATATTCATTTCAATATAAATTCTTGATAAATTTATAATGAAGTATAATTTTCTGAATATTACTTAACATACAAGTCTATTATTGTTACCTATAAAGATGTCAACGTTTTTCCCCTCATTCTGTAAACAGGTACAGTGTCGGTGAGACGGTGACGGCTCTCACGCTCGATTGTGTGTCAAGTTTTTTAAATGAGAATAATTACTTTTTGGTAACCCTGAGAAACTATTTAGCACCGTTTTAATTGTTTAAACTTTTTACTCAAATTTGATTCGTCTGTAAACATTAATAGTAATTAAAATATTTGCTTTGTCTATGATACTGTTATGATTGTCATATAAATATAACTTATTCTTATCTTCAAAATCAAAAGGTACACTTTTTTCGTATATCCACTATCAACTGGTACTGTATTCTCACGCGAAAAGTGGAGAACAGATTTTTAACATTAGGTTGCCTTTGCATATATAGGTACATATATTGTCGTCTCTGTATAAGTTCACATACAAATCTTACCCTTCTTTTCCCTCTGTCAAGAAAAATGTAATTCAGTTAAGTATATAGCAATGCTTATATCACTCAGATCATGTTACTTGTTGATCGACAACTGATTGAAGATCTGAGCAAAGACGTTAGAAGATGCCCGTGTCCTGAAGCTGATATCATAATTATCATATCAGCCTCAGCCATCATCATTATGATGGTGATGACGATGAAACTGATTCTTAATTTATATTATAATACAAATGTACTACTACATGCATATATTTAAAATAAAAAAAATCTTTTTCAAATTTCGAGAAATAACAAAAGAGTGCTTCATTCATCAATATATGAGCGTAAAGTCTGTTAAAATAACATAAATCAATAGACCCTCAGTGTTCTTTCATTGAATCACTTCAGTGGTTCGATGATTCAACAATCTTGTACGAGTTGTTTTATTGACGACGTCAATTTGACGTCCGACCATTGCTGGGAGGTCCCAATTTTCTATTGTGAATCATTTTTTACTTTACTTAATATGGGGTTAAAGTCATTCTTATAAGGCTATGTACTACTATAGATCAAAAACTTTTTTCTTTTACAACATATACTAATATTATATAATAACATTATTTGAAGTAATATTATATAGTTAAACAACTAGTGGTAAATGATAGTTAAATAATGAAAGTAAACGTAATGCAGGTATAGTGACTTATCTCCTTCAGTAAATAATACAGAGAACTATATCAACTCAGAAAGAGCAATCTGACATATGTAAATACTATGGGTTGTTTGCTACAGCCCCCGCTCGAGTTGATTTAGGAGCTTCATTTTGAATGAATCTCTAGATATATATTGACTATGATGTAACTATACTAGTGAATTAACTTGACTTTACCTGTTAACTCCTGGCGTTTGTTGCTAGGGTCTGCCTATCTACTTAACCTTCCTTAATAAATTGCACGGTTTCTAACGTTCGCGATGATCAATTTATCTCTGATGGCCGAGTAAAATACCCGAGAATAACGAAATTATTACTAATCATTAGTTTCTTTCACCTACAAAACACAAAAAATACATTAACTAAAATAAAAAAATCTAAGAAACATAAACAAAATATACAAACACATTATCAAATTAAACAAAGCGAAGCGGATAAATTGCAGATATTATTCGTGACTTCCTTAATCTGAAATAGACCGACTGTGCAGAGTAGTGTACAGTGTGCAGGTGCTAGCAAGGTCAGCGAACTCTTACATAAATTATGTTATTTAACACTCACCGCACATTTATAATATATTGTGCTATACTCAATGTATAATAGTGAAATTGACATTATCATGGCAAATTGAAACGGCATCTGACTGTAGAGGCAAGAGTCATGGATTCCATTTTCAGATTAAAGAATGGTTGTTTTAAAAATAATTTTCGTTTTCCGGTCTAATAAGATACCGAATACACTAATTTTCTACAAAAATATGAAGCTATAATAAAAATCCTTTCTACGTACATCCCAGTACTTATTCCCATAAGACACACTGCGAGCAGTGTATCAAATAGGTTCATTAATATTTTATTAGAACAAAAGTGTCTTTTTACGTTGAGTAATAGTTTATTTATTTTTAATGTAATTGGATACATACATATGGGCATAAGAAAATATTAATATTTAATAACTATTGTGAAATATAAGACTGTCTTAACTATCTAAGTCAGCCTTAGAGGGGAAGTAGTCGTAATTTAAATAAAATACCCCCATGAAAGGATTTAACCCACAGCTGCAGCTGTCGCGTTTACAGCCAAGCGCTGTGTAAAAATGGTAGAAATTGACAAAAACACGTGTGACAAAGATAAGTCACCAGATTCCTTTCATTGAACTTCCTTTTTCACTTTTCTTCTTCTCTAAGAGAACCTTTTTTGCAGATATTGCGTGTTGGTAGGTGGGGCTCGACGTCGCGCTCTTCCTTGTAAGGAGAACGAGGGAAATAATTTATTCCTCCGAGTGGGAATCCAATCCACAACCGTCACAACGACAAGCACATGCTATATCGCTGCGCTGCGACGTCACGGATCTAACACGTTTCAATAATATCCGTAGTATTTTCCACCGAGCAAGCAGGTACAAGTTCCTTGAACAGCTACCTACGTTTGCATTGCAGTACGACCTTCACGCTTCTTAGAAGAGTTTCATTAGATCCTGGACATTGTAAATATCAATCAATCAATCAAATCAGCCTTTTGTGTCCCACTGCTGGACATAGGCCTCTCCCGGGGTGCGCCATTGTAAATATGGACGACAAATATTCGAAAGGGCGTGGCCGATTTGTTTCTAATTAATTTAATAAAACTTTTAATAAAAATAAAACGTAATTTGTGTTTCAAGAGCCTAAAACAACGTATAGGATAGTTGATTTAAGCGTTTATAAACTTCATAAATTGAATTTTGTAAGAACAACTTTGAGTCTCGTACAAATTACATGCCTAGAGATAATTATGTTTTTGTTGTAAGTCTAGTTCTGCTATTTAAGCAGAAGGAAAAAACAAAACGTATAGCTAACAATTTAGAAAATAAAAGAAAAGAATAACAATAGATACGAATAACTTATAATTAAAAAGAATCCATCAGTTACTATCCAATTGCTCTTAAACACGTTTCTAGGCTAGATAGTTCAACTACTCTAAAAATTCAAAAACTACATAAATATTACATATTTGAGAAACAAATAAACTTAATTTCTTTAATTGTATAAATTAAAAATAAATAATGATAATTTTTCATCATGATATTTCATCATTATTTAACAAGCGTTGTAGACGGCGGCCTTTAAATGTTATCTATAGGTCAGTTGTATTGTTTAAAAGACCGTTTTCTTTTTTATATTATAAGATTAAAGACATAATAAATTATTATGATGATACTATAATACTATAATAACATTGATGATGTACATTTGAGGCCAGTCGTACCGCAGGAGCACCAGCGTGCGATTGTAAACGTGACAGGTTGTGGGTTCCATTACCTCTTGACGACGATTTTCTTGCTCTGTTAACGAGGAAAAGCACGGCGTTGAGTTCCGCCTGTGGGGAACGAGGTGTCTGAACATTCGGTTTCCAGATTTCCACTGCCTACCCTGCTCATCAGCGTGGCCTTTAAGTTCTTGATGTAGGCCTCTCTTAGGCGTGAGGTCGATCTCTAGCTCTTCGCTATTATAGGCGTAACATAATTCATTGTTATTATATTTGTAATAAAATATAATCTTGATAAATAATAGTTATCTAAAAGACGTTATCCTTCGCCCAGTCCATTTACCTAATAGTTTTATCTCATACATTTGTAATGACAAAAGAACAAACACTGTTGACATATAGCTGTTCTTTTCTATCGTGGGAAACATAATTTGCAATGGTTGTTGCATGCTGTATTTACCGTTGCAATAGTAAAAAAATATTGAATGAAAAACTTCAACAAAGTTCATGAATGAAATTCTTCAATCTTGAAGGTTGTATATTTTTATTATTATGAACTAGTTTATATTAGTTACAGTTATTATCACAATAAATGCCTATATATTTTTTTAGTATCTAAAAACTTTATTTTAATTGATGAAATAAAACAAATAAACATTATTTTTAATTCGAAACTAAAAGTGTTTTACAGTGTTAATATTTGTAATATAGGTACTAAACTCGCACGGCAGATACCCTCAATTGTTAATTTAACGTGAATACGATACGTAAGGTACAATAATACACCACAATTTCCGACGTTTCCGACGTTTCCTTTATTACAATGAATAGGAGATAACGTTGCGTAATGCGAGTGCTGAATGAATCGTTGTTGATCGCTTTCTATGGGAAAACACCTTCAGTTAAGTGTGAGAATAAACGAGTATCTATAGTGTATAACGTAAATACCACAAGGATGTATTGGGAAGAATTTTTGTATATTGTCATGTCTTTTTGTTTAAAACAAAGCAATCAAAGCTTCTCTTTTAATTCCTTATCTTTTTTTTACTTTCATACTGTATCCCGAAAGTAGCCGACAAGGCAGAGGGAACCTGGGAACCTAGTATTAAGACGCCCCCATTCCCATGCGTGTTTAGTAGCAGAACTCAATGTCGAAATAAACAGCTTTATGGTTTTTTTCGCTTACTATGGTAGTTGGAACCTAATATTAAGTCACTCCATTTTCCACACAAGGCCCAAATTTCAAGTCATCGGATGATTTTGTCAATGAAACAATTTTAATTTTAAATATTGCGTAACAATTAAACCTTTTTGGATGTGAAAGAATTTATGTAAAAGGAACAAAAAAGTACCTTAAAGTAAGAAATATTTCATATGAATATTTCATATGACTTAAAATATTTGTAAACCTAGTTTTTGTACCAGCATTCATTCCCATGGTAATGGCCGAACATGAGAACAAGTGACATTGCTTTCCAAAGCTCAGTAATGTTGACCTTTCGTGACTGCACAACCTGCCAGTATTATTACATGTAAAATATTTATAACAAATATTTTACATAATACTAGTTACTAGTACTAAATAATAACGGAAATCTTATTATAATCAAAGGATTAACTTTTATATAAATTGTCTTGTCTTTAAAGTGCGTGAGACATGAAAATGGTTTTTAAAATAAGTATTTGCAAGACTGGAAATTAAATCCGCAAACTATGCCTATACATTAATATACTTAAAAAAAACACAAAATATTACAGAAAAATTATTATTTGACAGTAAAATAAATCAAATAAATGTCTTCAAAATAAATATTATTTTTTATCTCTTCCTCATAGCATCAATACAATAATATCTTTAAGAGATGTAAACTGACACAAATTTATTTAATAGATAAGAACCAACTTTGCAGATCCGTCACTGTCCTGTCTCAGTGTCAGTACTAACCTAGCATAAACACGGCTGATAGCAGCAGTATGACTATCACTCAAGCTATGCCTGATTTTCGATATTATGTAAGGGAAGTGTGTTTCATAGATTGTATTGTTTATCTCTAGGCGACATTTTTTCTCTATATATAAAAAGGTTGACTTAATTTTATAGGTTTTTTAGCTAACCGCTGTATCCCACACTTAGTTGGGTAGGCACAGGGAACTCAATTTCACAACCAATACCATAATACCAAAATTAATTTAAAAAATGTAAAACCAAGATTAAAACTATAATTATGAAAATAAAATAATTATAATTTTGTAAAACGAAAATCCCATTATAAATTTATAAAAATATATTATTTACATTGAAAATAACAAAACAACGTAAGGTGAAAACACCGAGGTAGCTTGTCGGCAGTAGGAAACACACGTCGACCTAGAATCGAATACAATACCTTTTAAGTACCGCGTCGAGTGATAGCAGACTATCTACATATAAGGACACAAATACGAACTGCGCAGTTCACTAAATTTATCAATTTTCCATTATGATTGATTGTATTTTCAAGAAATAACATTTACAATCATTTATAACTTAACTATAATGATTAAGGAGGGCAGTTGTGACGCAGGGGCACTTAAATGTGGCTGTAACTAACGGTTTTAGGTTCGATTAAATTAAATATAAGTTTATCTTAATTCATATGATTGTCACAGCAGAGGATGCAGATCCTTCCACTGAATCCATTTGAGACTAAAATAGACAAATGAATAATTAATCTGAATTAATTGTTTCCTTTGAGGTTTATCATGTATAGAACACGCATATTCTTAAAAAGGAAAATGTCGACATCTGACAGCAAATACAAATTATACAGCAACATCTAACATTCATTAAAAACTGCTCGTATTTACAAATTTTTAGTTTCACACTGCATTCCGGCTTATAATAGAGCAGGCAGGGGAAACCCTTCATTCCCCAATTTCATAAAAAAATAACTTTCCCGAGAGGAAATCGATCCCACAACCGTCGTGGTGACAGTCGCGCGCCTGAGTCACTGCGCCACGACGGCCCAAGTTCAGTTTATTTAATTAAAATAAACTTATTTATTTATTAGCCACTAAATTCACTAAAAGAAAAACATATTTTAATACTCGATCTTGCAATCTAAATATTGTACTACACATAATAAAACATATTTTCAAAGCAAAGCTGATATTATAAAGGTACATATTTTATGTATTCTGTACTTAAATTTATATTTGTAATTTTAAAAGCATTTGCATCGCCTAATAAATGTATTGTATTTCGGGCATATGGTAGAGTAGTGACCGTTCGTTAACCCTTATTTCAATATTTTGAAACGCAATAATAATATGTAAAACGGAATTCATTCATCCATATTTACAAATATATATTAAAAATATTTATAAGCTTGTGGCGACATATTCTACTTAGCAATTAAATTAAAGAGGTCGGCGAGGCACATACGTACAAGCGTGTAAACGCGACTGTTGTGGGCTCGATTCTCACTTAGGACTTTCATTTGTTCATTCTGGTAACCAGGCAAAGTGTAGCGTTGAGTTCTACACGCAATGTCTGAAAAATTCGGTGGATAGTGGTCCTATTTTTCCCTCTCCCTACTCTGTTATGAGCGGTATACAGCGTGAAAATAAAGATAAAAATGTCATATCATATCTATATATTGTTTATTATTCTTTCTTCAAAAATAACGCACTTACAGTAACTTTCTTCATCACCATCTTTATTTTCCTTACTACATCTCTGGATTTGAATCCACGACCATGTCAAATAGACAGACAGACAGGTAAAATCAACGTTGTCAAGTACTCGTATTTATTTATGTGTACTACCTACTTCAAAAACTTTCTTATCTATACATTGTATAACTTAGATGTTAGAATTCCGGTCAATACGTAGAGTATGCTATAACCGACCCGCTTAGTACGTGTATAGAGTGATTTAATAAAACCACGTAAATTTAGAAGCCAATCATTGGGAAGTGTGTTCGAGTGTGTGTTAATATATGAAGTTAAAAAAATGTAAATTTAGTGCGTAAAGGAGATGTAAATCCGCTTACTGAGAAAGAAGATGCTAAAATTTTTGCATTATGTAACATAAATATTAATAGAGGTACTAGCGACCTGCCCGCGGTTTCGTTCACTTGAATAAATTATTTATTTGTTAAGGAAATAAATATAATTCATTCCCCAAACGGCGAATTGAACCCACAACCGTCGCATTGCCAGTCACACGCTCTGCCGCGGCACCACGACGGAAGCATATAATCACTTTAGAAAGAAATTAAATGTCTCCCACAGGCAGCCACACAGTGCCTGCATATCTTCAGGGACGGAGTACCCTCTTCCCTACCCACCCGGTGTCACTGTAAAGGCGCAACGTAAGCCAAAATAGGGCAGCATTAACCTCAAAACCGAAAAAAAAAGAAAAAAAAATATGTTCCTCTTTTTAAATCTGACCAGTCGCTAGATCTATAAATACTTGTCATAATTTAAACTCGCGTCACACGACAAATGTCCATGCAATAAATAATGACACAATTTTAAAACAAAAATATATTTTTTTCTTAGTATCACGCTATAAGCGCTAGTTACGTTCGCCGGATATAATTGGTTTCTGGCAGACACGCTGGCACCTTTAGTCTGCTCCACTTGTTCCAGCCATTTAACGTTTTATGACCCATTGTTATCCCAAAAATGGTATTGTAGCTTCACGTACATTGTATAAGACATGAAAAATGTAGAGGATACCCTATGAATAGTTGTGAATTGGTATTTCCCTCGGGTAATTTTTAATTCAATTATGAATTTCTGTTAGTTTAGATAAATAAATTGTAAATAATAGATATGAAAATGTAAATATATTATAATACCCTAATCTAGTGATCACCTACGTACTGTAAACCCAGATTGTGGTTTTGACTTCCTCTCGACGATACGAAATATATATTTTAATTTCTTCGCTCCGGTAAAGCGGCAAAGCGCGGAAAGTTGGGTTCGGTAGAGTCTTAACACTAAATTCCTAGGCTCCCTTTGTACCCTGTAGGTGGTAGGTGGAGGATACAACTAAACAAAACATAATATATCTTGTAGAAATACATTATGTTTTGAAATAAGAATATCTGCTACCTGCGGCTTCATGCACGCGTGAATAGATAAAAATAAGCAAGACTAGTGCTAAGTCTGTACTCATACGTTATGACAAATAAGAACACCACGAAAAATACCTCAGGAACTCAGAACACATTTCCTTGTATCCAATAAAAAAATACTTTTTTCATTTCGAACCAATAGTTCCTCAGATTAGTGCGTTCAACTAAACAAATTCTTTGGTTTTATCTATATATATAAAATCGAAAGGTCACTCACACACTCATCACGAAATCTCAGAACCTACCAGAGCTAGGACTTTCAAATTTTGCACGGAGGTTAAATATAGGACGTAGGTGCTCGCTAAGACTTTGGGAATTTGCAATATTCGATTTCTAAGGGGTTGTTTTTGGGGTTGAAAGTTTGTAAGAAACTTCATTACTACAAGTGCTAGACGTCTCAAATTTTGCATGGACGTCACTTATAGTCCTATAAGGTAGGTACTCATGGAGACATAAATTAATAATAACGTAGTTCACGCCGGCGAAGCCGCGGGCGGGCGGCTAGTAGTATTATATAAAACTCTAAAAAAAAGTATACTCGTAGATTAAATTATCAATCGAACCAACAACCGTGACCAAACCATCATAACTTAAGATTAATAAATTCCTTAAATATTTAAAAAAAATAAACGTCACGTAGTATTAAGCGTCATAAGAAAATTGATAATTATTACAATCGTACAAAGTCACGAACTTCATTTTTTATTATTTTTTTTATTATTATTAGTTTTTGATTGTTTTTATTAAAAGGCTAATTTATTGCAAGAATATTTTAAAATAAATAAGTGTTTTTTTGGAACAGTTATATAATTCTAATAAAACAATTAAAAAAATAAAAAAATAAATAAAAATATTTATTTCAGTTCCACTTATTACATAGCTACATAGAAGTAATGAGACCAACCTAGTAAGTAACTAGTATAATACTAGTACTTGTAACAGGGGGCCCCGCTCTTCCATAACACTTTATACATTCGTTATGGAAACAAAAACAAAAATAAATGGGATATAATTATAGCTACTTTACAATACAAAATATATAGAAAACAAACAATAATAATAAATAACTAAATTAATGTATATAGATCAATTTAAACTAAAACGTGTGCATGTGTTTGTCTGTTCGTTGGTGGTGTGTGGTTGGGTATGCGTGTGTGTGTGTGTGTGTGTGTGTGTGTGTGTGTGTGTGTGCGTGTGTATGTGTAGTGCAAATTTAACGTCGCATCAGGGCTTCTGTAGAGTCATAATTTTCCAATTATATTATATTTTCCAGTAACATGAAAAAAACAATTCACTCGATGAAATGCTTTTTTTTTCTATTTTCTCGGCAATGAGACAAAATGCGGTGTTGAGTTACGTAACGCAATCTCTACAATCGATCTAGAGTCGGTGCGAGGGTAGCTAAGCGTCCTGGCGCAAAAAAAATTAACTCAATTTACTCAGCAAATAATTCCAAAACTCATTAGGTACCCCCCACACTGATATTGGTCAAGTGGACCGTATTAATTAATCAATATTTGCTTACATCCAGTTTTGTTTGTCGTTGTTTGCTAAAGCTATGTAACTAGATCACATATTTTATTATAGTGACGTCATTTTGGTTATGTTTACGTACCGTTACGGTTGTCGGTCGAAACATAAAACATAAACCGTAAACCATAGTAAATATTACACATTCATTACTCTTTTCTGGAATAATCCTTTTTTCTTTCCTTCGTAAATTGCAATATTCTAATTGTAATATTCTAGACCGTAGTAGTGCTCTAGGAAGAATGATCAAATTTATTTCATGAACTCGCTCTGGTGGACAAATTCGGTAGCGACATTGAGTTCCACCACTAAACAATATCTCGAATGATGGGCTGAAAATGGGGAAAGAATTGTTAGCACTTGGCACTGAATTCCCTCTACCTCATACTTGCTATGCTAAACAAAAAACTGAAGCTTCTTTTTTGAATTGATATCTATATATTTCTCGTATAAGTAAGTAATAATACTTTGGAACTAATCTAGCGTTCTAATCGTGACATGAATCTAGATAAATGTCGAAATGCCATTGTATATCTTAACCCTCACTTGTGATAATCTGTGACATAATATTTACTGTATTAAAAAAATAAAACCTTGATTATCTATGTTTATGTGTCACACAAATAAGCAAAAGATTTAAAGGTTGTTTTAAAGTGCCTGAATTCTTCTTAAATCTTGTTTTTAGCAGCAGGTTTGTTATCTACCCAGTAAATATCATAATATTTTATTTAAAGAATTTATTAATTTTATTTGAAAAAATCTATATAAAAACATATAATATGTAAAATAATAAGTATAATATATAAACACTTATAATTATTATATTCCAATATAGATTTTTCAATATATAAATATAAATTATATTTAAGATACACATTCTCATTTAAAATGTACATTTTATATTTATTATTTAAAGTCGAACGAACTTTTTCAAACAAACACATTTAATATACGCATCTTAAGTAACTTTATCTCAAAGATCAAACTGGATGTGTACAAATAGAGGTCAGTACCACCGGTTATTATGATTGTGGTTGTAAAAGGTTAAAAAGTTCAAGTTCCAGTTATCGTAGATAATTGTGTATTGAATGAAATGTACAGAAAAATTATCACGCTATTTCAAGGTCGTCTTAAAAATGTCATCATTTTGACTCTACCTTCTTAAGTTACGTGCAAAAAACAAATATCTATAGGTTTTTTCTTAGAAATAAATATCTTATTTAAATGGTACTTCTTGAAATTAGCGCGCTTAAACAAATATACTCTTCAATTTTATAATATTAGCTAAGATATAACACATGGCATTGGATATTGCATTGCTACTTCGTGTCAGTACAAGGCCTAGGACCGAGTTGCATCGTAATGTCGCGATGAGTTCATCCTCTCGCCTCATAAAGAAATTTGGTTGTTGCTAGCTGCAATATTTATATTATTTCTATGTTTTGTTTCAGATTCACGCTGTATCCCACATAAAGCAAGGTAGGCAGAGAGAAGGTAGTGTCAGGACACTCCATTGTACACTGTGAAATATTGTATATTGGGCGGCAAAACTGAATGCTTAAAATATTAATTAAGTTTAAAAAAAAACAATCGTGCTCTAAAAGTGAAACGTCTGCCTGATTAGCTGAGAGTGCACGATGTAAGGTTTTTAATTTGCATGTCAAATTATATGGACTAAGCTCAAGTGGAATTTCACTGTTGAGGTCCTAGACCTATCATGAGACCAGCGCGATGATACCAGATTCGAGATTGTTATATTATCACCTAAGCTAAGTATAAGTGCTAAGTTTCAAGATTTATAATTGTGGGTCAAATTCTGTTTCTTAATATTTGTTAACTATTAAAATCATCTGCTAAATTATTATTTATATTAAGTCCTTGAATTTAAGTGGCATAAAGGTACGTATGAATAAGCAAATTAACATTTAGTAGATAAGATTCGGTCGTATCCTTTTGCTCCAATTTTTTTAAGTTTTTTGGGTTATTTAGTAAATGTCATTTGTTTAATTTTTGATAAGTGTTGTAGCATTGAAAGTTGGATATTGCTAAACTAATTTAATAAAAAAACTTACTAAAGTTGTTTTTTATTTTTCGAAAAAAAATTGTGAAAGGTGTTGTTGATTATACTTTATGAAATGCAGTATTAAGTTTTTAAATTATAATATTAAAGAGATATTTAAACTGGTTTTCGCTCTACTTTGCTTATTTTTAATTAAATAGGGTACATACCAATTGCTGGAGTAAAATAATAAAGACAATGTACAGAACACAAATTTATTATGATCCTTACATTTATATACACATACATTCTAGTAAAAAATGTTTGGTAACAATATCTTAATATCACTTCACAGTTTTTGATATGACCTATGACCTTACAAGCGCACTGTAGCAAGTTCCGTCACTAGTATTCACTTTACGACTGCAGATCCGCTGGGTAATTCTGAACGTCTGGTCCATCAGGCTTCGAGAATCACTGCCTGCGATCTGCGTGAACAGGACCGGCTGAGCTTCAGCTTCTAAACTCCATCCCGTACAGCTTTTATCAAAAGCTCAGGGTTCCTCATCTTCAGATAGAGATGGTAGGGCTAGGGTTCGGCGCATTCTTTCTCTTCGTTGCGGAGAAACCGACTTCTGCCTGATTAGTTGAGGATGCATGATGAAGGGTTTCTCATTTTCAGGTTCATAGGTTTCTGACTCGGAGTCATCTTCAACTAGCGCTGGTAAAGCGTTCAGTTTCTGACGCTTCTCAGCAGCGCAGTCCATCTGTCTTCCACGGCATTTAGGCAACGCCGGGTAGACGTCCGCGTACAAAGCAGCGTGGGTTAGTTTCACGACCATTTTGATTTGTTCAGGATATGTATGTTCTCAACGAGAGCTGATTGTAGAGTGTGGGGAGGCGGTGAATGTAGCGCATTTATAGCCTCGCGGTTTGAGCGTGTGTGCGGCTGCGCGTCACAACGCACATACGCGCGGGCCGCGAGTAAACAACGCACAATGCTATCGGTACGTATGTGTGTGTATATTTGATGTCACAATTAAGATCATGCGCTTAGTTACGCGCTGAAACAATAAGATACACCTGTGACGTAGCTGGGCTGGATTTTGTCACCCTTTTTCATTTGAATATAGTAATGTAGAGTCTCTAGTGTACTGTTCGTGTTGGCATCTAATAGTTAGTTGTCCGTCTGTACGAGTATATGGTGAGCGCGATGTTAATAAAGCACAACATCATTTTGTAAACAATGTAATGAAGGTGCTTGTAAATTGTATATAAAACAATATATTGCGTAGAATAACAGTGGTAACCGTGATTCAGATTATTATAATAAATATTATATTGTATAGAGCTAAAGCTAAAAAAAAATATCGATTAAATATACAGAGAGATAATCATAATATAGAGTAAATTGATCATCGTGATAGTCATTTTCATACACCTTCAGCAATTTATTGAGGGTTAGAGAGCATTTAGTGGCATGTCACTCTATATCGACCATTAAATTAAACAAAAATGCGAATTTCTCCATTTTTCCCTTATTAATGATCTTTTTCATTAGCAGGTAAACAAGTAGATAACAGCGCTGCACTCAGAGTCGAGTGTTTACACGAAGTTGCACAGTTACTAGGATATTTTAGTGACCGTTCAATAGCACCGCTCTACACACACGTGCCACTACTCTACATGTACTAAATAGAGATAACGTAGCAACAGAATATTAATAACACTCATTGAGACAATTGACTCTATATTATATAGAGAAAGGAGTTTCGTTTCTATAGGAATATTATGAATCATGTTTCTTTATGATTATTAAAGGAAGGTTTATAACTTTTTTTTTTATTTGATTAGACTATTCGTGTGACAAGAAAAGAAATATTATTCTACTTTACTTAACCCCTTGTGATCTCATATTTATGAATTAAACTTGCGTTTTATATTATTATTGGTATTTAGGTATTTTTAGGCCGTCGTGACTCAGTAGAACGTGAACGTAGAACTTCTATGCTATGGGTTCAATCCCCTCTCGGAAGAATGGGTTCATTGTATGGTAAAAATTCTGACGAAAATCGGTAAACGGAGTGTTTTGATTCATGTTTTACATATATAACGATTTAGCAGATATTTGTGAGTATAAAGCAATTGTATCAAAGAGAGTAACGAAGGAAACCGAAGTGAGGACAGCATTTAGTCATCAGTTTTGATTGCTTAAGCGTGGTGTCGGCCGGAGTGACGCGCGTCGCCAAGCCGTGACCCAATTCGAAAGTCTCTTCGGTGAAATGTCAAAGGACATAACGGATGATCAATTTATTTCTATATTTTATGGTGGAAATTTGTTTTAACGATCTCGAATGGCTGAGATGTGCGCATATATACATATGTACGACCATTGCTGGTCGTCAGTTCGATTCGACTGTTCGTGCTGTTATCAGCATTGTAAGGAAGGGCACCTAGTGTTAAGATACTTCTTTCCCCACGCCCAGTTATTGGAACATTCCTTGTGGAGTGGCGGAACTCAACGCCGCACTTTATCTGTCACTAAACTGAGTAAATTATAGTCTTCCCCGAGTCATCTTTATAGTGTAGGTAGACCACGATTGCCTATATATCTATCTATTTTAAATATTTTTATTGTTTTATGGAAAAGAGTTTATGTTTATGCAATAAAAATGTAAACATACACTTTATTATTTCGGTTTATACTTAATAGACATGTCTCTGCCTTTTATGGTTTTATAGCTTGTAATAACAAAATAATTGATTCACTGAAATAAACTGTAAGTTGATACACTATTTTACTGACATCTGTTTGTTATTAAATTTAACTGTAAAATAAAATAAGTAACTGTAAAAATATCGCGTTGTACTTATGGCTAATTTGGTCATTTATTTAGCAATGTTATGAATTCATTCAATCATTCATTCAATGTCATATCATAACACATTATGACTGACTTATTTAAATAATAGACTGACTTATTTAAATAATAATAGAGTTAACTAGCAACTAGTATAAAACTAACAGTAATATTAGGGGTCGTTCTGGTGCCTGCAAACACGACGGTTGTGGTTTCAGTTCCCACTCAGGTGAATTATTCTCGATACAACGATAACGCGCGGCGTTAAGTTTCGCCATTCAACACAAAATGTCTCGAAAATTGGACGAAGTCTGGGAAATGAAATTTCATGGCTCTATTTTTGCGGGAGACAGAGTGATGAAAAAAAATATATAATATTTAACCGTATGCTCTATTATTGTAGGTGCCTTTAAATTGCTTTTATAATATTTAATGGGTAATTTGACTGTGAATTTTCGATCATAATATTGCGAATTAAAGATTTATAGTTTTTTGTAAATAAAAATTTAGAACGAAAATAATGTCCATGGTGCCAACGGGAAAAACAAATTTAACCAGTTTCGAAATTTTAAAAGCTTTTAGAGGAAAATGCTTTGAATGCGTTGTGTCTTCATTCAAATAAATTACTGTATACGAGAATTATGATTTTTATTTGTTTCAGTTCAGTTCTTTAATTATGTTGTTTCGAGCGTGCCAGTTGAGAACACGCGAAAGAGGTTGTAGTTAGAAAAGGAGATAACGTTATACAATAGAAGAATTCATATTTACAAGAGATTCAATTGGTTTCGCCAATTCAAAATATGACACACTCAAAGTCAAATAGATGTAAAAAATATATTATTTGTAGGAAATTTCCTATGGCAACGATTAATAGCATTTAATGAGAGAACTGTCTAATCAAGAGACAATGGCATAAAATATACTTGCAGAATAATATTTTTCAACACGTCTAAAAATAGTAAATATTCATTGATTTTCGTCCGCCTAATTTCCATTCAACGTGACTGATCGTTTCATGTGAAAAACATGTAAATTGCGTAAACTGAGAAAAAACACTTGTTTAGTACAGAACTTACTCTATGGTCTATGCTAATGAGGTAAAATGTACTGCTATTAATTGCATTGTTTTATTTAAATATTCTGACCTTTAAACGTCTAGACTGTGAAAAATAAACTACTAAGAAAGGAGAAGATGCAAACAAGTGTTTCTGTAATAAACTAAATAAATATGCATTTACAATATTTTTAAAACCCTTCTCTTCACGGCCCCCCACGTTTTAAAATTGCTTATTGAACGGCAAAACTCAACACTGCGCCTTGTCGTATTACCAGAGTAAAAATAAAAGTGTTACATTTCTCCAAGTAGAAATCGAACCCGCAAACGTCGTCGTCGTACAGTAAGACGTTCACGTTACAGTTTTAAATTTGTTACTGTATGTTGTCACAGTGGTACAAGCTTTGAGTCGGTATAATTAATCTGAAGCAGCACAGTCGCGATGGTTCTGCGTTCGATTTCCGCTCGGGGAATGAATATTTTCATTTAGTTGCACTGCTAACAAGATGAAATGTGGCTTGTGGCGTGGAAAGTGGGGAACGGCCCCTCAGCCAGTAAGCCTACCCTGACGTATATGAAGGTAAAAATCCAGAGGCTATAGAAAATATTACAACAAAAAAATAATTTTAATTTAGTGACCATCGCTTCGATTTTTCAAATATATATGCACGTGGCTGAACAGATCAGCCATAACTAATAATCGAACTTACGATTAGCGAGTATACACACCTTGCAAAGCCAGAACATCGTCACATTTTCCTCAATACAAAAATAGAATTTTCTTTATAAAAGCTTAAAATATGAACTTTTACAACTGTAAAATCCAAGAAATATAAATTACTTCTAACAACGGGAAATAAAAATGTGGAAAAACAAGATGAACGTCGTCTATCGTAAAGTACAGGTCAGTAGCATTATTTAGAAGCGGTCATGCGGGACGGCGCCAGCAAACATTGTATACAAATCTCTAATGGAGTAATGATTTCGCTAAAATGTTTGTAAATGGTTGTTTTCAATTTATTTTCTATTTTTTTTGAGTGTTGTTTATATTAAAACTTTTCGTATATTATTCTGTATTTATTCTCGAATAATTGGAATTACCATCGCATCTGTTGATTGCGATGTAGAAGTTAAATTTTTTCTGTGCTTTGAGGCACCATAGACCTGAATGTTGAATAACAATTTGAGCTTGATCCTCAACGCGAACTCTAGTTAAGTAGTCTTGGCAGACGGACATACTGTGAACGTGGCGTATGAGGTTTTCGATTTTATCTTTTAAGGTAGTGAACTCTAAAAAACATTTTTAAATATGTTATTCTACACTAAAAGAAGAGAAAACACAAGAAAATGTTAATAACAAAAATAATTTGTATCAAAACTACAAATTTACTATAAATTTTTGATCCCGTCGTTGATGATTTTTCAAGGAATCATCCTTGTTTATATCATCTAAGAAGGAGCGGGTTCAAAGCTGAGGGATCTTTGGATAAACAAAACTTTACCACCTCCCCCACCAAAAATTTTAAAAATTACTTATCACTTAAAGCATAAGAGCATCCATTAGAAAATCGCATTTCAAAGAAAAACATCTTATTTTGGCCACTACCCAAAGCGTTTGGGAAATCGTGAAATTGTAATAACGAATCGTACACACTTCCTGCATCCTTTGTTGAAGTTTGAGTATAAATACAGTACTTGTTTGCTTATACTGTCGGGTATAACAGACATACCTACGTACAAGAAAATGACGTTTATTGTAATATACGCGAAGCTCGACACGTGAGCGTGTAATAAGGTACTTTGGTAATTGCGCTTTAGTGTATATGTAGTAAGTATATACAAAAATAAACAATGTATTTATAGTAGACAGAGGGAACCTGGAACTAGAACACTAGAGTTAAAACACTGCGTACTCCGTCTCCATTAAGACACTTCCGTTCTACACTTTCCGAAGAATTCTGGAGGAATATTATATACAAGAAGAATATTACTAATTTTTATATTGCGTTTACAGATAAATATTTCTACATCGCCACGTTAATAACTATATAAACTATATTTTATTAAAAAAACTTCTAAACTTAACAAATTATATAAACAAACTTTAATTCCATATCTACTACTCTAGTCTCTAATCACCCGCATTACTAGCACACGAGCACGTGGAAAGAGGAATAAAGTCGTTTGGTCTCTGCATCACATGCTCCAACAACCTGTCGTGGGCCACGTGCCCACGTACACGCTACCACGTGAGATCTTTATACACCAATACAGTTATTGTATTTCAATTTAGGAAAGAAAAAACATTAGAATAATTAAATATTATATATATTGCTTTGTTTTTTGTTTTGTTTATTTTCTGTATTTTCTGTTTCATAAAAGTTTACATTAACTATATTAATTATATAAAAATAACATATACATTTTGTGAAACTTAAAGATGTCGTTAAGAACAAAGGGCAAAGGGTATGCAAAGAGAACCTGGGAAAGTAATGTTAAGTCACTCCGTTCCCCACTTTCCGCCGAACTCTCGAGGCATTGCAAATTGTAGTTGTAAGCGCCGCGCTTTTCCTTTTTTACCAGAACGAGGCAAATAAAATATCAAATATTTATTTTCTTCACTTAGGAATCGAACTCACTACCTGTCGTGTTTACAGTCGCACGCTTGTGCCTCTGCGCCATGCCTGGCCTCACGTCTTATATAGATAGACCGTTTTTTATGATAAAAACAACTCTACGCACAAACAGTCGCGTACTCGATGCCACATTCAGACTACTTAATTACTTTGAACATTACTGGCGCTGTGACACCTCTGATACTTTAATTCACAGAAACAGAAACTAGACTTCCTTTTTACTACGTTTCTTTTTTATTAGTAATTGTAAAACTTATAAAAACTGTTGTAAAGTCAATTGTGGTTTATCGAAAAATGTTAATGTAATTAGTTTTTGTTGCTAAGTCAAGTTAATTTGTTGTAAAAGTCAAAGAACCTACTTCTGCGATGAAGGATACGTTCACTCAAATTTAAGGCAATGTGAGTCTAATTAAGCTTAACTTTTCCAACCCGAACAACGGCCGTAAGCCTAGGTTCGAGTCTTCGTTCGTTCGTTCGAGTTCGACGCCCTTGTCGCCGCCGATATCCTCACAAGCAGCCATGTAATGCTTGGAATTTCTCTGGAACAGAGATCCTCTTCCCTACCCAACCAGTGTCGCTGTTAAAGCCAATTGGACTAGCAGCATTACTCTCAAGTTCCAAAAAGAAACTTAAGCTAGATTTATGTAGAAATACCCAATATCCAAAGTTAGAATTAAAAAGTTGTATCCGCTTTTTCAAAGTTTTTACATTACGGAAAAGTAATTTCTTAGCGATACTTTGTATAGGAATGTTGCAAATTTATTTTTCTACCTTTAAAACTTTATACAGATTTAAATTAATTTATTGTAAAATATTTATGTTCAAGCAGCAGAGTAACAGTAGTCATTAATATTCGCGACGGTTCGATTCCCACTAGGGGGAATTCATTATTTTTAGTTCCTTGCTCTGATAATATGACGAAGTGCGGCGTTGAGTTCCGCAACGGAATGTGGGCGGAAAGTGAAGAACAGAGTGACATTTGGTTCTCTCCGCCAAAATAGGGCAGCTTTGCTTTATGAAGCGTGTAATCAAAAAAGAGTGGAATTACACAGACCTATTAAAAATGAGTAAGTAATTGTTGAAACTTATAAAAACAGTTTTATATTCTATTGTGGTTTATCAAAAAATGTTAAAGAATTTAGTTTTTGTTGCGAAGTCAAGTTAATTTACTCTTAGGTCAAAGAACCTATTTGTGCGATGAAGGACACTTCATTATACGATTTGTTTGGAACAATTACTTGGTCGTATGGATCCTTGCAAGAGCTAAGCGAATAAGTTATTATATTTGCGGCGTTGTGTTCCGCCACTTGACACATTGTTTCTAAAACTGGACCGTGAGTGATTAACGAGTCTAACTTTCTACCTACCTACACTTCCTTCCTGCCTTCTACCTACAAGTAAGTAAATAAGAAAGTATTATGAATTTGGCATACTGATTTTTTTTTAATTCTAAAAGTGGAAGGTAGACCATTTACTTATGTTTTTACAGTAAAATATTTATTAAGATATCTAATAAACTTATTGCGAGATAGCTGATGGAGACTATTATGGAAAAATGCTTTTCTATGCTAGTCAAATCAATCAATCAATTTGTAATATTTTTAGTGCATTTGCTATTTCTGGTACTAGAGCGAAAAAATATTTCACATCACTCGAGTGGGAATCAAACTCACAACCGTCGCGCTTACATTCAGACGCTATGGCGCTACGCCAAATGAGAGCTGATGTTTTCTATTTCACGTATTATGTATTGCAATTAACAAAGTACTTTATTGACTTCGAAAACAACATTCCTTTTATCAGTATGTGATAACGGTCTAACATAGTTGTTATCAGTTTTAATCCTAGACGACCGTCTAGTGTAGTAGTCATAAAAGCAATATCTAATACCATAAAGTAGCTAATGATTTTAATATCTAAAGTAATATAATATATCTCAATTTTATGAATACTTAAAGAATGTAAATTTCTACATAATATAACTTTTTTTTAGTTTCACGCTGTTTCCCGCTGATAGCAGCTTAGATAGAGGGAACCTAGTGTTAAGACACTCCATTCATCACTTTTCGCCGTAGGTACTCTGGAAGCATTGCAACTGTAAAAGCTATGTTTGTGGATTTGATTTCCATTTGGGAAAATGAAATATTTAATATTTTCATTTTCCTCGCACTAGTAATGAAATAAAACGCGACGTCGACTTTCTCCACTCAACGCGCAATGTTTCCAGAATTCTGTGAAAAATGGGGAACGTAGTGTCCTAACCCTAGGTTCTGCAGAATTTTGCTATAAATAATTATCCAGAAACCACACGTGCAAGCAAACTCGTCACGTAATTATATCACAATAAATTGCAGGTATGTAACTTCCTAATTACCGTCCTATAACGTCAAGCTCTATGGTTTTATCGTAAACGTACTTATATAAATGACGTGGTCAAGATGTGATCATAGGAAACCTTACGTCAATAGTGCCGTTTTGTTTTTTAACATTTTTTCAAAGTGTTATTAAACACTTAAGAAATAAAAATATTTAATTAGAAAATGTAAAAAAAAATATCCCGCTACGTTCAAAATTTTTTATACGTTATTTTGTACTCATTAAGTTTAATACTGTTCTGATCTGTTTTGTTCTGTTTTTTTCTTAGGTAATGGCGTGCCGAACGTGCCAGTAGAGCACCAATCACTTCGACAAATCGAGGCAACCTGGTGTTGAGACACTCCGTTCCCACTAAGCCATTTCGGTACTCCACTTTCTGCCAAATTTTGGAGGTAGTCGCTTGGCGTTGAGTGGGTGTTGAGTGGCGGAACTCAACGACGTGTTATGAATCGTTACCAAAGTGAGAAAATGAAAATATAAAATATTTAATTTCTTGAGTGAGGATTAAGCCCACAACTTGTTGCGTTTATAGTCGCTCATGGCACTGCACAATTATACGAAATGTGGACTGTAACTTCGTTTACGTAGACTATCAAACGTAAGAAAGAGCCCTTAATTAAGCTTTGGCCATAGAAAACTTTATGTCCAAATAATTTCAGATATTCAGCTCAGTTCAATTGTTTTATAGTAGTACTTCGAGTATGTCCACTTTAGATAATGTTGTGACGTTTATCGAACTTTTATTCCTACCCACGTTATGACAGCACGTGCCTTGTTGCTAACGAAACGGATTGAACAGAAAGAAAAATGTTATTAGTGATTATTTTTAAAATATAATACTAGACGTGCGGCTTCACCCGCGGTCTACTAAGAATGACTAAGAGTGTATATCACAAACGATACATTGGATAATGTATAGATAATAGATTTTACACTCAAAATCTATTCAAAATTCTTGAAATAAACACGATTAACCAAATAAACTATTAAGCTTTTGTTTTATTAGTATAAGTAGAATATAAATTATGATATGACAGATGAAGAGTTATGTTTTAGTTGCATTTTGATGTTTGATTCACAATTTGGGGGAAAGAAGGGAACGGAAGTGTCGTAATGGGAACAAACAGTTTTAACACAAGTTTCCCATTGTTCATCCTGCTATATGCGATATAGATATACCGTAACTAGCCGTAACTAAGTTATGACGACAGAGTTACGCACGTTGTGGCGTATTGTTATCGACGTCGCTTTGCGCTGGATGGAAATGTACTGACTTCATGTAGGTAAATTAAATTCGTATTGTTTATAGTTTATTGCTCGAGATAATTTTTGCGGGATTCTGACGTGGCTTACGTAAGTAATATTTTGCAAATTTATATTTTTAGATAAGGTTAAAAATAGTTATAAGATTATATATTTAAATAAAAAATTAAGTAAACTTAAAGTAACATAAAACACGTTTAGGCAAAAAATTAAAATTCGTGAAAATAGCGATATATGTATATGGATGTTGTTACTCTGTAGGTACCTGTGATAAAGGAAACAAAAGATCCGAGGATGCCAGTTGAGCATCAGTACTCAACGGCCAGTTCGCCAATGGCACGTTGTATGGAAAACATATAAAGAAATTTGTAATGTGAAAAAAAGATGATGTGGAAAAGACAATATGAGAATGGATGTGAAATACGATTTGAAAATACGTAATACTTGCGTCATAATACCTAACAATTTAAGGCAAACAGTTACCAAAATCCTATGCATGCATTGATAAATGTGGACTTTTTGATAAATAAAAATTAAAAATACCTCTGCATTATGTACCTACTACGTTTTATAACTAAATCCTGTGCAGCACTACGGCGCCAGACAGCTTAATGCTTAGCTAATAAGGTTAATGTTAAGAGGTGAGGTAAGAAAAATCTATTTTCACGTTATTTCGGTTCTATACAGATTTAAACAATCGGTTACAACCACATCATCGTAAAATGAGATGAAATATACTTTAAAATCTCACTACTTATAAATCAAAACTAATATAAATTATACATTTTTATGTTTTCTATAAAGGTTTTTTTTATGATATTATTATGTCTTGAGATTTTCGTGAAAAAATTGCTTAATGAGTTTTTATTGATAGAGAAATGTTAGATCTTTTTTGGCTTTACGATATATCCCATATATAGCAGGGTAGACAGAGGGAACCTCCTGTTAAGTTGCTTCATTTCCCATTTTCACTCAATTATCGAGACTTGCCATATTGGCAGATAAAACTAACCGCCGCGTTCGCCTTGTTATTAGAGCAAAATAATAAAAATAACTCATTCCACCGAATGGGAATCGTCAATCCACAATCGTCACGTTTACACTCGACGTCAAGCTACCTAGTTACAATTCGACCTAATAAAAGCGTTTTATCTATATGGACAAAAATCCACATCAACATTAAGCTTATTTTTAAATTCTGTAGAAACTTTAACAAATAAGTATATTTACTTCAATATTAGAAACTTATAATAAACATCTTTAAGGGATATACAATAATACTCGCTGTGTACATCAAAACAAGTCATTATGCATAATTATTATTTTCTAGAAAACCCGTTAACGAGTAAAATATGCCTAGACATTGTTATTTAATGAAAAGTATGTTTTGATTGTTAACACGAAGGCTGTGGGTTCGATTCACGCTGTGGGAGAATTAATAGTTTTCATTGGGATATGCTCATCATAGTTTTACTTACTTTGAAATGTATCCAAAATTATTTAAATGTTTCATTTATAAGATGACTTTTATAATGCAACATTGAAATTAATTATATTATCTCGACCGTGATAAAGGCTAGCTCATATATTAATTTACATGTTACTAGCACTTGTGTGGTCAATTAGGTTATTATGACGCATTAAAGCGGAGGTCACGGGTTCAATTCTCATACGAGGCTATAATTATTTGCCAACAACACATATTTGCTCCCTTTGTTGAGTGGGAAGTGTAATACGAGGTGATTTATTGTCAAGTAGAGCCTTTTAAAGGAAAAATAAAAAATAATTTATTTTGTAAGTATTCAAAGCCGTGATTTTTTTGTTTTTTTTTTATTGGCTTCACTCTGTATCCCGCAAATAGCAAGATAGACATGTTAAGCAGTTGAACTCAACGCTGTGCTAATCATAAGGCCACGATGCTCTGTTATGCTGGCCGGAGAGGATTTTCATAACTATGAAAACTCGAACAAAACTAGAATTGAAAACATTTGCAAGCAAAAATTTTCAACTGCACGATGTTAATAATCTATTACTATTTTATTAATTATAATATATGTGAGTATTTATGGCATTCTCACATATACCTAAAAGTAAGGACAATCAATTTAATTAGAGCGTATGCCTAATTAATTCGATAACGGTAATATAAACAAACATTATCCTTAGCACATATCAAATGGAAATCCCGCGGATTAACCATAAGGAAAAAAAATTTGTTAGATTTATTCTGCATAAATATGTCATTTTTTTATACGGCGTTAAGAAGATCTATTCATGCATTACATGTTATCAATTTTCCACCTCTTTTATATACTCCTAAATATTCTGCGTGTTTGTGTTAAGTAAAGGAGTTTAACGCTGCTCTTTTAACACAATAAAACATTAAATATTAATAATAAAAAGAAATAAAAAATCATATTAAATAGAAATTCATACAATTTCATAGTCATAAAAAATCCTAAATGATACTGAAATTGCCCGTGAATATGTCGCTCGCTCGGAGCATTTTCTAAAAGAAATAAAATAAACACATATCTTTTGAGTTCAGTTTAGTTCTTAATTTATGGCGTTTCGAGCGTGCCAATTGTACCCATATTTTGTAAATAATATTTTTATCGTACGTAGTACTCATACGTTGATAAAGAGAAAATAAAAACTTGTATGTTTAATATTACTATTTTGTATAAAATTAAATAAAATACAAACATTCCTTCAATTGTGTATCGAACCCACACCCATTGCGTTTACAGTTAGCCACTGAGCCACTGGAGCCATGCCTCTTCGATATTCTATCGATTCCTATTAGTCATATAAAACTTGTATATCTAATACATATTAATACAAGTACCTACAATAAAATAGGGCATTATAAAATAAAGCTGATTGTAAAACAGCCGAAATCTTTGAACAAAAACAACGGTAGAACACTACATCAGTGAATGATGGAAACATACATAATTGCGCATTTACAATAAAAGATTATTATAAAAATATTTCTAGATAAACATTAACGAATTATTTACAAAACATTTTTCGATTATAATGAAACGTAAATGACAAATCTGATAATTTTATAATTTATCAATTTGTCGTATCAGTATTACGCTTTACCTAATTTTAGACTATTGTTAACTGCGATCATCATGTATGAATATAAATATTTATTAATTCTTTTGTGAAATAATTAAAGTTAGCCTAGGTTTAATCACCGAATACACAAGACATAGTAAAAATTTCTTTGAGTGGGCATATCCACCACTAACCACATTTAAGCGATTCAAATACACTTACTTGTCTAAATATATAAAAGGACTTGTCCTCACCGACTGAGGTAAGACGCACGAACAGCCGTAACCGCTGTGCGTAGAAACGTAAAATTTGGACATTTGGACATTGTGACATTTGAATTTTGACAAGAAGGGATTTTGAAAATTTTTAACCCTAAAGGGGTGAAATAGGGGTTGAAAGTTTGTATGGAAAAAATTTAAATCGACACCGATTTTTATAATATTTGTCATTTAGATTTTTAAAAGTATTTAATTGAACACGTTTTTCATCGTTTTCTAGAATTCTCCCCCTAAGGGTGCAAATAAGGGGTTGAAAGTTTGTATGGAAAAATCTTTAAAGCACCACCGATTTTTATAAAATTTGAAATTCAGACTCTTAAAAATATTAAATTGAACACATGTTTCATGGTTTTCTAAAATTCTTCCCTTAAGGGTACAAATAAGGGGTTGAAAGTTTGTATGGAAAAATTCTTAAGTCGCCACCGATTGTCAAGTCTAGTCTAATATATTTATATAAGCCCTGACTTCTATTATATAAAAAAAAAACATGTAAGAGAATAGATACATTTAAATACAAAATATTATGAATGCGTGTTTAGCTTCACGCTGTATCTCGCGTATAGCAGAGTAGGGACGACGGGTGACACTCTGTTCTCCCCATTCCGCCCAATTTTCGAAACATTGTTACCCTTATCTTGTTACCAGAGCAAGGAACAAAAACAATCATGTTTACTGGCAGCCGTTGTGCTGCCGCGCCACTATGACCCGTATTTGCATATTGGGGATATAATATTATTAAAAAAATAAGTACATTTCTTACGAATGTAAATTTCTACTATACATACCTACACTAACTTACATACTACATAATACTTAAACTTAACTTAGCTTCTAAGCTTCACGCTTGATCAGGGAGAGCGGAGCGTCAAACGCTACGCTACATAATATATTTAAATACATATAAATACTTACATTTAGAATTTTACATTTCAATAACACTTGTTATTCATCGCTCCTGTTAGACTTTTATTTTCAAACAGGAAATACTTAAACTATTATAATATTTAAAAATACCATGTCGATTACTGAAACACCTGAGTAGAAAAAATGAAATCATTTTTACAAGAAAAATACTTATCAAAATATTTTTTTGAGTACAATCATAAAAATAAGCTTATAATGTAAATAATAAGCATGTTATATCTTTATTTATTATGTATGATGGGATTACAGTTGTGACTAAGGCATAAAAAGTTTACTTTTTTTAATTACAAAACAGTTGATGCTATCGCTCTCAGTACGTCCATGGATACAGAAATTAATAATATTTTATAATTTTCAAACATTGTGCAATATTTTAACATCTACTAATATGAATAATATTTTTTATATTAAGTATATGATTGCTATTATCACTTACTATTACAATTTACTGTGTACAATTATTTATATAAAGAGAATAATTTTAAAACGCAATTAATTGTATTTCAGAGTTTCATGATTCATCATTTTTATTTATAATGTAATACGTATGTATCTTATAGTATTGATCCGTAAGTTGATAGTTCTGAATACTGTAAATTAATTTAGCTGTAAATAATAAAATACTGAAAAAAACAGCTATATCTAAACGGACTATCAGCCTTTAACAACAACAGTCTATAAATTACACTTCGATATCTGCTAAAAGTATTTTAAATATTGTCATAATAATACGGTACTATCAGTAAACACATTGTATCTAAACACAAATAATTGCTATGCAGTTGTCATATAGATAATAATTATTATTGTAAATCAAATTTCACTATATATTATATTATAGTTATAATATGAAAATCTTATGATGTTTATTCCTAGTGGAAACATTTTATTTTTAGGAGACTACATAAGTTATTTCTTTGTTATTCACCGCTCCTGTTAGACAGGCACAGTCAATCATTTTTTATTAAAATAAAAAATGTTTGACTGTGCCTGTTTTACGACATACTTACTTAAATAAATTATTTAATAATATAATAAATACGTATTCGGAAACACATTTTAGTAAGCCCGAAGTTTCAAATACTTTCAATGTTTTTTCAATTAAGTACATTGCCTAAAACCCGCAACTTTTCTTGAAGTTTACCTTTTACGTAGTGTAAAAGCAGGTTAAGGATAAAGTAGAAGTAAGTACATAAATGTACATTAATAACATTTACCAACTATTACTGGAAAAACGTCTCTTACATGTCACAAATTAATTATCAATTTATTATTTATCGTTTATTTCTTGAAAGTAAATACCCTGTCGATAAAGAGGGAAATGATATATAATTAATTAGTATTATTGTTGACTAAAGCGCGATAACTAGCAAAATGAATAAAACCCTGTGTTTGAATTAAATGTAGGTCAATATATCTTTTCCAGCGTTATTTGTTTTAATATCGTTTTATGTAACTTCGTGTGTATTTTTGCCGCAAATACCAACCTACCAAAACAATGAATGGTCTTAGTTTTCGACACACCAGAAATAATAATAATATAAAAAAATACCTTTATACAAAATATCTGCTCAAAGCTAGTCTTCAAGTTGTATCCCGTAATAAATAGAGCAGGTGGAGAGAACATGGGCACCTAGTGTTAAGTACTTCTCCCATGAAGACACTTCCGTTCCCCACATTCCGCCGAATTCTCGAGGCATTGCGTGTTGAGTGGCGAAACTCAATGTGGCACTTACCACAACTTACCAGAACGAGGAAATGATATATTTCACCCCCACAACCAACAGCCGTCAACAGTAGGAAAAGCAATTTTATATTGCAAATAAAGTAAATAAAACTCAAAATATAAAACATGTATATAAAATATATTGCAATAAGAAAGTCGCGCCCGCACTCGGACGCGTCTTACGTATCAACGACGGATGCTGCACGCTGAAGATTTAGCGCGTTGGATCTTCTTTAGTAGGATCTAAAAAAAATAATTAAAAAACTGACGTGAAGAGAGATATTACCATTTTGCTTTTATAATTAAAAGTATCACCCGCATTTTGCGAGATAAGTAGGGAAAATCTAATATGTCACCATTTGTCGTTTTCCGACAGTTTAAAAATATAAATAAAAGAACTTTGTTAATTAAGATACTTTCATTCCTTTTATAACACAAGAAGGTCATATAGAAAGTTATAAATGCAAAAGGGAAACCAACCTACAAATTAAAAAATCGATTTCTATTCTTTTTCTTTGTCCTGATTGACGAATTATGTGAGCCAAAAAACTAACTTAAAACCAGAGGTTGTTGTTGCGAGATTTTGCTATATTTTTTCATTAGGCATTACAAACTCTCTTCGAAGGATATTCAGCAATGTGGAAGTATAAAAAGAAAAAAACAACAATAGAAAGAAATTCAATGAAAATCAAAAAATGTATAGTTGAATAGCGGAACTCAATGTCATGCCTTGCAATGGTGTATGTTAAATAATTCTCCAGAGTGGGAATCAAACCCTCATCGCGTTTACAATCAGATGCCACTTCAGGCATTCTTTTGTTACTTACCATATTATCATGTTCAATTTTCCTCTGTTGCATCTTTCTATGCATAGCTGCGGCCGGTAATGGCCGCTTTGGCTGTTCTCTCGTGGGTAAAGAGGACTTCTTATTGTTTCTGGCATTTAAAATTTTGTTTAACAGTATATGATTATGCCTCTCTATTTCACGCAGCCTCTCGTTCGTGAAGGACATGTTGATACGACGTGTTGGTGGTACTGATACAGATCTGGAAAAAATAGTTAGATTTTTAGTCGTTTTTATTTTAATAATATATTTTGTTCGAAAAAATTGATAAGTTTTAGTTCTTTTTTGTATATAAATGAAAATCATCCACATTGGGGCAGATAATATATGTGAACATAAATCAAAGTGAAAATCTATGCTCTCTTACCCATAGTCTGAAGATCTGCCAGATACTGAGGAAGGTTTCTGACTAGATATTGATGACTGACTTTTTATTAGCTTTACTGGGGCTTTATCTAGTACTTTACTTGTGCCATTACTTAAAGACACTTGTTTTTTATTATCTTCTAACTCTATCTCACTTACATCTTCCTCTTCAAACTCATCAGAATAATGAGCTTCATCATTATTATCATCATCATTATCATCATTATTATGTAAACTATCATTATCAGATTCAGGTTCTTCATATACACATGTCTCAACACATATATTTGGAGGTTTTTTTACAGCGTCAACTATGCATCCCATTTCGGAAAACTCCTTTGACAATTCATTTATTTCATTATTATTTTCCTCCTGGTAAAACTGTTTACATTTCATTTTATTAGAGTCACCGCATGAATATTTTGTGTCTATAAATCCCATTTTTTCTACATGGCTTTCCGTGAGTGACATTGTGTAAGCGTGCAGCTAATACTAATATGGCAGCAGCTATAAAAAAGAAGTTTAATTAAATTGTGCATAGAAATATGTTGGTTGGTGATATCTATTGTGTTCTAATATTAGTAAAACTGTTTTAGTATTTTAAAAGTAACTATAATCAAATGCACAGGGCTGGTTAAATTTTAATGATAATAAATAAGTATAGTTGTATTTTCTACATTAAAGTACAGCGTTAACATTATACATACCACAATAAGTTAATAAAATCCTTTTAAACTATTTCTAAAATAAATTTACAAAACCTTTTGCACTACTGCCTACAGCAAGTAAAATTATTTAAGCGCAATTATGAAACTATTGATAAGTACAAAAGAAAATTCTTATAAAGTACATAAAAGACAAAATATTTTGTCATAATTATTTTATTTTTAGAATCTTACAATTCGTACACTCTTCTTACAGTCAGCCAGGTTTAATAAATGCACCTTTTTGGTAAAATATATATTTTAGTCAAATAATATAGAGCAAATATATAGTTATTGACAAAAATCAATAATTATCATAACAACAAGCAAACAAATATCGCGCCACTCACTTGTCATTTCTTGTATTTCAAATATTGCCATTTAAAGGTTTAGATATAAATGTACAAAAGGAAATAAATTGACAAATCGAATAAAACTATTATTTTGTAATGAAAATAATATATTTTCTTGATAGAAATTGATATGACCGTTTTTAAATATATTTTAATCATAATTATACTTTTTGCCTTTGATTTGGGAAATTAACAAACGTGGGAAACACTTAAATATGTTATTCGACATTACCAATAAACGTTTCATTTTACGGAGCATAGAATGAATGGGAAATGTTTAAAAATAAATAGTGGCAAGTAATAGAAGGAAATATTTATTTTTATTAGTTTTATAGTAATAATTTATCATAACTTAAATTAATAATATTTATAATATTTTTAAACGTGTTCATCATTAAAAATTTCAATATTGTGATTTTAACACTGTCATTTCTACGTTCGACCAGCTGGTAGTATGTCATATTGACATTTATTTCATTCGCCAATCATTCACAAACGTAGAAGAAAGAAAATACCTTTGAAAAGGCCAATAAATTAGTGAAGTGAAATAATGATTTCTCGTTAAAATTCATGTTTAGCAAATATTTTTTTATAATATCTTCAAAATGGTGACGATAATAAAGAACCAGTTATTAAAACATCTATCGAGGTGCGTTCTCTATAATTATATTTGTATATGAGGTGAAAGATAAGAGATATACTTGCTAATTTAATAAAATAACAGTGTATATGTATTTTGTACTAATAATCTGCTTAAATATTTAAACCATATTACCTGTAACCTTCACCTACCCTTCGATTTATTCTATGAGATTTTTTCCTAATGTAATGCCCTTAAAATAGACATTAACATGTTACATTAACTTTAAAACTTAAATTTATTATTAATTTTACATTTCCAATTTTGTTGATTCATAAATGATTAAATATTTAAATAATTAAAGGGAACATACTTTATAATAAATTAACATTTTTTTCTTTTAGATTTACAAAAAATCTGTCACCAGAACAGATCTCTCTATCAGCTCTTAGAGGATCCGGTGAACTGCAAGACTTGACTTTAGATGAAGATCTTCTGACTGACCTACTGGAACTGCCTGGATGGGTGCGCCTGACATCAGCTAAATGCAACCGTGCCTCATTTAGGATACAGTGGACCAAACTTAAAACAGTTCCTATTGTGTTGGTAAGTTTTTTTTTAGATTAATTTTTAACCCACATGGTAGGCAGACGGAACATGGAACATAGATTTAAGACAGTGAGTCATGCCATTGAGATATGAAATTACGGCCGTGTAACCAAGCAGTATTCCACATTTACCATTGATTAGAAATGTATTTTTTTTAAATAAATGTATATTTTGTTCATTTCTATGATTATTACGAAAGAGTGTAAAATGTGCAGCATTTCTCATACTATAGACATATACCTATATATATTTTATAAATAAAGTAATGACTCAGTTTTGTTATAACAATTTTATGATTAATTCACTAGTTTTATCTGAAAGGTTTAAGGTCAAAGGGGGAGGGGAGTGGGGGTAGTGTGTGGGCCACATCTGACTGTAATTGTATTGGTTATGGGTTTCGTCCCCACTTGGGAGAAATTATTTTACTATGTGTCTCCCTGCTCAGGCAAGATAAACTGAACTTGAGATCAATTTTGGAACAGGGGTACAAGAGTGTGACTGCATTTGGTTCTGCCACTCAACAATGCACAACAATGCCCAATACGTCCAGAATTCGGCGGAAAATGGAAAACAGGGTCTCTTAACGCTTGGTTCCCTCTGCCTAACCTTCTGTGAGCAGGATACAGTGTGAAGCTAAAAAAAGAACTTAACTGAACATTCTCTTGAAAGTAGCCGCAATGTAGATAAAGTAGTGTCTTAATACTTAGTTCACTCTGTCTTTTTACTCCTGCAATTCTCCAATTTGCAGGAGTAACGTAAAATAAACAAAGGTCTAATATAGCTTGATATTATGGAAGTTGATAGATTACTATTGGTTTAATTATTGTCATAATAAATCAACCAATAAATAAACCTTAATATTAATATTTAAATATTTCCATATTGACACACTCTAAAGAAATTACATTGACGTAAAGTAGGCATGGCTGAATGTACCGAATTAGCAATGCTTCGTTGAAACTACGACCTTGATCTTCATTCGCGCTTATTGGGTTGCGTCTTAGATATTATAACTTATAATTAGACATGTCAAGATTACACTTAGACTTAAATTATCTTTATGTTGATTTTCTTCTTGTTTTTTATATTTTTAATAGGTGGTACCTAATAGATTTATATATTTCCCTCACTTTCTCTCTCCCTGTAGTCGGTAAGTAACCTCGTATCTGAGGATCGTGGTCAGCATCAGGGTTGCATTGCATTATGATAATATATGTCACTCAGTGTTTCACTCTCTGGTGATTTCAAAGAGACTGCGTGTTCGATTGATTATTTGCATTAATCATTAAAAATGATTTTCTTTTAATATCTTTGATATGCAAACGATGCATATTGAGCGTGTCTAAGTAACATTATGCCCGCGACAACCCTAAGTTTACATATTTTCTCATTAATGTTTTAAATTAAAATTTGTATATGCAGAGAAAACGTGTAGAAATGACAACACACTGTACACTTATTTGGCTTGTTTGTGTAATGGAAATAAAATTTTAAGGAAATTGTTTGTTTTGATGTAGCTATGTTGTTGAACCGTTTCAATAACAAGACCTATTTATGATAATGATGTAAGTTTACATATTCATAAAATTAGTTCATTTGCAATAACCACACGTAACGACTCTAAATTAAATTAAATTGTATTTCTTTAATTAAAATATGACATTTTTCATTTTCTTAGTAAAACATAGATATTTAAAGGAGTTTTACTTTCGTATGAACCTTAAATCATACTGCAAAGTAAGTAGTAACGTAATGGCAACGTTTTTTTATGATTCTGTTAATGATAATGAAACTTTTCATTTGTACGGAAGATAATCAAGTCCGGTATCCAGTAGAAAGAATCTTTTTATTTTAAGGAAAAACTAATTTCTAAGGTTTAACTAAACTTGTGTTTGTGTAACTACACAAACACAGTGTTGTGTTCTGCCATCCAAAATGTAAATGAGCGAGCCAAATTGTGGTAAACGAAGTAGAGTACGCTCAACGAATCGAGGCCGCCCTGTGCGGAAAATTTTAGAAAATCTTAACTTCAGGGCGGCAATTAGCATGAGGTAGATTAAATTTTAAAAATCTATTTTTAAAAGTTAAAAAGATTTTTTGCACAAATAAAAATAATAAGTCTAGAACTAGTTTTTGTTTGAATAAGTATAACAAAGAGGCAAAAGGCACAAGCGTAAACGTGACGATTGTGAGATCGATTCCCAGTGGGTTGTATAAAATATTTAATATTTACTTCATTGACGAGATAAGGTGCGGCGTGGAGTTTCGTCACTAACAAAGCATACATGCAATATCCCCAGGATTTGGCGGAAAGTGGGGAACAGAAGTATCTTAATGGTGAACAGAGTCTCTTGTCACTAGGTTCCCAGGTTCCGTCTGCCTATCCTCTTACGTAAATGGTACAGCGTGAAGTTAAAAAATTAAACTAATAATTATTGTTTCAGAATCTAGATGAAGTGCATATAGCGTTGGAAGTGTGCGCCGAGCCGCGGGCTATGAACCCGGGTGCTACGGACTCTATGCCCGTGCCGGGGAAGTACAGCTATATACATAAGGTGAGTTACGTTTTTGTAGACTGCTGTCTCGTTGTTTAGTAGAGTAAATTTAGAGAAGGAGAGGTAATTACTAATTAAGTTTTTCCGTTTAAAGGATCCGCTTTAATTTATCTTTAAATTGTATACTCGTACATATTATGAGTGGAGATCGGTCTCACGATCTTATGCTTACCTGTTAGACTCTCTAAATAATAAATCTATAACACAAAACTCTTAGCGCCATTATCGTCTTATGAAAATTCATTAATATTGTAAATTTTTCTTTTATTATAATATATAATATGTTTTTTTTAATACATATATTATAACTAAATAATGCGCTTGTTTTCCAGGTAATAGACGGGATATCAGTGGCTGTGAATCAAGTGCAAATAGACTTCAAATGTGATTCTTTCACCAGTAGTGTTCAGGTAAGATTTGTTTATTATTATAAGAAAAAGGAGCCAAATATATAAAAGACATATGTCAAATCACTTTTGTATTTAGAAGGCGGCATTGATTTACATATTATTTTTTGTATATATAGTTTCACGCTGTTTCCCACGTGTCCCTCGGGTAAGCAGAGAGAACCTAGTAGTAAGACAATCCGTTTCCCACGTGTCCTAGGGTAAGCAGAGAGAACCTAGTAGTAAGACAATCCGTTTCCCACTTTTTGCCGATTTCTCGAGGCATTGCGTGAAATAACCAATTTGCACGCCACGCTTTGCTTTGTTACCAAAGAAAGGAAAATGAAAATATTAGATATTTCATTTCCCAGAGTTGAAATCCACAATCGTTGCCTTCACAGTTACATGCTTGTGCCACTGCGCCATGAAGGCCTCAGCCATCTCCGGCGCGTTAGCAAAACAAATATATTTTTTTACCTTTGCGCGCTCAGTCTGTTCGTCACTTTAATCGTATTTGTTATTTTGTTGTTTTCATTTTCCTCATGTTTTCAATAAATTTTGTGAACCTACCTACACAACGCGTTTAATACCTGAACAAGGAAAATTGTACGTTAAATTATTTTAAAAATGCTCTCTTATAATAAGAATCCATCAAACTCAAATTAAATTAAAGTTAACAACAAAACAATTGCTGCAATTGTTTTTTTGTTAACTTTAATTTAATATATTTTGTTTATTTTTCTCAGATATCACGAGTGACGGTGGAGTCCCGAACGCCTGAAGGACGGAAAGGAGACCTAAGACTGACCAGGATAAAATCTCCTGACACTGGCCAACTGCTTATATTTAAAGTAATTAAAACTTTGACACCAGTCGTGACGCAGGGTTACAAAGTGTCACAGTAAAGCGACGACTGGTTGTAGATTCGATTTCCAATCGAGATAATGAAATATTTACTTAAAAATTTATATTTTCATGTCGTCGCTCTATTGTCGAGGCAAAGCGCAGCGTTGAGTTTCACTACTCAATATGAATTTCTTCAGAATTCGGCGGAAAGTAGGGAACAGAGTGTTTTAATACTTTGTTCCTTCTACCTACCCTACTCTGTTACCTCTGCCTGCTGGCTAATCATTACATTATCATTCTCATCATTTATTATACTAGCTTTTAATATGGCCTCACCCTGTACTACACATTCGTCGACGAAGTGTCGACTCAGATACAATGTGTTACATCGAAACGATTAATGTAATTTTAATATACATATATACTTAGCTTTTGTTGATATATGGACTATTGAACCAGTAGTCGCTGAGAGTAGAGCCGAACAAACTTGAACTGTTGCTTTATGTGTTATACATATATAATTGATCTCAATTATTTTTATAAAAACTTTTTCTAAAAAAAGTTTATTATATTAAAAATTGGTGAACAAAATATTTTTTTCATATCAGGAATTAGAATGGCAAAGCGCTCGTATAGAAGCCAAGGCACATGGTGCTGCAGCAGCCAACTTGCCGCCATTAAGACTATTGTTGGGAAATACACATTGCCGGATAGTTATTAAAAAACGACTATCAGGTTAGTTGTCCTTTGGATATGTATTTTTTATATGCAAGAAACCCTTGACTATTTACGGCTGAATAATTGTTTAGTCATATATCAGCAGATTAAAAAAATAAATGCATCCTTGAGTGTACCAAATGTGTGTCTATTAGTACTAGTGTATTGTTGAATACTCTGGGTTCCTTCTGGTGCATGTATACTTATACGCCGTGTATACAACTATAGAATGTTCACTCTGTCAATATTAAATAGTAGTGTTAGTTATATATAATAAGCGTTCGTTATAAATTGAGCGGCACAAGGGTGTGACTTCAACGCAACGGTTTTGGGTTCGATGGCCACTCGAGGAAAGGAAATATTTATTTATATTTTTGTTTCTTCGCTCTTGTGTTGAGGCAATGAGCGACATTGAGTTCCGCCACTCAACACGCAATGCCTCCAGAATTCGGCGGAAAGTGGGGAATGGATTGTCTTGATATTAAGTTCCCTCTGTCTACCCTGCTGTGTGCGGGATACAGCGTGAAGCTGGTTTGATTAAATTTAATATATATAATTAGTTTATGTTATCCCACAGACTGCGCAGTCCTAGGTTCTCGTCTAGTCCTTCGACCTGAACCTCTGGCATGGGCTTTGACTGATGGACAGTTGCGAGCGGCCTTGGCCTGCGCCGCCGCCCTGGCCGACCCAGTCAGGAAGGCCACGCAAATGGCGACTAGAACTAAGGCTGCTCATAAGGTAGGGTTAATAAAAACACCTTATTATAAGACACGTTTGATGGTAAACAATTAATTTATTTTTTTAAATTTTTAATCCTCGTCACTGGGGCAAAGAAAGGAAAATATTAAATATTTAATTTTCGTCGAGTGGAAACCGAACCCACAGCATGAAGCTAAAAAACACTTAGATTATTTTTTTATAATTTTATGACACACAGATAAAAGAAGAGCCGAAAGACCAAATACAGAGTAGACCGACGTCAGGTGAAAAGGATATCTTAGCGCGAATGTTCGCGAAACATGATGTCCGAGAAACTTCCTACCATCTACTCGCGCCGCGGATAGACTTGCATCTTTGTGATGATCCGGGATGTAAGCAACAGTAACTTAATTATAACATATTTAAAGTGTTATGCCACATTTAGAAAGTCCTTTATAAATACTGGGTGTCTCAAAAGAAATTATATATTTGATCAGCTTTCTGCGTGAACGGAATGCATTAGAGGGACGCGGAGGGTATGTCATTCGATAGCCTGGCTCTTGGAAATTTAGTGTGTAGCGGACCGCGCGTTGTGCGTGCGTGAATTTTACAAAAACAGTAATTCTGCGACTATAGCGCGACGAAATTTTGGCAACATTCGTGATTTTCGTCACTTAAAGGATGCGCCAAGCATACCTCTCATTCGGAATTAGGTAAAGAAGTTTGAAGAAACTGGCTCAACTTTAGATAAACCAAAATCTGGACGGCCAAGGTTATCGAGGACAGAAGAAAACGTAGAACGAGTCAATCAGTTTGTTTGTGTTGATCCTGACCTCTCAATTCGGAAGCGTGCAAGTACTTTGAACGTGCATAGATCATCGCCTCAACGCATTATGCGCGAAGATCTAAAACTATAAAATTCAATTGGTGCAGGAGTTGAAGCCCGAGATCCTATTCAAAGACTAGAATTCGTAAACGAGATAACTGAGAGAGTACAAACGTTCACCAACATCATATTCTCTGATGAAGCTCATTTTCATCTGAATGGGCACGTTAACAGGCAAAACTGTCGCTATTGGAGAACAACTAATCCGAAACGCACTTACTTTTTTGAAGTTACGCACGATACTTTTTTGAAGACGCGGGGGGACGTGCACTTACAGTTAACTCGGAACGTTATGTGAAGATCTCCTGGCTATAGTCAAAGGACATGGTTCCAGCAGGATGGAGCGACGTCACACACGTCTAATGTGTCTCTACCACGAGTTCGTGAGATTTTTCCAGGAAAATTTATCTCCAGAAGAGGGGACATAAATTGGCCTCCACGTAGTCCTGATTTGACTCTGATGGACTTTTTCCTGTGGGGTTTCCTTAAATCTAAAGTGTACGTCAACAAACCAACTTCTCTGGCGCAATTAAAACAAAATATTTGCCACGAAATGGAAGCCATCACTGAGCATCATGTACGCTAAGCCGTCATAAGAAATTTTAGCGCTAGGTTGAATGAGTGTCGTGAACGCGAGGTTAAACATTTGGATGACATTATTTTTAAAAAAGAAATTCCCAAAGTCTGTATTTTAGAACTACATAAACATTTTACTAATAAACTACTTAATTTTTTTTTATGATATTTATAAATATAAAATTTCTTTGGAGACACCTTGTACTTAAACGAAGCGAAATTTCAACTCATGTCCTTTTGTGACAATGTGGGCAAACATTTTTATTCTAACAAACAGAACTTAATGACAAAACTTACTTCGATGATGCAATATTGTGTCACAAGATCAATATAATCTTATGTAATATAATATTTACTTACTTTATCTACACCATATTAATGTATTTTCCAGTGGGTAGATCAGAAATGCCACAACTCGCCAACGGTGGTGCGCTACAAGTAACTCTAGTCAGTATGCAAGCGGACTTGTTTCCCTATCACAAAGCTTCCAATGATAGAAGACACTGGCGAGGATATAGGTGAGGAATAATTCGTTTTATTTTTTATAGCTTTACGCTCCTCCCGTATATAGCAGAATAGGCATAGGGAATCTATTATTAAGATAATCCATTCCCCACTTATAATACACTTATAGTATACGTTTATAAACTCATCTTTTGTACAATATCTCTTTTTACAGTCACTTATTCATACATACATTAATTCACCATAGTAATTTACAAATACAATGTTGTGCGCACCACGTCATTATAACGACGAGCCGCTGAAGAGAGTAGACGCTTAAGCATGGAGTTAAATACTTAACGAACTATTGCTTGTTGTTATTATTATATTTCGTTGTAAATCATAGTGAAACTAAATAGTTCTTGTAATAAAAACATTATAGCATTTTTTTATTTAATTTTTCAATGAACAGGGAAGCAGCCACACCGCACAGTCAGTGGCTGTCGCAAGCATTATCGTCGTTTTGTACTACGCTGTTAGACACGTTGGACCCCAGACCCTTGACACCCGGGAATAAGGTATGAAATTTATTTTTATGTTAATGAAGTATCACATTGTTAATCAAGTACGTAGGTTTATCAGTACGACGAATCGTGTCCCGTTAAAGTTAAGTAAAGGTGGCTGTGCAGATTCGATTTCATGATTTTTCTTACTTTTGATTATTCTATTCCCGAACAATGTGCAGTTCAGAGAGGCCAACTTCAAGCCCGCCACGGATCGTCGGTCGTGCTTTAACAATAATAATGATTAAACCGAATAAATAAATAAAGAGGCCAGTAGCGGCGCAGGGGTACAAGTGTGGGACGCGACAGGTCGATTCCCACTCGAGGAATCTCACACTGGGATCGAGGCCAAGCGTAATATTGACTTCTGCCACTCAACATGCAATGCCTCCGGGAAGCGGAGTGTCTTAACACTATGCTACTTTTGCCTACCTTACTGCATGCAGAATACCGCGCGAAGCTGTATTATAAATAATAACTATTCCGTTACATCAAAATCTAACGCAGGAAATAAAGATCTTAATGACTAGGCGCAACAGAGCTAAAGGTAAATACAAGCGCGATTCATCTGAATCTAATTTGACGAAATACAAGCGATTGCGTAATGAGTGTAACAAGGTGTGTAGAGATGCGCAGCGAAGGTATAGGAAGGTATATTTATCAATCTTTAGATGTAGGTGATTCGGGGAAGGTTTGGCGATTCCTTGAGACTATGTGCATTGGACGACAAGCAAAGGATGTGAACCCAATATTAATATTGATAGTCTTAATAGTAATTTCGCCTCGGCAACTGTAAATGTTCAGAATAAATCAAATCCTCTTTACCATCTAAAGTAACATTCGAGGCAAGCTATGACTGGTTTTGTATTTGATGAAGTCTCTGCTGATGATATTACAAAGAACATAAAAGCCATACACTCGGATGCCATTGGAAGTGATGGCATAAGTCGCACAGTACTATCCCTTAATGTCATCCTTCCAGTCCTCTGTCATATCTATAATTATTCCTTATCCTCTAATTCTTTTCCCAATGCATGGCAAGCTGCTTACGTTATCCCTGTACCCAAAATATCTAACTCCACATCTTATTCCCACTTCCGACCTATTTCTGTCCTTCCCTTTGGTATTCCATTCTAAAGTTCTTGAGCGTATTGTTCATCGTCAAGTTTCTTAATTTCTAGAAAAAAATGACCACTTCAGTATTTTTTAGTCTGGTTTCCGTCCTGGGCACAGTACTACCACCGCCTTGCTTAAACTATGTGATGACGTTCGTTCTGGAATAGATAACAAGCGGGTCATTGTCCTAGTTTTGTTTGACTTCTCCAATACATTTAATACTGTGGACTTTGACATTTTGCTTGCTACTCTTGAACATCTAAAGATGTCCACTGACGTCATCACATGGTTCCACTCCTATCTACATAATCGCCAACAGAGTATACGTTATGATAATAAGATTTCCATTCCTTGTTACCTTAAAGTAGGAGTTCCACAGGGAGGAGTATTGTCTCCTTTGCTATTTTCAATATTCATTAACACTTTAACCAATTTACTCACTGTACCTTTTCATCTATACGCTGATGATCTGCAAATATATGTATCGTCACCTATTGACACCTTATCAGAAGCTATTGAACGGATTAATCGTAATCTTCAAACTATATTTCTATGGAGCAAAACGCATGGCTTAAATTTAAACACAAGTAAATCTCAGTATATTATCATTGGTAGTCAAAAACAAATAGCTAAATTCAATATTACACATTTGCCAGCAGTTACTTATGATGGTACTCCTATTTCCTATAGTAATTCCATTAAAAACCTAGGTATCGTCATGGATAACACCTTATCTTGGGCTTCGCAAATTTCACATGTTAGTCGTAAAATATTTGCGACGATGGGTTCTCTCAAGAGATGGAAAAAATTCCTTCCATTCAAAACGATAATATTACTATCCACTTCCCTCCTTCTTCCTATTATGGACTATGTTACCTTGACCTTTCACAAAAACATCTAGATAAGCTTGAGCGTTTACAAAATCTCTGCATCAGATATATATTTGGGTTGAAAAAATTCGATCATATATCAGCTTTTCGTGATAAGCTTCAATGGCTAATAGTCCGGCATCGTCGATATCTCCACGTCCTATGCACACTTTATTCTTCCTTTTCCATCCCAACACTCCCCGTTACCTTAAAGAGCGCTTCATTTTCCGTGGCACCGATTCCACGCTTCAGCTCAATCTTCGCTCTAAAAGTGACAACAAATTAAAGATACCTGCAACAGTGTAGGTTATATGGAATCTTTCACTGTTAAAAGTGTCTTGTGGAATGATCTTCCACGATATATCCGACATTCAGAATCAATTAGTATATTTAAAAAATCCCTTAAGCGTTATTATTTGGCACAACAAAAAACTTTATAGTGCATATATATATATATATATATATATATATGTGTGTATTTATTATCTATATGTATATTGTGTGTATATAGATAAAATATGTATTTTATTAATTATCTAACATGTATAATTATTATATGTACCCTTTTGTATATATTATAATTTGTATATATAATATAAGTATCGGCTATGTATAATATATCAAAAAATTATTATGTTATCTATTTGTATCCATATCGCTCTTTATTACTTATGCACTACCGTTATATCCTGCTCTATCGTAAGTTTATGTTAGTTATGGTTACCTGTAAGAGATCACTAATAGTGATAAAGTCGCCCTTTGCATGCTACTCTATGTCTTTTGTTTTACTATTTAGGTATGTGTTTGTTTATGTATGCAATAAAGAGTTTTATCTATCTATCTATCTATCTATCTATCTATCTAATGTTACTTCCCTTCCAGCCACAAACCACAGAACAGATAGAAGAACCAGTGTCCAATGGTATAAATCACCGCGCGTCTGCGCCTGCGCAGAGCACTCCTGCGCCCGCTCCGTCCAATACTACTACCTCGCAAGGTTTTTATATTTTGTATAATATAATATGGTAAATATCATTTCACTCGCGGCTTCGCGCCCTTAAATTTATTGTTATATTATAGCCAAATTATAGGAAATCTTTACATAAATTGTAGTCTATATACAGTTGTTTGTTTGTTTGTTATGTTTTTTATGTAACACTTGCTTACTATTTTTTCAGCCTCACCCACTAGAACGAGAATACTTCAGCAACTCGGGAAATTGATGACCACTTGTCTTGTACTTAGGATAGATGACTTTACGGTGTATAAGGTAAATTTTACTTATCCTTTTTTTTCTAACTTCTCACTTTATCATTAGTGAGGTAGCCAGAGAGAACGGAGCGCCTGTATTATTTTAGCTTCACGCTATATCCCGCACATAGCAGGGTATGCAAAAGGGCCTTTACATACTTTTTGGTGAATTCTTGAGGCATTGCGTGTTGAGTAGCGAAACTGAACTGTAAATGCGACGATTGTGGGTTGCCTCTCGGGAGAACGTAATATTTGATATTTTCATTACCTAGCTCTGGTAATGAGACAAAGCACCGCATTGAGTTTCGCTTCTCAACATGCAATATTCTGAAAATTTGGCGGTGCTTGGGGTTTGAAGTGCCTCAATACTATACTATATTCTTTGCCTACTCTATTGTATGCGCATATAACATGAAGCTAAAAAAATCTTTCATTTAGGTGTCAACAGGTTCGAAGTCCAGAGAAGCACCACGACCGTTAGTGAGTGCAGAAAAGGCCACTTTACCCGGCGATGCGGGACTTTTACACGCTGAACTGACCTTCTTTTATTATCCTGGAGATGTATGCTTCCCTGGTAAGAAATGATTTTTTTTAATGCCTTTATATAGTACGGTTGAAAAATCGTGGCCGCTCAGAAGAATTTGATTTTAGGATTTTCTTACTTTACATTATTGTCTTTCCGAAAATGTGTGAAAAATGAGAAATCCTAACTGACTTCTTTACTTACAGGTAACTTCAGGATTTCAAAATAACCCATATCCACGAAGATGGTAAATGTTTTGACTTTATTTTTTCACTTTTAATCATTCCACAGTGCCTTCACCAAAGCTCTACGTGCAGCTGAGCCCCGTGCGCGTGTCAGTCGACGTCCCCAGCATTCTGTGGCTAGCGGCCTTCCTCCCACACGTAGGTGCCGCGGCCGCCGACAACGCGCCCACGGACGACACCTCGTCCTATATTGATATACGGACTGAGGCTATCATGCCTAAGGTTTGTATTTTATTTAATTTTTTGTGTGGTGATTTTATTGTTATACATAGATAGAAATTGGAAGCGGTTAACATTTTTTAAAAAACAAGATAAAAACAAATATCGTCTATGTTTCTAAATTATTCGGAAAGAGATTCTATGTAATTGCAATAAGTGATATGTATCATCCAATATCAATACTTCACATGAGTTTCCTTTCAATTGCCTATAAGCAACCGCCTCGATTGACACATTTCCATTGCTTTAATAGTTATTTGCACCTTCATATACACGATTTTGCTAACTACATATTAATTAGGAAATAAATTTAAGAAATGTTTTTTGCTTATGCTCGTCAGATAGAACTAATGAAGTGACATATTTTCATGTCTTCTTCTTTCAACCTCCAATAAGCGAGCGGCAGCCAGGCTTTGATCCACGGAAACGGAAAAAAAGTTGCAATAATCAATATTAACCTATTTAAGCTTATTCAACTTATAAACTTCAGATATTAAAATGAAACATGCTAAATGGCTATGGTTTCTAAATCAACGTTGTTTACAGATTGTTCTAGAAGCTGGGCCTGAGCATGTTTCCCAACAACGTGACAGACCTAAAGAGTTACATTTATGTACGGCGAGAGCTACTTTTACTAATGTACGGGAGTCGCCGCGAGCCAGTAAGTTGAATTTTTTGCCTAAACTCATATCTCTTATATACCGTCTTAGTTCCATATCGGAATCACTCGATTTTACAATATATAAAGGTATTGTACATTAAATGATGCAATTCAATGTTAAACGGAGTGTATAAATGAATAGACAACAATTTCAATTATAGTAATAATTATGAAATATTTATTGATGCATTTCATTTCACACATATAAAATTATAATTACACTTCTTCGTCACAGCTACAGCAGGCAACAGAGCAGATTTAGCTTCAATAATATCGACGTTAAGAAAAGCAGCGCCACCTAGAGGACAGTTTCCAACTTCTTCTGATGACATGGATCCGATACACGAACAATTTTTATTACATGCTGATTGTAAGTTAATTTTATTTCCTACTAAATATAATAAATCTGAAAGTTTGTAAAGATAAATGTTTGTTTCACTTCCACGCATAAAATAGTGAATGGATTTAGATAAAACAGTACCTAATATAGCTTATGCATTAAAATGTGTTATTTTGATTCTAAACATTATATTTAGACTAAGTATTAAAATTGTCTGGTTAAATAAATGATGTGAGAGGACATTAGTATTCCATGGTTATATAGTTAGAATATAGGATAGGTCCTTTGGATTTGCAGAAGCTGTACTATATACGGGGTCTTAAGTCTATAAGGTACGGTCGAAGAGTCACTGTCACTGTTCTGAAGTTCTAAAATTTAGCGTATTTTTCATTCGGGAAGAAAATGTTCAAAGCAAGAAAAATACTAAAAGACTAGAAAAATGCTAAAAATCTGCGCAACCATCAATTCGTCGATCGTACTGTCTAATACATTAGTTAGTATGGTTAAGGGACCTATTATTTTTAATATTGTAAATGTTTTATTTGTAGACCTCGACGACATCGACCGCGGCACAGCAATAACACCGGAGTTATTATGGACAGAGAACAGGTCGGTGTGGTGCGCGCGAGTAGAGCCCGTTTGGGCAGACTTTTGTGGGGCGAGAGCTACTAACTATAAACCATCGCCTCTTTTGGACGCTACGCCTTTGACTGCTTGGGTAAGTGAAGGAAAATTATAATCATACATTCTTATCCGCCAACGTTAACATTTGTTATTAGCGTGTCTAAAGTCGGTCAGTCAGTATGTACTTTACAGGTCCTAGGCGGTGGTTTTATTGCTAATGACTCGTTTGTCTGATGTGTATGAATGATAATATTATGGAATGTACCTATATGGAGTAACCTGATGTATGAAGAAGGTCGTTTGAACTCATAAATGAGTACGTTTCAGCAACTCTCTATTAAGGTCTATTTATAATTTTCCGCTACCCACAATTTGTTTTTACGGTTTCCAAAAGATCTAGTCCCGTCACATTGAAATTCTTATACGATTCTAAACATTATCATTTCTTTACTCTGTGAATAACACTTTAATGTTACTAAAACGTTAAAATAGGAAATGAAGGGGATTGGATAAGCTTAATTGACAACGAATTTCAGATTTTAAATTAATAATACCATAACTTTACAGTCACTACAGATACTTCAAAGGAAAAAGGAAAACTCTAACTATGTATTCTTATATACTTTTTTCATTACAATATTTTATTTATTAATTTTGTATAGAATTTAGTTAACATTTTTACATATTATTTAACTACCAGGTCTGTTTCGAAGACGGTTTCAACAAGATTTGGGTGATCGGTCGGACCTGCGGCCTCAGTGGTTTACAGCTAAACCACTATCAGTTATTATTCCTACTACGCCAATTGGAACGTATCAGTGAGTTGGCCGCGTGGCTTGCACATCAGGCGAGTAGAATGCCGGAAGAAGATCAAGGGTGAGATGATGGAAATCTTTTGTTTTTGGGTTTCACGACAGCAATAAACTACGGGATTCTGGCTCCGCATATAGGGGGGATAGTCAGGAAAACTATTGTCGAAATACTAGCTTTTCTTCTTTCTATACCCTTCGATTGTCCGGACTCAAGATATTGTGTGTTGATGGTGCATCATCTAGGCTGCGCTTTGTCTCAATACCGGAACTGAGATAGATTTCTCCAAGTAGGAATCGATCCTACAACCTTCACTTTAACCTACAAAATACACCTTGTGGGTTGTAGTGTTATTTTATATATCTTGTTAAATATTTCTTTTTTATAAATCTGACTTAACATTTAATTTAATTTTAAAAATTGTTAATGAATCATTCTTGTCTTAAAATGGTGTTAACTTTTAATTTATAAATTTTTCTCCAATTAATATAAATATAACTGCTATTTTTTCATTGGTATATCATGAAAAAATATATATGTAAAGAAAATCTTCTTTGAACTTAGAAGGTTTTTCTGTAATTAATAACTTATATTGCACATTACAATAATTAATTATGTAAAAAAAATATTAATATACATGTATTTCATAACCTATATTTTTTAGGTCATTGGTAGTAGGTCTAGTGGTACCAGCAGTAGAAATGACACTAGTGCTTCCAACTAACTGCCCCGGATTAGAGTCTTCCAGAGATTTGGACAGTGTCCCTCTTGATTCATCCAGTCTGAATGATTTAAAGTTAGGTAAGACAAAAAATATACTTTATTATAAAAGATTTAGTTTAACATCAACACCCATCAGGGCTTTGGCTCTGGACCCCAGTGCAAGATGTTTTAAATGTTTATTATATAATCATATTTTAATAAAAAAAAATATGTAATTAAAAATATTTACCATGTTTTACATTATTTGTCCCAATAAAAACGTAATATATTAGAATTAAAACAACAAGATTTTATTTCTTTTCAGGATCTGAAGCAACAATGGCGCCGTCAATGCTAGATCGCGATAGTGGTGTGTTAGCTACCCACGGTTCAATAGAAGTGTGTACAGTATTGCCCCTACCTGCTGAGGAAATGGCTCCACCTAGTCCTGGGTTAGGGTTTGGAGGTAAGTTTTGTGGATGGTCTAGATTAAATTTTTTAAATATAAATTTCTACAACATATTTTTATTAACATAGCAGGATTTTGGACCTCGAAATAAATTGTATGCATATAAATATTCCTCTTATTCTAAATGTGTGAATGACACATAAGAAAATATGTTTAATAAATAGAATTCTTTTAATAATAATTAGTGAATCATCTTTGAATAGTAATCGTAAAATTAAGATGCCAACAACAAAGCTAAGCTATAACGAGTAGAAGAATTTCAATGATACTCGATAAGAATGTATGATGTTAGGGCAGTTTCCAACAGGCCCGGTTTAAATCCTGCTATGAAATATTTGGGTATGTTTTTAAATAATAAACATATTTTACATTTTTTTAAATAATTATGCAGTTAGAAAGTGTTTTTTTTTATTTTTGGACGTTGTTCATCATTTAAATCTGTTTGGATATAAAGTTTACCAAAATTTATCTGAATTGTTTCTTCTATATTAGCGTACATATTATTTTTGTTAAATATAACATTTAAAAATATTAATTTGTCGGATTGTTTTTATTCAGCGTGATGAGTTCTTTAAGATAACTTTTATTACTTTGTATGTAACTATACTATATATATGAAAATATATATTTATTTTTAATTATATTTGAAGTCTCCTGTCCTGTCAGAATCCAAACCAATTTAAATTGACAGTAACATATAAGTGTTTATAGGATCGTATCCCATTCTACCTGCTGAAGATATACCAACTATGACCACCTCAATAAGTTTTGGAGGTAATTTAGTGCTTGGAATTTTAGTGCTAGATACAGTGTGTGGATATTTAAGGTGAATCGTTAGTAAATTTATATTACTATAACGTTTATATAGTAATATACTAAAATAGTTTTAGTGAGTTAAAGCATCTTTTTGTGTTATTTTTAACAGCACTTTTATAAACAGCCACTTTAACCACGTGACTTCATACCTTTTGTGTTATAAACTAAATTAGAAATAGCTAATAATCGCTACGTCTCAATAAATTAATGAATACGCGTTCTAGAAATATATATAAAAAAATCACTTTATAAATACTACAAAAAACTAGCCAAGCACTTTCATTAAGATCTTCATCTACACACCCACACATTTACAAATTCTCTGCTAAATATGTCTTAGTGCGTGAAAGGTTAAAATCGCTACTGACACTGCTACAACGACGCAGCATCTTCGCCCATTTCTGCTAGCAATTATTAAGTGGGGTTTAAAATACTTTTTACAGATGTTCCTAGTATCAAATCAAAGTTGACATGACCTTCCACGTGGCACCTATCGTATTTTAACTTCTTTTTTTTATATTGAAGAATATAAAAAAAATTAAGAAAATATTAAAGACAAAATACAATAGTAGACAACGCACTTTCATAAGGGTCCAGCACATATGTACGTACATATGTATTCATGTTCAAATTTCCACTAGGTTTCTCGTCAATGCGTCGCGGGTTCACATCCCTGGTGACGTCAATAGATAGTGCTCTGACGAGAGATGAGTGCAGGAGTGACGCCGCCTCCACGGCCAGTTCTGATAGCGACCGATACGTGGTTGTGGGTTTGGCTGCTGAATCGCCTGATGACGCTGACGTTGCTTTTAGGTGAAACAATTGTTCTTCTTGATAATTGATATTGTTTTATTTATCATCGTCAATGTAAATGCGTTGGTGGTGTCCACATACAAAACAAATATTTTCTTTTCAATATCTCGCTCTCGTAACGTAAAGAATCTCAAATGCGAGAAGTGACGAGACGTAGTATCTTGATACTAAGTTCTCTCTGCATACCTTGCTATATCCGGGTTACAGTTGTAAATTGGATTTATTTTTAATGTTTTAAGACGCAAGATTATACCAATTACGGCCTATACATACTCACTTTTGTTTCTTTTCTTTCATCATGAAAATATCCATCAAACTATAAATTATAGTCACTAAAAATAATTTTATTTTTGTAATATGTGCAAAAATATTTATATTGATATTATAGGGAATTCGAACATGGTCGTCTATCCAGCGGTGTAGAAGTTGCAGCGGAAGTGGTAGAACGCTCGTCCTCCCCTAGCGACCATTCCATTACTAGTTCTTGTAAACGACGTGATATGGTGAGTTTTAAATGTATTGAAAGTCAATTGTAACTTTACGCTGTATCCCTCATATAGCATATATAGGAAGGGGAAACCTAATAGGGAGGGAACCTAATATTAAGAAACTCCATTCTCTACTTTCCGAGTAATTTTCGTGGCAATGCAAGTTCGATGGTGGAATTGAACAACGCACTTTCTCTTGGTACCAGCGTGGGGTAATGAAAATAATTAATTTGTCTCAAATGGGAATAAAACTTATACACCACGCTGCGCTACGATGGCCTCAAAGTTTATGTTGGTTGAAAATTTTTATTTAACATACTAATATATATTTTTAATAACAATAAAAAACTAAATTTATTTTCGTTATGGATTTAAAAATAAACAATGCACAAAAAACTCAATAATAAATAAAAGATTTTAGAATTATATACGTTGAAATTATTCTCTATACAAAAATAAACAGATATCAACCTGCACGCTTCGTTTGAACAACATTCACCTAGTCCAACAAAGTGCCAACGGGAAGTCCTGCATGAGATTCGTAGCAGACAACCTGAAAACCGATGAATGTTCCTCTATACCCTGGGATGAGTTCCAGGTAAGATTTATATATTTTATCAAAGTAAATTTAATATATTTCAATCTACATACAAACACAGTTTCATTTAGATGTTCAAGACATTCTTAATTTTCTCATTAATTGGAATAACAATAAGTATAATTTTTAATGTAAAAATCAACAGTTTACAATAATTCTACGTTTTTATGAAAAAAATTACACATCATTATCTAAAACCCATTATATCGAACACCAACCATATGTAAATTCGAACACTTTCCTTGAAACATACTCGCCGCATTCCACTGATTAAATATTATTTTATAAGTTTTCCTAACTTATTTCCTGAACAGCAAATAATATGTTGTAGCATGTTTACAGATCACTTTTTAAAATCTTCTTTATTATTCATCAATTTCTATTGGGCTTTTAACATTTTAACGTAAAAAACATATTTAAGGTAATAATTACTTACTATCTGTGCATACTTTTTGATAATGTATTGTTGATATATTGCATCTGTATTTCAAAATTTTATTCTGTATTTAAACAACTACATTCTTAAGCAAGCAATTTTTTTTCTTTCTTTAATAATAATTAAAGAAAAGAAAAACAAAAAATATTTCTTAAAGATCAAGTAATTCTTAAGTAATAATGACCTTTGCCACAAAGTAAACAACCAGAAATCAAAAAATATACCGACTAAATGAAATTTAACTTTTTTACTTAACATTCCGAAATAAAGATGCAATATATATATTTTAAAAAACAATGCTAAAAGCTCATAAATTGCATGACCCACCCATCACGTGACCATTGTACCGTACCCCATGATCAATATTCGCTAATCCAACTATAATTCAAGTATAAGTATATAAGGAATGCATCCTCTAACTTTGTCGTTTATGTGTTTTTATGGCAACTCCCGCCCGCTCGGCTATCGTGCGAAAGATCCGACTCAAGGTATTTAACCATTTATAGAAAGGCGTTAAATTTAAATTTTCAAAACAAAAATCCCTGGACTTGCAAGAAATTATTGCTTTACAATCTTTCGCGTGGGAAATGATTTTAATTATCTTTATTTAAGTAAATTATATGACAAAATTATTTAAGTGATTAAAGAACTACAATCAAATAACATGTCGTTAAACGATTATATAAATGTTGCCATGCTACCTATTGTTATTACACCTAACATTATATTTCCTGGTTTCACATTTAAAGAATACATTTTGATTGGTAGAAAGCATTCATTGCATATAAATAAATTATTTTTATTTTATAACTCATGACACATTTCCCAATATATAATTAACTTAAAAATATAAATAATACATAATACAGAATAAAATTATAAATAATACAGAATTAAATTCCGAAATTGAATTAATTTGTCATTTTCCTAAAAACTTACTAAAAAAAGTCTTACAAATTAACTAAACATCATTGATCTCGCGGACCGTTGTAAAGTAATATTCCCCGCATGTCAAGGTATTCGAGCGTCTTACATAATATGTTATAACATAGTGTTGATGACACCGTAGTGGTATCACATGCCAATTAGTTTGTAGACGTTTTGTGTCGTAGCCAAGGGGGTTCTGTATGTGTTGAATGAATGTGATTTGAGTGTTGCCATGTCGAAATTTTTAGATATGTGTTTGCCTGTTCGTTATAAATATTTTTTTCCAATTTGTATCAATGTTGTGAAATGGCAACACTACAATGCTTATGTTTCGCATCTTTTCATATGGATAGTGCATGTAAAGAAGTAATAAATAATTATAAATATAATTTTATAAGCTCTTACACTGCGTAATAACAAGTGAAGTTGTGTATATAAATTATGTATTTATATACACTTCTGGTATAAAATAAAAATAAAATCTAGGAATTATTTATTTACATATATTGTGAATTATAACTTCTTTATTATTCCTTAATAGAAGATATGCAGGGAGTTACATTAAAAGTGTTTTGAGGTGAAATTTTCACTTCTAAATTGAATATAAAAATTAACTCGTTTACTCGTTATCGTCATGTATCTGCTACGATGTAATTGAACTTGCATGCCCCGTTCATCTCATCTCATTGTTAACTTTGTATCTATTCTTGTATTTTGTTCTGCTCTTGTCAAGGTCCATAATATCATGCAATTTAGAGAAATTGTTATATTATATAACTACTTACTATTAAACTCCGTTTTAGTTAGATATTGACATAGTTTTTACTACTGTTAATAAGTAAAAACTAGTTGTAACCATAACTGAGTTTATCTGTATTTTCTTAAAAAAAGATTACTACCAAAAGTATGATAAAATATATTTTAGCTATACTTTTACAACTATAACCTTGAATAGAGCAAATAAATATTATTGAAATAAATATTAGCAATATGTTTCTATTAATTACTAAGCGATTATTTTTTCTCAATAAATTATTGTTTTTTGCTTTTGATGTTAGACTTTTCAAGTATTAGAAATAACATTTCACACACAAACCAACTTACTTTTTCTTCTAAATCAAATAAGTTACACTGTTTCATACTTTTTATTTTAAAAATTTATGAAATAAGACATAAGTATCTTATATATAATTGTATATACTTTTTGCATGTCAAATTTATTTAATATGTTCTTATGCCTGTATAAACGTAATGTATATTTATTAAATTTTTGATATGGCTGTGTAAGGTAGTTTTAGTAAATTCATACTATATAATAAGTTGTATAAAAATTTACATGTATTTAAAATTATTTATAAAAAAAATATTTTATATGAATTTGAATGATGATTTCAATATTAATATAGACATATTTTGATCAAAATAATGAAAATTTTGAAAATAATAAATTTGCCTTTTACAGCATATTCTAGCCATTTGTGTACTATATATTTATTTCTTATTTATAAATAAATATTAATTTATATTTTTTTGTTTTTGAACGATATTTAGGCATGACTATTATGACTATTATCTACATTTATAATTTTATAATCATATCTATTATTAACGAAATATATCTACAGAACAAATTTTCAATGCGTGCTCGAGCGTGGTCAGAGCCAACTAACGATGATGATGACTTTAAACCACGAGAAATGCCGCGTGTCGCAGCGAGGCTAATGAGGACTGAATTACCGAGGATTTTAAATAGCCAGGTTAGTTTTGGCTTTATTTTATATGGTCGTTGTGTCGTGGTCTCTCCGAAGCTAGCTATACATAGTAGATGTGCGCTAAATTTACTTTAGAGGATTTTTTAGTTTTTTTAGCTTCATGTTGTATCCCGCACCTACCAGGGTAGGAAGAGGGAACCTGGGAACCTAGTGTTAAGACACTCTGTTCCCATTATTTTATTTTCTTCCCTAGTGAATAATACGCAAAAGTTTAGAATGCCTAACTTCATGGCGCAGTTGGAATCGTTCAGAATGGCTAATTAAATGCTATGGTTGTAAGTGTAAATCCGAATAATATATTGGATTTTTGGATCTGGTTAGAGTTGGGTAAAATATTAGGTTCCATAATTCTGCGCGTTATTTTTCTTTAAAGTACGGGAAGCATAGATATGCAAGAAATAAAAAGCCAATTAAATTACTTCTACCAATATTTTTTCTATTTTCGTTTTAAACACTCATACTTAAGTTTATAACACTTTTTTCAGGGAGAACCAACAGGGCTGGCACCATACGAAGAAATATTAGAAGCTCGAATAAGAGAATTGAATATCGCTCTTAATATGAGTACGGCCCTAGCTTTGTCTGAGTTTATTGAAGACGAGGTTGTTATACCACCGATGCCTTTAGAAGTAAGTAAATATCATCATCATCATCATTATCAAAGGCCATCTTTTGTCCACTGTTGGACATAGGTTTTCCCCATTTCTTGCCACCACACTCGATCCTCAGCTTTTTGGACCCATCCGCTTCCCGCAAACCTCTTTATATCGTCGGCCCATCTGGCAGGGGTCATCCCACGTCGTTTTGTGCGGGGTCTCCACTCTAAGACACGTCTGCCCCAGCGGCCGTCGGCTCCACGACAGATAGTTACACGACATAGCTATAATGGCCGAATCGCTGCATGAGTCAACGGAGATGCTGCAAAGCCTGAGTGTTTCTTCCAGACGGGTGGGTCTTGGAATGAACTTGGATATGACTAAGGTCATGTTCAATTCATTTGCAGATCCAAGGCCAGTTATCGTCGATAAAGTAAATATAACACAAAAAAAATGTTATTTAATGTAAATGAATTTAATGTATCTCCAAGTCCTCTAAATTACTCGGTATGTGAGATCTATCTCAATTAAGATAAGATAAGTAAGATATATCTCAATTATATATGTTTGGCACAGTGGCACAAGGGTGTGACTGTAACAACCCACAACGCGACGGTTTGGGGGTAGACGGTCGATTCCTACTAGGGGAAATTAATTATTTAATGTTTTCATTTCCTCGCTCTGGTAATATAAGGCAAAGCGGGCTGTTGAATTCCGTCACTAAACACGCAATGCCTTGAAAATTTGGCGGAAAGTAGGGAACGGAATGTCGGACGCTATGTTCATTTTTCCTACCTTGCTGTATGTAATTTGTAATTGTTTTTACATTGCAAAGTATGAGCTTTTGAACAAGTTGCTATACATATATGCTCTATGAATTTATTATTAAAAGAAAATATATATGTTATTAAAAGAAAACAATTTCAGGTGTTAATAGAAAACGTGAAACTTCACCTAATAGAAGATAGGCCAACCAGATCCATATCCTCCCCTCCCCCACAACCATTAGATCTAGATCTGACTACCCTCCGTCTAAACAGAGATTCTTCTGGAATTGTCCATTTAGGACCCAGTATACCCTCTCGTACAATCTCACCTAGCAGTCCCCCGCCAGAGTTAAAGGAAGCGAAGGAAGAAATACAAAGACTTTGGGAGGAGAATGAAGAACTGAAGAAACGATTGGCTACTCTAAATAGGATATCTGAGGATAATAGGGAGTTGAGGGCGTGAGTTTTTGAATTTGAATAATCAATCATCGTAGTTACAATCAGATATTGTCCCGCTGTACCACGATAAGCGCATTCGTGAATCAATCAAAAAACTTTAAACTTCAAGCATATTCATTTACCATGGAACTGTAGCTTTAGTATTCAGTATAACTAATGTTAGACCTTATAATATATGTACATTATCAACGAAGTGAATTGTATTAGAGTCCACTAAACACTCATATTCCCAGTTATTAAAATAAATAAAATTTTAACAGTAAAGCGGAAGAAGCATCAGTTCTCCGTCAGTGCGCGCACGCGGCGCAACAAGAGGCAGCTGGCTTACTCGCTGATAAACACGAGCTGTTGGAGGCGGTTAGGTTATTACAGGTTAGTGTTACTATTTTTTTTCAGCTTCACGCTCTACAGCGTAACATAATACTAGTAGCCTTGTGTTGAGAGTCCGCTCCCCAATTTTCCCCATATGCTACGACTAGCCTAACAGTGTAACTATATTTAAAGGTAGGTAATGTACTTTAGTGTTAAGACATTGGGTTCTCTGTCTGCATTGTGTGTTGAATGGCGTACTTTGTCGCGGTTTGCAGTTTGTCGTAGCAAATTGTCCGGTCACATGTGTAAATGTCACTTGTATTGATATGAGATTCCATGTTTGAATGTGAGAACACATGTGTGGACGTAAGATTACATGAGAGTGAGTGTATCATCACTAAACACGCAACGTCTTAAAAATTTAATAAAAAATGAAGAATGGAGTGTTTTCACACTAGGTTTCAGATAAACATAAAAAATCTAAACTATGCTTATTAAGACTTCTCATTCCAGGAACAATTATCAGGAACGTGTAGGGGTAAAAGATAGCGTTCCCGAAGCGGGGCGCAGGGCTGCCTCGACTGTACCGCCTGTTGCGGCGATCACAAACTATAGAACTCACTCACATACCCCCATTCAACATCATACCCTACATAGAATTTATAGGGAGAACACCCTGCTATATAAATTGTAGACAAGAGCAGATCCTGTTGTCATCCCGTCATACCACATGTATATAACTTATGTAGTTAGGCCCTGTATAGAACATTAAAGGTGAAATTGCTGTGGAGATCACAGCCTATAGAACCAAATACCCCCTCAGTCGAATCGTCGTCTACGGTACACGACCGTTATAGAAGTACTAAAGTGAACATCATCTTCCGTTAACCAACAACCATTCCCTCCATATAATCTGCACTTATGCACGACTACGGCTCTACCCGACCATTGGAATGAAACCTGTAATGTATATGTTTTTATACATATAACAGACTTGAATAGTGAAGGCGAGAATTTGGAATAGGTAACATGGAGTTATGAGAAGTTTTCAGAAGAAAGGAGTTGACTTGAAAAGTATATCGAATTGTTATGGAAATAAGAGACGTCACTTTACCTTTAAAAGCTTTATTCACAGTAAAGGTTTTATTATAATAGTACAGTGACAGTGACAGTGACAGGGAAAATTTGTTATATCTTCGACTATAAAGAATTATGACTATGCGGAGAGAAAATTAAAGATATTCACCATTATTTACTTTTTTCTTTAATTCGTAATACTTAAAAAAGAGTATTTAAAATAATATTTTAAAACAATAATTGGCGGTCCGCAAATTGAATTTAGCAATTTTAATTTATCATAAAAACATTGACAAAAAATGCTATATTTATTTCAATTGAGAATTGATGGATTAACAAATGAATAGGCTTAAAGAAAGTATAAAGCCTGAAAATACAAGGTTATGACAGACTCTGGTTTACTATAAATGTTAAAGTAATAATAAAAAAATTAGGTTAGTGTTTTATTCATAAATAAAAAACACAAAAAGAAACGTGGTCCTGCTAAAATACGATTTTTAAATCTTTTAATACATAAACAACATTAGATTCACAAAATAAATTAACAGAAAACCCCTTTTTTATTTTTGTCACATTTTTTATTTTTTGTTATAAATCGTCGTAATATCGTAAATAATTGTATAACAATTATTGTTAAAATTGCAGTACTTAAATATGCATTTATTATTGTAGTATGCTAGTAATTTATGTTTACAAAAAATTGTATAATAAAAATTATGAAATATTTTCATAATTTTTATTTCATCATGCATGACGCTATAATGGTGTAGTTCGCTATAATTCGATTTTTTTATGGACAAGGGGGATATTCATATTTAAACATATTTATATTACTTGCCAAGGTCTGGTTATTATTCTTATTTATTAATTAAATGTTCATATAATCGACCTTGTCTTTTAAAAATTTTATGGAATGGAATTTTATTTATTTTTTCCGCAAAGAAGAAAAAATCTAATATCCTTCTAATCAGAGAAAAATAAAAAATATATATAGTTTCTCTTTATATATATATTTGTAAATATTTCTCATCGTATTGCATACAACAACAACATAGAAATATTTCATTATTATTGTGTTCAATTTACTTTTATACTTAGAAACAATCCACACAAAATTGCTTATTAAACCAACACATACTAAATTAGTGTAACAAAATATATTTAGGTATATTTAATATACTATATTTTCAATTGTAAAAGTATTTCCATTGTTGATCACGATTGTACCGAAGCAGGCTGCGTCCACCATTATATTTCCATATAATATTATTTTTATTCCACCGGAGAACCAGAGAACCAGACATTCGTTTTACTAACATGTTATCACTTAGGTGTCTTAGGTTAATCAAATTTGTTTTTCTTAAGTTAGACTCAAAAAATTAGTTATTTAACTAACGTCTCCCTTTATCGCGTAAAGTATAAGAGCGTGAAGAGGCTTTGCATATAAATTAATATATTTATCAATATATAAGTTAAAATTTAATAATTGTATAAATTTAAATCATCTTTTGTAGTATTTACGACATTTTAGAAGTTTTTATTAATAAAAAAGTGCCACTCGTTAAAAGTAAAAATTGCGTATTTTTATAATTCACTGCGATTAGAATGTCTTTGGTTTTATCTTTTTGGTTTTAAATTTAGTAGTTGCAGTTCAAATGTAGATCGTTTAGGTGTTGACTGATAATCACTGCCCATTAAAATGTTAATTTTGATGTGAGCTTATTTTTTTCCATGTTAATCTAAATTGTAAGTGGCCACATTCGAACTATTTGAATAAAATTGTATATATTTTTAGAAGTATATAAATTGTGCCTGTGTATCATTATTAAAATCGCTTGTCATGTGTTACCTGTGAAATAAAAAAAATACATACTAATAAATTACATACATATATCATCGTTTTAGCGGTAAAGAGAGTCAATCCATATTTTACAAATTTTAAGACAATGTAAAATAAAGTGAAATACTTACATAAAAAAAATATTGTGTTAAATTAATTAATTTGTAAACTAGGATATTCTTGTTTTTATGTTTCTTTTTATTAATCCAATGTTAATAAGATTTTTTTATTTTTGTTTTATTTTTTTAATTATTATTAATTTGTTTAACCTGTTTTACTATACTTAATTCATATTCTCGAGACTTGTAATATGTAGATTGACTCTTCACTAAGCGACGATATATAAATTTTATAATCTATTTGTACTGGAATAAAGTGGAAAACCCGTTTTCTACCTATTTTATTACTTACATAAAATATTTCTCTTCTATATTTTTTTTTAAATGTTAACACTGTGTGCTATAACTAAGTCCATTGATGTATTTTTAACAAGAAATAATATATTTTATAACATTAACTTTTATTTTATACATAACTAACTTTAAATGAACTTGATGATTATACTTCCAATTTTGTTTTTTTTATTTATAAATAATACTTTAAAAGAATAATTGGTTTGTTGTAAGAGAAAAATATTTATTTTACATACTAAAAACTTGTATAAATATTAATTAGTGTATCAATAACACTTTATAAGATATAAAATTTTAAAGTTCTGTCGAAACGAACATAAAAATTTTAAAGTATATAGTATGAGTTAGCTATCCAAAGTAAACAATGACCACTTTGAATGTAGATACGTAGGTAAAAAAAATGTCGTCCTACTTATTTTTATTTTATGTTTAATTCTTGATAATGAAGCTAAGTTCAAACTAATCATAAAAAATTTTCTTCATTATTTGAGCATATTTTTATGGTTCTTTTTTTGAAGTCACAAAATTTGCAATATTACTTATAAACAAAATTAAATCATAATATTAATCATCTTCATTTTAAATATTATAATATAAAGTGATAAATGTATTTCTTAGCTATATATTGTCTATATAAGTCCCTGTCTCCATATATCGATTCTATATCAATATTGTATGAATTGTGATGTAATTTTTATATTTACAAATATTTAGCTTTTCGATTTGAAAGTGTCGCTAGCGGTCTTTAACTAGAATATTATAGATTATATATGAACTTGGTTTTTTATGTACTTTTTGTTATAGGTTTGTCAATCATATCATTTTATTAATAGAATAACAAACTAATGTATGTGTGCTTTAAATTTTATTTCAATGTATTTCTTCCAATTAATAGTAATAGGCAGATTTTTTGCTAGATGTTTTATTTACGTGTTTAAATTAATATTTTTATTAATATTTATATACATATTAGCTTGAATCATATCCGCGAAAAACTATAATTAATTCTTCTATTATGCTTAACTAAATAAAAGGCAGCAATTGTATTTTTGTATTAAAAAAAAACTCACATTGAACACCTGTGAAGTCTGGTAAGGTGGATCTTAAGTAGATATATAATAATCATGAAAAATCTCATTTATACGCCTACTAAAGTGTTAAACAATACATTATGTACGAGTAAGAAAATGGTTGTTGCAATGTGTTTAGTTATTAAAAGGAATTGTTAAAATTAAATTTAATATTCTATTTGATTGTGTTTTATTTGTCTTCACGTATAGAATAGATTTTAAAAGATTTTCCGTAATCATTGTATATTCCGTAATTTCACCTTAACTGCGGAAAAATTGTATTCAAAATATGAATTGCTATTCAATTATTCATTAATATCATACTTTGCCTATTTTTTGGATCTTAGTATTTTATATCCTCAAATATTAATATTACTTTATTCATATGGCGTTTAGTTAATGTACAGAAAACATATTGCTTAAAATTATTATTTTTTTCCTATTCTAAAAATAATAGAAAACTAATGTCAATGAGTGTTTTACAATCTCCTAGATTTCATTCAATATTATTATTTAGGGTAATTATGTTCTATAACTGGCAACTCCAACACGTGAGAGCAGCAATAACGTGACCCGCGCCAGTGGCAACATTCTTAGTGATGGCCGTCAGTCAGTTGGAATGGAGGCGAGCGGTAGTTGCCGAATTTTTGTGCTGAAATTATCAAGTTGCTTGTAAATCGTGATTGAGTGTCAATTCAAATTAGTCCACAACGATAACGTGTCTGTTTGTGAATTTTATTGTGACTTAATATCTCGTGCGTTTCCTTAAAGAATGTTTATTGTGTCCTCAAAGTAATAGGATCGGATCAGTGATCATTTATATTATTGGATTACAGTTACCAGTTCATACGACGAATAAACTGGACAGGTGAGCCCTCTAATTAGTACGTGTTGTTTATAAATGTAGTATTTAGATTTACTGTTAACCAGTGCCACGAATACGAGACGCGTGATGTGTCTTTAGTTGCAGCCGGGAGATAACGGGCGGTTTAGCAGATTGCGTAGATTCTGATAAGATTCCATTTCTAATGGCACTTCGACATAAAAATATAACAGTTATATAATTACTACTACTGTACTCTTAAAGTGAATCATTTCACAGATGTTCAGAAGAAAGTTCGGTAATTTTTATGCTCTATTTCCCGCTGAAAGTTAAATTTTATTAAGAATTTTAAAAGTGAGTGGTGTATCCGCATGATATTTTTGCAAAGCATATTTACAAATGTACCTACCTACTTACTATAAAATCATAAGAACAATGTTAGTTATTTTAATAATGTAGCGAATGGTTTGCCTCTAATGAACATTTTTTAATTGAATATTATTTAGATACCAGATAACGATAGTAGTTTGTATGATTGTACGAAAATTTTAGTGTATGTATAAAATAGAAAAAGGAGTCTTATGTTCCATATTTAATTAACAATATTGAATATATATATACATTTTTATGAAAACCACATTAAATTCTAACATTAAATTTATTATCTATTACAATTAAAAGAAATATAAATATATAATCATTTGACTATAAAAAATATACATTTTCATATTTATTTATGAATTAGTTAGATAGTTGATATGTTATTATGAAAATCATAAATGTATGAAGCTAGCTTTATAAATTGCTATTTGCGCATTTAAAACAAATTTATCGGAAATTATCTATAAAATAATAAAATTAAAATTATTGTTTATGAAATTTTATTGTGTAGTGTGTATATTATTAAAAAGAGAAAGCTTGAAAGAAAGATCCAAATATGAAAGTGAAAATAATAAAACAGTTATAGATCTTAAGATAATTTTTTTTTTTTTTAAAAGAGATAAACTTATTCAATTAAAAATGTGAACAGTCAAAGTATACACTTTTATAACAAACTTCCAAACAATGTGGTTAATTTATCACTAAACAAATTTAAAAAAGTTAAGCACAGGCTCTGCCAAAAAGAATATGACTCTGTTAAAAATTATGTTTGTGATAAAGATGTTTGGAAATGAGTTGTTGTTAATTTGTAACAAATATTGGCAGTTTCAAAGAGTGGCCATGAGTTTCCTTACCTGGATCTTCTCATGAGCTCAACTATCTGAACGGGCTTTTTTCAAGTCAAAATTGCACATTTTTTTGGTTATTTTGTTTTTCATTTTTTTTTACTTTTTTGACATGTCCAAGTAAATATTAAGCATTTTTATGGTAAAAAGATATTTTGACTTTGACTTTCAACAAAAGTGAAAGAAATAATCCAAAAGTATATAAAAGTCATTTAATATAAAATTATATATTTACATAATAAATTTGTGTTAAAAAGTAACTTAAGAATACTCAATATATACGAAATAGAATGTACAAATACTTGTATAAATTAATGACTTATTGTTAATGACCAATGTGGCACAGCGACACGCAAAATGTAAATGTAAATAAGATTGTTGTAGGTTTGATTTCTCTCAACTTGACTAGTGGAAATTTATTATTTTTATTTCTTCACTCTAGTCACTGTACAAAGCGTAGCATTAATTTTACACTGATATAACAACCTTGCTAGAAAAAAATAATCTACTAAAAATATTTTTTCAGATTTTAATTACAGATATTTGAATTCTTTGAAGGAAAGATTCATGTATATCATCAGTCATATTTTTAACTTTCTTGAGAATACTAGCAAATTTAACAGTACAATGTAAAGGACATAATTAAATGTTTCTGTTACTTACAATGTAATATTCCTGTCCTTTAACTATTTAACATCATCATCACCATTACCTTGTATTGCCATTATAAAAGTATTTCCAAGAATAATATTTATTATTATTTAAATAAATAAGAATTGTATTTAATAAATAGTTTGATTTAAACATTTATTTCGATTATAGTAGATAGGTGAAAGGAACCCTGTGTTACTTACTACATTTTCCACTCATTTTGATGACATTCCTTTTTATAGCTAAAGTTTTTGCAGAGGATTTTTCTAATACTTTTATAAATCAAATCCTCTTATATGGATATGGTGACCAATTATTTTATTATACATTTCATCCCACTGTGTGATAATTAAGTTGAAATCTAATAAAATTATAAGTTCAATTGAATTATTCCTTGTCTAATTAAGAGAGAATAAGATTTTCCAAAAAATAACCACCTTGGCATAACATTTAAGTAAATCTACATTCAACGTAATCAAGCAACAGTAGATAATATCGCTAAGCCGTGGTCAAGGCGCGAGGCGGTAACAACGGAGTGCCCTAGATTACTATGGTATTAGGGTATTACCGGCAAGGCCGGACTGCGCCCCGTTTCGGACTGAATGGCCGACGCCGAATTATTTATAAAGAATTATAAGATTTTTTGTTGGTTTATTTTTATACGATATACTGAATGACAGTGGATATTGTAGTAAACTATGCGTAGATATTTTTTTTTGTTTATATTAATGTTTCAATATTTAAATGTAAATTCGATTCCCACTCGAGGATTCCTCCTCGAGTGTCGGAATGAAGGTGTCTTAATGGTTAAAGACTCTACAAAGCATCTCAACACTAAATTCTCAGATTCCCTCTGTGTATCCTGCGGCTGCCTATGTGCTATTCTGCACAGGGGAAATTAAAATATTCAACATTTCGTTCACCCGAGTGGGATGCGAGCCCACAACCTGTCGCGTTTAGAGTCACAGGCTATTGCCCCTGCGCCATAATGAGCCTCACCGAAATTTAAAAAAGGATTATTAAATATTTTACAAACGTCTCTTATCTCGACATAATCCACTAGTCAATCATAATTCGCCCCTCACGTCACTCGTTACAGGTTTTAAGCTGTCATGTCTTTATCTCACTTTAGAGCCTCGATGACTTCATCGAGCAAATATTTTCTTGAGAATTTTTAATAGCACGTATTACGTGGTATTAAAAAAATTTGCTTAATTGAAAAATATAAAATTAGGGATAATTTTGTAATTAGGCGATCCTTAACTAATTTATTTCTTAACTAAGTACTTGTTGGCTTGGCTTTTTCCATGTAGAGTATAATTTAGTAAATTGTGACAAATTACGTTCAATTGCAATTTAGGACTAGGTAGGTAGTTAGTAGTTGACAGATTACTATTGTCTTAAAATTGTAGTTTCTGCAATTTCTACTTGATATACAAAGAAATTCAAGCAAAATGTGTAAAAGTTGAACTCTCTGGTTGCAAAACACATGCCTTTTTCCCTTCATTCACGGGGGGAACCTCCTTCAGTATATCCTATATTCACAAAGTTTAATTGAGGTCGTCTTCATTCCTAACTTATAACTGGAATTTCTGATAAAATAAAAAGAAGACATCCACCCAAATAAAATTATTCAAAAGAACTAGTACCTATATGTACACATATGGCCTAGTGTTAAGACGCTCCATTCTCCATTTTGCACCTGAATTAAAAGATATTGCGGGTTTAAATTTCGAATTTCACAGCATTTTGTATTGCTTGAGCGAGGATCGAACTTACAACCATCGCGTTTATAGTTAAACTTTTATTCACTGCGCCCGCTACGGCCTTAACTATAACAAAAGAATTATAATGTTACAAAAAAATAAGCATCAAAATTAGAAATCTAACGCATATTACAGCCAATTGCGAATTACAAACCCCTCCTAAGAGGATAGCGCGATGGCCTCGACGATAATTCGCCACTAAGCCAAATGATATCGCATTCCTGCCTAACAAAGTGTGGATGTGCGCTCCGTTGCTGATGCTGATGCAAGTTTCCGGATACGCATAGAAATCATATTGAACGCTATTTCCCGTGCAAATTATACAGATTTACGGATTTTTTTAAATTAATTATTATTTGCTAATTAATGTGTGGTAATTGTGTAAACGTTGTAATTTTTTAAGTTGTTCGTCGATTTGGTAATCGATTAATATTTCACTTGTTTTTTTTATAAATATCGATATACGATATAATATATTTATTTGAAATAGAAGCCAACGTTTTATACTGTGGCATTATAATATCAAATTACATTAAAAGATTATAATACGGCCCAAAAACCATATTTTATAGTTACTCTTATTTATTGTTTTCCATGCCAGTTGAAAAAGAATTGAATTTCTCGTATTTAAAATCCTTCCAAAAATGCCGTACGCAATAATATATCCGAAAGTTTGTTTGGGAAGACGGCCTATTCCGCGAGTTGCTGTACATGTCGACGATAATACAATTAAATAATGTATTCATTAATAAACGATTACGTGTAATATAAACTACACGCAGAATAGGCAGAGAGAATCGAGTGTTATGACACTCCGTCCTCCATCTGATAAAGTGTGAACTAAAAATGGATTTTAAAGTAATTTAATGTAACAAATAAGTAACAATCAATATAATGTAAAAGCAACAATTCTGCATAAGTATATGCACGGTGTGCGTGCACCAATCGTAAACGACCTCGTTTTACTGATGACTAATGATTCCATTACAGCGAATTTACTTGCATTTTTCTATAAAATCACTTAAATGCATAATTTGAGACATTTACTCGTTAAATAACTCGTAGATGCATAAAATTGTGTTTTAACTTGTTATCGATGTTTCATAAAATAAGTTATTGTATGAACGCACGCGCAAATTAATGAAAGAATTATGATTGCTGCAAGTTCAGTTGGGTGAAAAACTATATTTTGTCACGAAGTTATTAGACAAAGATGTAAGGTATAAAAATATATTATGCAATTTAATTTTTTAAGGCCGTCACGATCAGACAAACGGAATGTCTGACACTAGATTTCCTATGCTTACCCTGCTTATCCCATAAGATACAACGTGAAGCTGATAGAACACACACAGTACCTATACAACATTTTAAAATTAAACTGACATAATTAATTATACACTTTGTGAATGTATTTTCATCATAATGACCACTTTTAATTTCATTATTGATCACCTGTCATCGTAACTGATGTCTGCAATATATTCATTTGAAATATCTAATAATATACCTAATATTGAGCGAACTAGTTTCATTTAGTATTAAAATAACATGTTTTGCATTTACTTCGAACTGGTTCAGGATGCTTAATACATCAGTAACTGTGTGTGTTAGACTAGTCTTCCACTAATATAATATAGCGTTGTTACTTATTTTATTGCGAAGGTTTAATTTTTATGGGTTTTTTTTATATATGGTGACAACGTCTCACATAGTATGATCAAAGCGAAAAGAAAATTATAGCCTGTCTGGCAGATAAACGAACGTTGCAAAATAGAAATTTCTATATCCCCAAAGCGGCAGACAAGCAGTGGACGTTCAGCTTTATTATTATAATCTCAAATGATTTGCCACGCCCTCTGTGATGTGATATGCACAGAGATAAGTCAAATGTGTTTTGAGAGGCTTGTGTCGCGACCTCCGCCATTGTTTGCTAATGAAGCTGAATTTAGAGAGATATTTTTTGGTTAAATAATTCTAAATATTGTATTTTGTTTCATTTGGCTCTACCTATTAGTCAGGACATTCTTATCTTTAAATGATGGATGTGCTTTTATATTCTATTTGGAGAAATGTTTGCCAAATGTTGGTTTCTATATATGTAACTACTGATTTGCCAACGTGAAACTTGCGTTTCTGCAACCTAGTATGCAATTTCTTTGAATGAGTATAAAAATAGAAAATTGAATGACTTATCACTACGTCATTTCTGTTTACTCCACAACATTAAAAAGCTTACAATTAAAATAAAACGTAAAAGTAATAAGTTAATAGCCATAATTCCTAAAAAAAAAATGCATATTTTAAATATGAAATATTTAACGATGGTGATACAGCACTTAGATGAAGTTTTCAAGTGCTCTTGGAAGTGAGTGCGAATTATGAAGCGAATAACACCGGTGACCGGAAACGAGTGTTACCGTCGCAGCTTTTAAGAGCTTCGCCGTATCGTAAAACGTAAATGCGTGTTCCGCATAGTTGTGTGTTTGTCTTTAATATTAGAAAGTGTGTTTATTTTAGGACGTACCTATTATGCTTCTAAATCTTGGATTGTTATTGTTATTTTTGGTTCACGCAACGAAACTTAAAAAAACACTCTGTTCTCTATACGTCTCTCTCTGGCTCTCATTCCCACCGAGTGGAAATCACCACCACCAGTCACCATTAAGACACCTCCGTTCCCTACTTTCCGCGAAACTCAACGCCTCGCTTTGTCTTACTACCAAGGTGAAAAAAATAAATTACTTAAATAAATATATGGTTATGATAAAATCATAATCTCTTAACTAAACTCTAAACTCGTTGCTTAATTTTTTGTTCCGATTATTAATATTATTTATTAATTTGCATTAAGTTGAAATCGAAATGGGGAAACCGTACATACCGAATATCCTTGTTTTCGAAACTAAATTAAACCACTTCCTCTCAAATGATATTCGATTTAAAATAAATAAATGTATATAGAATAGTAAAAAAATTGTCGGTGCATGTCGAAATATGTTCGTTGTAAAGAAACATCGGTGCAATAGCCTCGCCCATAATCCGGTAGGCGAAGCGAATCCTTTCCAAATTAATGTAATTACGAAAAAAATAGACAATATTAAACATTTTAAGATTTTAAACCTTGACGGTAAAGAGACCTCCTTAATTTTAATAGTGTAATTAATTTAGTTTTTGGTTTAATTAATTATTTATACGTCTGTACCTTAATATTATAAAGCTGAAGGGTTTGTTTGATTGAACGCTCTAATCTCAGGAACTGCTAGTACGAATTGAAAATTTATTTTATATGAGGAAATTAAAGATAAAATACAAATAGTTTTGTAATTTTTATTTTGCGTATTTATATTTGTTGCTGTAATACTAACAAATAACAGACGAGACGCCAGCCAGGCTTGCACAAAGATCTAATCGCATCCAATAATAACATAGAAAATGTAGATAAATACCAATTTACAGCTTGCATTTTAAATTTTATGAAGGTAATCAATTATTTTGTTTAATTTAAATTAATTTATTTTGAACGTCCTCATAATAATTAATGCGATAAAAAATAATAATATATGTGATAGTTGTCAGTTCAGTTTCCAATTGGGTAAAATTAATTTTCATTTTCTCGCTCTGGCAAAAAGACAAAGCGCGACGTTGATTTCCGCGACTTAACACGCAATGTCTGGAATAAATTATAAAATAAGTAATGAAGCTTCTAGAAACATCACTAACAATAAATTATAAAAGAAAATAATTTAAAACAACGAACTACTAGCTGGTTGCTAGTCTTTTATAAGCAACGAGCTTCACAATAGTTGAGGTTGAATTCGAAATAGCTATTTGTGAGACCTCTCGGTGCACTCGCAAAACCAATCCGACAAGCTCAGCGGGAATGTGGTCTGGAGGAAAAGCCGCATTCATCATGAATATTTTGCTAGTTTCTTGCTTTCTATAGGTACGTAGTCTTTAGTAGGTACCTACAGGCTCATTGATACTTTGTTGTAAACGTTTTTTTTATTAAAGTATCATATCTTCATTTTGTTATTAATTATAGTGTATAATTGTAAAAAAATTCTAGAATAAATATTTTTTATTTAATGGGAAAATTACTTTAATTAACTTTTAAATTATTAGTTTGTAGTGATACACTACTTATGATATTTAAGTATTTTTACGTAATCTTTACGTTTCAGTGTTGCATGTCTTTTGCTTTGTCTACTATAATCAACCTCTTCGTACGGGTGCTCATGCTTTTTACGTACTTTTCTTTCAGTATCGTCGTAACTGTGTTCTCGTAGTTCAACCGAGGTCTTACCACTCCCTCGTGCTTCGAAAATCTTTTTTCCCGTTCTTTTGTCGGTCATTCTCTCTACGTGTGTAATGAGCTAATTTAGTTTGTTAATGAAATTGTCTTATATTTCCGTGACCAAGTTATAATGTTTTATGTAATTGCTAATTTAAAAATGGTACTGACTTCGAATTCTGCAAAAATATGTTATATATAATCGTTACAGTACATTACGTATAGTGTGATTAATATAATGATCAGTTAGGTTCCGCCACTTAACCCCGCAACACGCATGCGATGCTTTTTGTCTACATACATGTAGTACAAATAAATTACATATTGAAATTACCAATATTTTTTTGGACTAGTTGTTCCATATTAGTTCTATAGGCCTTAAGCTATTAAAAAAAAATTATAGTATATCTTATTTATTTACTTTTTATAAATTAAACAATAAAAATATTTTTTGAACAAGTCCTATGTAAATTTCCGAATTTTCCAATATTAAATAGATTGAATTGTAGGCGGTTTACAAAGCGAATAATAATTATTATTTCATACAAAACAAAACAAAAGTTTTATACTTTTTCAAAATAAATTTTTCATTCGTTATTTACATTCAAGAAAAATTTGATATGTATTTTATTTTTTTGGAATATGTATGGCATAACCAGAGTAGAAAAGGAGAATAATTCATTCCACCAAGTTTGATTTGAATCAAACCCACAGACTTCGGGTTTACAGTCACGCTCTGCCTACTCCTGCCCCGATGGCCTCGACATTACTTTAGAGTAATATATTTCATACTAAAATGTGTATATTTACAAGGATGCACATTACCCAAGTATAACAATTTTATTATATATTTTTTTAAATCATTAGCAAAATAATAACAACCAACAATTGGCTTATTTTATTGCAGGAAGACGGTAAAAAAGTTTTTACCATTTACTATTATTTGATGTATGTAATTTAGGAAGAGAAATCTCGCTCAATATTCATTGAACGTTACACACATCGCTAAAGCTAATCGCTATAGCGGCGTCCGTCAGTGTACCGGAAACACAGTCTAATTCTCTTTCCACTTGATCGCCAGCGCTCCAACGTCGAAATAGTCGTAGTACGTAGTCTACAACCACCGACCACTATAACAAGTTTGTACGGACCGCGGGACCATTAAAATACCATCGGCCCACGCGCAGTGACACGACCGGTTGTGACATCTATATATATAAGCGGAACAACTACTTTCCCCCATCACCTGTTCCACCAGTTCGTGTATTGATCGAGGTATGGATTTGTTTTATACACACAAGATGTATGGACTTTTAGTTAACTTGTCAGTCTGTAAGACCTTGCTCATCCTTGGATAGGTTAGATATGAGTAATAGTTTATTTTTTTATACTTTTATGAAATGATTGCGTTGTAAAAGTGTTTTTTATATGCTATTATGGCTTATTTAAGTTTTAGTGATTTGAATAATTATATGTGGAAATAAATCTTACTTTTTATTTCGTATAAAACTTAACTTACTATTTATTGAAAGTAATTGCCTTTAAAGTTTCTCAATTATAGAGTCAGAGTATGAGTGTTTGCTATTGAATCAAAATATCCTTATCTTTCTTGATGTCTTTTTATTATAAAGTGAAGTTTTTTGTCATAGAACAGATGAACTTAGTATGTAAAACACTAAAATATTAATAATATTGACATTACTACTATAGTAAACTAGTTCTAATTGTTTTCTAAATAATTTCCATTCTAGTCAAAGCTAGGATCAATTATATGATAAGTATAGTAATCTATATATATAAAAGGACTTGTCCTTACTGACTGAGGTAAGACGCACGCACAGCCGTAACCACTGTGCGTAAAAACTTGAAATTTAAACAGATGTTTACTTTCGTAATCTGGACATCCACTAAGAAGGAATTTTGAAAAATTTTTACCCTAAAGGGGTGAAATAAGGGTTGAAAGTTTGTATGGAAAAAAAATAAATATACACCAATTTTTATAAAATTGGAAATTCAGACTCTTAAAAATATTTAATTGGACACGCGTTTCACGGTTTTTTAGAATTTACCCCCTAAGGGTGCCAATAAGGGGTTGAAAGTTTGTATGGAAAAATCTTTAAATCGCCACCGATTTTTATAAAAATCGAAACTTAAGACTCTTAAAAATATTTCATTGAACACATGTTTCTTGGTTTATTTTAACTCATCTCATAGGGGTGTAAATAAACGGTTGAAAGTTTGTATGGAAAAATCTTTAAATCGCCACAGATTTTTATCAAATTTGAAATTGAGACTTAAAAATATTTCATTGAACAGGTGTTTCATGGTTTATTAGAATTCACCCCTAAGGGTGCTAATAAGCAGGCGAAGTTGCGCGCGTCCGCTAGTATATAATAAGATTCTATGAATAGGTTTTGTATTACCATAATCCTATCACAGCCGTTATACCAAGAATCGGTCACCGGAAGCGAAAACTTAACTCTGTCAATACATCTATACTAATATAATAAAGCTTGTTAATATAATGAAGCAATACATCTATACTAAATATAGTTTGTTTGTTTGAACGCTAAGATCTTTGGATATACTGGTCCGATTTACTTCGTTTTTATTTTGTATAAAAAAACTGCATTCTTCAGAAGTGCTATAGGCTATAACATTACATTACACATATAAACTAATCTAATTTGACATGCAATTTATTCTGCCATGTTAATAACAACCGTCGCGTCGCTACACAACCGTTACCGCGACATTTTGATATTCATCCTTAAGAAAATAAATATAATAGTCACTCTTAACATTTTATCTACATTGAAATTATAGTTTACTGTATAACATTTTAATAAATAATTAAGGATGATGAAGATGTCACTGATTCGAAATGACCTAGCCTTCGGGCGGCATATTATGACCGACGCGAACGGGCAGATGATGTTGACTGTTTTATAAATTTTTAAAACTAATTTAATAAAAACATTATTAATTATACAATTAACTTTTGTTAATTTTATGTAATTATTTGCTGTTTATAATTAATTTAAACTACACTTTGGTTCTTTTCTTCTTTTCTTGGTGTAGTGTAAAGTTTGGTCCTCGGATTTTATTTGATATTGCTCGCAAAAATTATCCTATTTAATATAGAAAAATGTTTAGTTATTTCATAGAGTCGATATCTATGTGCGCACGCACGAAAAAATTTAGGTACTTTTTCTAATATTAAGAATATCCTTTAGTTACTTTTACTTCTTTTGTTGGTTCATTTCAATAACTCAGATATTTTTTCTAATAATATGTCTCTACTTATTATTCTTTTCGATTATTTAAGCTTATATTTTCTTACTAATTTTGTTGAAAACTGACAATAATTTCATAAATATATTCAATAAATATTCTTATATTTCAAGCAGGCGTAGCCGCGTCCGGGTCCGCTAGTCTTCAATAAGTTTAAACAGCTGGCTAGCTCGACCTTAATCCACTAATCACTTATGTAAATACATGACACCTCATAAATTATGCATTTATCGTTTGAAACGCTAATGTATTCAGTATTTAGATGTTTAATTTATAAGAAAGACTAAGCGCAGCGTTAAGTTCCGCTGCTAAAGACGCAAGGTTTTCAAAATTGGAAAAGTAAGATGAGATAGTGTCTTAAGTACTAGGTTCCCTCTGTTTACCCTGCTATATGCGGGAAACAGCGTGAAGCAACAAAAATAAAAAAAATATCATTGCATATACTTAAATGGTACATTTAAGTATATACAATGATATTTTTTTTACTGTTGATAAAACTGGACCATTTCAAGTATCTGTATATATATATATTTGTATACGAGTATCTGGTGCATGATGTAAAATCTTGTAGGTAATTGCAAGCTGCATCATTGTATAGTAGGTTAAGAGACGTCTCGTGAAAATATACGAGAGAAAAAATAGTTCATGAGGTACAAAAATTGAGACCGTTGTGGCGTAGCAGCACAACATCTGATTGTAAGTGCGACGCGACAGTCGTGGGTGCGATCCTTACTCGGGGTAGTGGATTATTCTTACTTATCGCACTGGTAACAACACAAAACGTTGGGTTTCGCCACTCAACACGCTATGTCTCAAATATTGAACATTGCGTGGAGAAGGGTCCAAACACTAGGTTCCATCTGCCTATAGCAATATGCTTCACGCCGTATCCCTGACACCGTGATGAAGCGTGAAGATTGTTGCCACATGCTGCTGATAATAATTCATAAGAAATATATAATGATAATCTTTATACGTGTGCATCAATTTAGTTCCATACAATTTTGTAATACATATTTCGGTCCTGATTGGATTGCTTAATATTCATAACTTTGTTATAATATCGGTTATCCCCTTCGTGTACTCTATTAAACTTTAAGTAATTCTACTAAGGGATTATATACATTATAGAAATTTGTTTATATATCGGTATTATAATATACGACAATGATGAATTTAAGTTTTAAACACCATTTTATTATTTTTTTTATTAATTTATCTAAATATAGTGAGTTATTTATGGGAGCCGAATCTATAACAATATACTTATCAGAATATTCCATGAATTTGCAATATCATAAATTGACAGTAATATATTTTAAAAAGGAGTAATATTAAGATACCTAAATATAATATATATGTACCTACTTGCCTACAGTCTACACTCTGTACAATAAATATTCCAAATAAAGGAAAGAATAATGTGGTTCTTGACGACATTTTGGATGATAAATGTTCTGGCGGTTTCTTTTAAAAGCGACAGTTCTAATTCAAGGTTAGTTTAGTGTCGGAATAAGATAATATCTTACTAAATCTAGATAAACTTTAATAATGTCAACTTCTTTTGTTTAGCCCGCATACATCAGGTTAGCAGAGGGAACCTAGCATTAAGGCATTGCTTTCCCTGCGCACCGCCTAGTCTTAGAGACATTACGTGTTTGAGTGGTAGAACCCAACCTATATTTCATTAGCAGAGCGAGGAAATGAAAATTCCCTCCCCAAGCCGTGTTTACAGTAAACGCTGTGCCACTGCGCCACGACGGTCTATACGACTTTATGTCATAGGATCTAACAGTAAATGCCAATTATTATAATTTCAAGTAAAAGTACGCTAAACGTAACTGTAATAAGCTTTACAAACCCTTTCTCTCTGAGTTCGCTCATCGTTGCTAATGATCATTGTGACTGGACACGCGAACTCGTATTAGAAGTAAGAGTTTTAGGAAATAACGCCATTATCTTTTACGTACGTCTATTCATTAGGGACGGAAGCGCGGCGTTGAGTTTTGTCTAATGACTATAGTAGGCTATGTCCATACTTTGCACGTTTGGGAATTGAGTAAAGCCGTGAAAAGGATATCTAATTTGTTTATTAAATGCTTATAATGCTTTCTTTCTATTATTAGTTTCACCATCTTGCGGAAAATAAAGATTAAAATTATCATTTAAAAAATTTAAACACTCAGATATATTCTGAATTCATTTCCCTTATAAATATTATATTACGGATTTCATATCTAATGCGCATTGCCTAAACGACGCTTCTGTACAAATAAACCACTTACAACACGAGTGTTGTTTACACGAACAAGTTAAGGATACTTAATAAACGATAAATGACAATATTTAATTTTACGATAAATATGATTTAGTACACCATTTCAGGAACTGTTGTTTTGTAACATTTTTATATGTAGAATATATTAAGCTATTATTATTGTGCAGCCTTACGGTTTTTCCTAAATATAGCATGAAAATATGATAATAACTTCCTTGAGTGGAATTGAACCCACAGCCGTTGCACTTACAGTCAGAGACTGTCTCATATCCTCAAATAATATAATTACAGATTAGATTTTGCGAATAAGCCTAGATGATTACGTTTGCCGTGAGGGGATGAAGTTCATCTGCTATTACATGTGGAATGGCCCCAGGTGTATAAGTAATTGTGTAATTTTATTGGTATTGGAAACAATAGAGAAAATACTTTCGGAATTTATAGGTGGGTGAATTCTAGACTATATTAACATATTCTTAGATAACTGTGATACAAATATACTCAAATTGAATCTTACTAATATTTAAATTCATAAATTATATCAAAATTTTAATTCCACAATTTCACATCACATCAAGTAGCCCCGAGGCCAATTGCCAAAACATCTTGTAGCCACTCAGTTACTTAATAGCAATTTCTGGTGTGCCGCGCGGAGCAATCCACGAAATGAAACTGGCGTCACTCATTCCCCTAATCAGCGAAACCGGTGTACTTAATGTTGAGTTAAGCCCATTTCAAAATGTACCCTACGCTTCTAGTTTTAAAATGTCAATTAGTATAAACAGATTGAATGCTTAGTTTCGTAGAGAATTAACTGCACAGATGAGGGTAGACCAAGGTCGGCCGTTGAGATTGTTTTGTAAACCGTTTTCGTGTCCACTGAACGTTCAATTAGTGTTTTATAGAGCTAGTAATCTATACTTTTATACTTGTTATATATGTTATAAGGGAGAAGATTTTGTCTATTTATCATGGACGGTTGTTTCGGAGTAACCCACTGGAACTGTGGTCTTAATTAGTATGTATCTTTGTATGTATATGAGTTCAACCACAGTGGTGAGGTCGCAGGTGAATGCTATAAGTAAATATTCTTTTTAACAGACTGATTTTTTTACTTTTACTAGAGTGCGTGAATAACATTACAAAAATGAAGAGTTTTATGTAAATTCCTAAAGTAATTGTGAATTTCTTGTCATCAGAATAACACCGGAAAGTGCATCGATGAGACGCCGCTAGACCTGGCTGAGGCGTCGCCACGCTGCGTGCTTTACTTGCTTGTAAGTTCTCTGGTTTTTACTTTACACCTCCTTTTTTCTCACAAAAAAATGTGTTTTTATGAGATGCACAAACATATTATAAACTTTAAGTTATGACAAAATATCTAATCATCCTTGAGGCTCGAACCTCAATCATCACTGTTTCGCGCAACCATCATTCAGTGGTCGTAAACAGCGATCTTCGATCTCCAAATTATTTTTAATCTTACCAAGAGCCTATATATTATATAGATGCAATATCACTTTGCTTCAATCTAACTAAAAGTCCATATCTATCTGTTAATTGAAACGCGTTATAAAACACACGGCAATGACATTTATTGTTGAAAGCTCTGTGACCTCTCTTATCTGTCCGATACATTTCAATGTTTTTTAATTAACGTTATTCAAAATTGACCAATAATTTTGTAAGGCATGTTTTTCTTTGATTCATTGAAGAATTATTTTTTTTTATTATTTGGACGGTGCGTGAAGCTAACGGACGGCCCAATTTTCAACACATTGCGTGGTAAGTGGCGGGACTAAACGCTGCGCTTTGTTTTGTTTCCAGAGCAAGGAAGTAAAAAACAAATCATTTCTCTGAGTGGGAATCGAACCCACCATCGTTGTTGCGCCGCTACACCACTACGGCCTAATAATGCATGTTCAATATAAGACAATATACTTTGTATAACAATTTACAATTCTAATATTCCTCCATCCTATTATTTTGATCGAATGCGATATACAACATAAGATGTGAAGATCTCCTTTCGCTTCAGCGTGAATTGTAACTTCAGCACGTTTCATAACTACTTCCAAAGAGTGGTCGACACACGTCTCACAGCTTATATGTTGTCGACTATAAGTTAAGAAACTACCAAGTTCTCGGATAGAATCCAGTCAAGCATTTCTAAAGTTTCATTCCCCACATACTATACTATACGATAACTTTAAACATTGCCCGGAAACAATGTTAGTTTAGAAATAGGCACTTCAATTCTCGCAGTGCGCTATGGGCATGACCTAAATACTTGTGTTCAGCGAATTTTCTTAAGCGATAAATATGTATGACATTCCTACCATTTGAGTCACTGTTTATAGTTTTATCATATCGATCAACATGTACATGATTGACATAATATGTATATTTGAGTATAATTGATTTTGCTGTCTAGTGGAAACAATCTATCAAATATGTGCTTCAAAAATATTTCTCAACTAATTTGCACGTTTTATGTGTTAATTCTGTTTAAATGTCTCAGTGGTGAAGCTTAACGCCAAAATAAGATAATAATGTAACATATATATGTATAATGTATGCATAATATATGTATTACAAGTAGTTACGTGGACGTTAAATAAACGAATCGTCGTTAGTACGATGATAAATAGCAAACTTGTCAGTTGCAAGCGCAATATCATTAGGTAACGCAATTAAGTCGTTACATATTATGATACGCCTCGCATTCGACTGCGTTACCACTGTACGCAACAGCTGACTCCGATCGAGGGAACTTGTGTCGTTCTAGTTTTAGCAGGTTAAGCAGGAGAATACTGGGTTAAGACTCCGTTCCCCAGGTCTAATCTTCTGATCATTGTGTAACTCAACGCCCTGCTTTGTCATGCGAGAAGAATGACGAAATGAAAATAATTCATTTCCCCAAATGGGAAACAAATCACAAACCGTCGCTTTTTTAGCCAGATATAGGCCTAGTAATTGGATACTATTTTGTTATTCATTGTTAATTTGTGATACAATAGATTTAGAAGAGAAGTGTTTTTCAACAAACCTTTGTAAATGTTTTTCCTACCTTTTCCTTGATTTTATTTTTATTAAAAATGACTATAAACCCAAAACACTGATAATCAAATCAATTTGATTTAATAAAGTAGTGCTAAAATAGAAACTGCTTACTTCCCATCTAAAGCCATACAAGGGCCAATTTGTCACGAATCCGTTACATAATTTTGTTGATCATACCCGACAGCTAACCGTCTGTCAGTTAGTTGCCTGTGAATTGAACGACCACGTCCAAGAATAAGCTCGATTATCTAATAAAAGGGGTCGTTGTACCGCCATAACGACTAAATGTGTATTGTATGTATGTATGATTTACGAGACGGCTTTTTATAAGGACTAAATAAATATCTTAGGAATTTAAGATTTTGTTAGCGCTTTTATATATACTTACCTTTTTATATATGACTAGTTAATGATACATAGATGAACGTATAAATTATATAATTAATTCAGCAGTTCATTTCGTACAACATTAGTGCATACTCCCGCAAACTTTTTCTAAGTTATACTTCTGTTGAAAAACCTGAAATTGGTACGGATCTGCTGGAGGGCGAGTCTAACTCGCACTTGACCATTTTTATATCTTAAAGCGAATGCCTAAAAGTAACATGAGAATAGACTAGAAGTTGAATTGAGCCGCACCGTACGTCCGTTCCAGACGGTCGGAGATGAATAAGCGCCGGATGTCTGCTTTTTAGACAAAGATGCGTGATAGGTGAACAAGGTCTCGTAACTTAGACGCTCGTTTCAGTTACTACGTTTTTGTCATTTTTGTGTTGTTTTATTGCATATTGCGTATTGTATTGTAGGTACGTTTGTGTTGTGTGTTTTACATGCTATTTCGTTAATATAATTTTATTTGCATTCGGAAGTTACCGCCTGCCACTTCGATTGTTCGACTGTAAAACGTAAAATTCACTTTTTCTCCGACTTCGCAGGAATTTCTTGAAATCCTTTTTTAGTGTTACTTGGCAAGTGTTTGCCAAGAAACTTATTTGCAAAATTTTGACCGTTCTACGGCGCGTATTTACGTCGCATATTTACGACTGTGTTTTGCTTGTCCAGATCTCAAGAATCTATTTAAAGACAATTGTTAGTTGACTTAAATCATTATGTTTTATGTAACAAGCATGTGTATATTTCTCTGATTTCTATTGTTTCCTAGTCCGATCTACAAACGTATTGACATCACATGCACATTCCCATTACGGTGCGGACCACTTCATCCACATACCAGCAACATAATTATTACTTGCGCTCAGCTAAGACGACGCCTCAGAAGACGACATAATTCAAAGCTATTCCTTATGGTATACCATCGTATGGTACGTCAATTAGTATGTGTCCCGCGTCCATTAGATAGGAATCCTAGATACTGTCCCGATGCTAAGACGGTGTTAGCCGTACGTGTATAAACGTTTAATTGAAACACTCTTGTGTTTGCAACTTAATGGTTTAATTATTTATTTATACTTTAATTATTTAATCTGTTTGTTTATTTAGGCTGTGGCTGAACGCATGACGGAATTTATTTGCCAATTTGAAAAAACTTAATTGTATACGCATATCTGAACTAATTACATATATTTTCTTTTGCTTAAGAGTTTAAACACGCCTCACACAATTTGGACAATATTTGATATTATCATCACATTGCGTAGTACAAATCTGAAGTGTTTCATCATGACCGTGCTCCATTAGCGACAACGCATACTGTAATCACGGTGTGACAAACATCGCGCGCCTCCGGTCACGATCACACCTGTCGTGAGATTCCTTATTGTTTCATCGTTCACTCTAATATAATGACACTAATATATACGAGTATGTATGTATTTATTGTTCTACGGCGCGGTGGGTAGATGATGAGACAAGGATTTGTAATAGATATTTAGGTACCTATATAGAAAGCAATAAATTAGTATTTATCCATATATATGTGAATAATCGTAGGTAACTTATCTATGTACGTATATCAACAAAATATTATTTTTTTCCTCCGTTCATGCTACTTATGAATACTTCATGCTATAGCTTAACTCCTTGCTTTGTCGTTCCGGAGCGGAGAATTGGAAATTAATTATTCCCCGATGCAAGAATCAAACCCATAACCATCGCCTTTAAAGGTAGATGCTGTCACATTGTTCTCTACGTCCTTTTTTTACGTACTAGAATGCTAATATGCACATCGTGCTTTAATAATTTCAACGTCTCAACCAGTCATTTAGCTAGCATACCAAGACTTAGATACATCTAAATAAACTATGCTACAAATTACGATACTATGAGTTTGGATACTGCCTGCAGTCACGACGGGCGCTGTCGTGAGAGACTCTTCATTGTTTACCAGCTCACTGCTTGATAATGATTGTCGTTTATTTGCGCTAATGTACTCACATTCTGTCGACTTTTTCATTTACTTACCTACAAAGGTGAGGGTAATTATTACAGCGATTTCAGTAAAAAGTTTCATTAAATCTTCTTTATCTGAGTTGTAATAATGACTGACGCCTTTAATGTCGTCAACGTAACCGGCGCCTGACAGACCCATACGGAAAATATTAAATGTTTTTTTTACCAGTTTGTTTGAACTAATTGTAATATTTAGATTCAACAATGTCTTTTTTAACAAAGAAATTGTACAAATTAATAATTATCCATTGATCCAGACCAGGCATGTCTGTTTCTACAGTTCCTTTACATACAGCACACGGTGCAACCGGACATCAATGCGTGAACACAAAAAAAAATAATCATTACTATTTTACAAAAATACATTTAAAGAATCACTAAAATTGAATTTCGTGTGCTGACTTGCGAATAAAAAATTCATTATACCGCCTCCTTACGGCTATTACGGCCGTCGGGCCCTAACATAAACATTGTTATTTATAACGCATCACCCGGGATCTCTAATTTATGGAAGGAGCTTGCGTTACTTCACCTAAAATATAGCTTGTTTTTCGTTTCCAAACAAATACCGACCACCGTTTTATTATTTTAAACAACATTTGTAAACATTTGATCATGCCCAGAATCGTTTCGTTTTGAGACTTATTTAAATAAATTAATAATTTGTTTATGTAAAAAATAATTTCTTTACAAATATCCCAAAAAGTTTTTACCTAAACCCTCTTTAGAAGTAAATACAATATTAATACAATACCCAAAATTAAAAAAACCTAGAAACAAATATAAATTTAAATAAAAATTCTCTCAGCCCCACATTTCCTCGTTTTCGTGAATGAGAAACGAGGCGAGGCGAGGCGAGGAACACTAAACAGACTAAAATAGACATCATCCGCCGCATCAGTGCTGCTTAATTGAATGTGCGAACTGCGAACCTAAGTCTGACGGACGGCGGGTGAGGTTTCAGTAAATTACTTTCTGCCCTCTTAGTAACAAATGTTTGGTCAAAATTTCTTTGGTCTGAATTGGTTGGTTTTATTTAGTTCATTCAGAGATGTTCGTGTCATTGATTCTTGTAATTATACGTCATTTTAGTTCCATTATTGTCTGTATGTGTAATCAATTTTAATTTGTGAATGAATTAATAAAGTTAATAATGAATTAAATGATGTTATATATTTAACATATATGTATAATCAGAACCTAATAAATAACGAATATTAATTAATATGATCTAATATTTAAAATAAATTATTCTGAATAGCGCAGGAGTTGTAGAGCAATTGAATTTATATTATTAATTCAATTATATAGTCTTTATCATTATGACATAATCAATAAATAAATGAATTTATAACATACAAAAAGACTATGCAATCATGATTAATAGTTCTATAAACATACATTCTTTTTCATTAAAATTCCAGTCAAGTGTTTTGCCATAGTTTTAATATCTATCGGCGTCCATTGTCTTTGCAGCTACCTACCTATCTACATACATACGTATACATACTCGTACAATAAACGCTCCGCGCTCCCATTATCGCGCGATCGTGTATACAGTGTTACGCATGCACCGTGGTTACGTGAACCCGATGAAATACTACTAGCTATAGTAAAGTTGATGAGTCGTGGTCGTGGTCGTGGTCGCCGCGTTGAACTTAATTGTAGATGGAGCAAGTTAGATTTTTTGGGTTTTTATTACTTTTGATTATTATTACAATGACCAAAAATTCATAAAGCCTAACTTTAGATTGGTCACTACTCGTTGACCGTACTGTACTTACAGGCTATACACGTATTATATGCTGTGCGTTATGCGACGACACGATTTACTATTGTAGGATTGTCCTGGTTTTATATTGTTTATGTTGTATAGTACTACTTAATATTCGAATTTGAATGTAGCGTGACGCCATTGTTGTGTAGTTGGATTATTTAATAAAGCGAAATGGATGTAGGTTCGAGTTTTGCTTGTGTAGTGTGGAATGCTTATAAAATCTAGTTATATAATTCACATATATAAAATATACTGATTTCTAAAATCTTTTTTTATATAGCAATATTTCAGCGTGCCGTATGCAATTGTTGTTAGTGTTTAACTATTTTTTCAGGTTTTTACTGGAATTTACGATTTTTGTCGGGTGGCTTGATTAAAGACGCTCAAATAAATTAAGTAATAACGAGATGCGCTAGCGCATGTTTTCTTGTAAATATAGATTTATTAGATACGATGCTATAAAATCATATTAGAGTTATACTCAAGTGAAATTACCATTGTTTCGAAATACCATTTTTTATCGGATAGACTGAGAGAATTTAGCTATAGATCGTTGCCTTATTCGTTTCTTAATCTTATTTAGAGGCATGGTTTGTTAAGTATCGCTAGCGTTATTTCTAGTTAATAAATTATCATCTTATGAATAAAGTATATTTAGGTATAATATTAGGTATAACAGTTCCTACGTCCAACCAAAGGAGTACCTATAAAGAGCACACCCATAAAATTCGACAGCATTCATAAGCTCGCGATGTTCACGCAAATTATAGCAGCAATAAATGTTTTACGGCGTAATTTGCACCGACTGACATAATTACGACTTGCGATATAGTGATTTAATGGTATGTGAAGTGAAAGTGATGTAATGTATTGTTTCAGTTAGGAATACTATGTTTTCTTTAATAAAATGACCTAGTGACTGCCTTGTTTTGATTCACTTCTGACAGTTTTGCTTAGTTCATATTGCAAAATAAAAGATGTAAGTAACATTAATGATAAAACATTCATCGTTAAGGTTATTTTCTATATTGCCAAGTATGTATTATTATTAGATGCAATAAATATATTCATAAGTCAAATAATGTAGCGTTAACAAAACATTTTTCTTTTTTTCTCTGAAGCTGGGGTGGTCTATGCACAAAATAGTAAACTAGGTAGTACAAGTAGATAATTCCTTTTTTTAAATGAAAAAAAAAAAGTCTACAAAAGCTATGCTCTTCAGCTTTTAAAATGAAATTATTGGGGCAATTTAAGCGCGTAGAAAAATCGTTAAGTTTCTTCTTTCAATGTAGAAATTTCATTTGTAATACCAATATAAAAACGATTGAAATAAAGATGTGGAATGACATTGAAGCTCATTATTTGCCTATCCGAAAAGCAAGCTGAGCTAACCACGTACCGTTACCGCACGGCGCACGCCCACCGCGCCTATGGTATTTTTTACGCATTTACCTGGCTGGCTTAACTGTTTCTATATTATAATTTTAATTTTTAATAAGTAGATATAATAGAAAATAAGAGGTAAATCGTGGCGTAGGAACACAGGGGTATGACTGTTAACGCGACAGGTTGTGGGTTCGATTCCCACTCGAGGAAATGAAATATTTTTCAGTAGGGTCGATCGCCGTTTCAGAAAAAAGAATTAAACACATGTTTAAGTTAATACGGACTTATGCTTGTTACAAAGTAGTAAGTAGAAATAATAATAAATGTAACAAATATGGTCAAGTTGTTTGCTTGTTTGATTATGTTATTTATACATTGATATATTTCTTTATTATTATTGTTAATTTTTTTCTAAAATCTCTATACAAATATATTTTTATTTCTTGAAGTTCAAGCACATTTTGCATAGTCTGCCCGCCGCCTGCTGCGTTTACCTGAACCAAAACACGATTCTACATATAATAAATAGGACTCAAAACCAGAGCGAGTCCGTCAGCTGGTTACCAATTATAACGTCATAGCAACGTCGGATATTTATCAAGTCATTACTATTAATAATGTGAATTCGCAATACCAACCAATAAACAACAAGTGTTATTGTCGTAACGTAACCATTGCGAGTGCGATTGTTGTTGTGTGTTCAGCTGAATCGCTCAATGTCGTACACATAATAATTCCGTTGTAACGGAACGGACGTTACAGATAGCTGCTATAGCACTGTGGTTTATCCAATTTGGTATCTATTCTTGTTAAGGTCAAAGGTCACGGGCTGTGTTTCCCGTATGTGGATTTATGAATAGTAAAGTTCGGTTGAACGATCACGAACCTATACAATCGATTTTATTTTAATATTTATAATTTTTAGATTATACATTTCACTATTAAAATATAATGGCGTCGTAGCTCAGAGTTGCATAGTTTATGATTGGAAATGAGATGATTGTGAGGGTTCATTGACCCGCACGAAGAGTAATTTTTATATTTAAATTATATTCAAGGCGTTGTTGGCGTTTTCTATTGAAGACGCATTGTTTCAAAAATTTGACGGAAGTAGGGAAGAAGGGCGGTCACACGAATATTTTAAGACAACCCTTGGTTCTCTCAGTCTACTCTGGTCTAGGTATAATAAATAAAGCAACAATTAAAAATAGTCAATTAAATTTAATAACTACATAATATATAATGTTTCTAACGCCTCATTGTACAACGTTATATAACTTAAAGCAGTGAAGGTCATTCTCGAACAACACAATAAGCTCCATTGTCTTGGTGAAGATTTTCCATTTTTGCGATGTCAAAGGGACATATAATTTTTCACGCGCACGAAACAATTACCTTTTGTCTCATTAGAGTTATATTTAATCGCATATTTTCCGTTAAAACTACCTTTTATTTAATCTCTGCTCACTAAAGCTGTTAATTATGAATTGTGTAGAGTGAGCGAACTTGATCCCCGAGGGTCACCAGTTCAAATCTCTTGTAGTGTACTGGTTTCAAATATATTGGCTCAAAGAAACGTGCATATGCCATGGTTTATGAGTTAAATAGTTATAAGAGCTTTAGAAATACTGCCATTGTTAAGTAAACGCTAATAGTTTGAATGTGTAGTTGAAATATTTTTTAACTATTTAGTACGATACTTAATATGAGTTGAATAATTGGCTTACGACAAAAAATGTAGGTACATATAAAATATATTATATTTTAAGACAACATACGCGTCGAGTTCTGTCACATGTTACGTAATGTTTTGAATAAGTGTGAAGAGTGGAGAGATTTTTAACTTTATTTCTCCACTAACTGTTAATTCCACTCATATTCATTACATACCACAGGAGCTAATCCTCCAATACCTTACCTAAAGTCATAGCGAATAAAAGTCTAGCCGTACTGCTGACGTAATGGGTATTTTAAATTAATTGCTATCACATATCAAGGTGCGCAGATGAAACCTGATAAAAAGTTCTCTCCGTCACAGGTGCAGGCGGAAAGAAAACGTGTCTGTTTTAATTAGTAAGATAGCTTAGATAATCTAATAATTCAAAATTGCATACATTTTCTGTTATTTGTATGGAAGTCCGCTCTAACATTGCAATTGTAAAGTAGCGTCTTTATACAAAAAACAAAATAGATTCTTATTTATATTACTTGAACACAATGTCTAAGGCAACATACCCTTTGATATCTTAGCGGTATTTGTTCCATTGTTGTATTCACATATAAGATGGTTTATATTAGAAGCTATTGTGAGGACAACTTAAAAGGGTATTTATTCTTTATACTAAAAATAAGCACTTTAGTTTATAAAATATTACTTTTTTCATTTAGTAGCTTCACGCTATGTCACTATGTTATGGCACAAAGCAAAGGCCAAAGGGACCTGGGAACCTAACACTCACTCAACAATCTCACATCAAAACACATTCCAACAACAATACAAAAACGTCTTAATAATTAATTCCCTTTGATTACATGCTTTTCTATTACACGAACAAACTATTTCCTTCGACAGAAAAGATCTTACAGATGCCATAATAGCTCGTGCTCGTAAATCGTAAGACACTTGTTGTCCACGGGATGTCCGTAATAAATTGTTCTTATAAAACACCAAGATCTGTGTTTTTTAAGTTTACCTAATAAATTACTACATAACGATTACAAAATATTTTTCTTCGTGGTCTGTTTTTTATTTCTTCCTTTTTAACGCTATAATCTGTGTATAAGTGTTATAAAGCTATATTTTAGTAAGCGCTCCAATATCTGCTATTTTAGTTCGAAATAAGAAAAATATTTTATTACGAGGAATGTTACCTACATCATGTCAATGGATGAATTTCGACATAAATTAGTTTTTTCCATTCGAGCTAATTGCTAAAATGTAACTAAGAAAAAAGGTACATGTACATATATTTTAATCTCTATATGTGTAAAATAGGCCCGTATTTATGCCACTGTCAACTCTTGTGATCGATCTTGAGATGCCGTTTTCATTCATAGATTATAATTGATGAATTCACAGCGGTATAAATACGGACCCTAGTGTTGTAGCCGCGGCAAATAAAATCTCGTCGTGGCCTATAATTTACTTTTAAGTGTCGCTCGCGTTACACTTGTAACGTTTCTTCCATTAAGCGGATAGCGGCGACATTCCTGCGATCGTTGAGTAAGAAATCAATTACACCAAGTAATGGTACTTACGTGATAACTCTGTCGTAACGCAATTGGGAAGTGCCTGAACATATGAGATAATTGTGAGTCCGAATTTGGCAGAATTTATGTGTGACAGTTTACAGGCCAACTTGTATATTAATATTATATTCGTTAAGATAATTTAGTAGTGTTCCTATTTATGAATATATGTAAATAAATGTAAGGCCATATAGTGACGCGCGGTAAATTCAGGTGTAAATTAGAGAACGGAGTGTCCTGCCATTAGATTATCTCTGCCTACTCTACTATATACAGAATAGACCATTAAATTGAAGATAAAAACAATATGTTTATTAAGTTTAATAAATAAAAACCTACCTTTACAGATAGTGTTAAGTTTTCCCCATTGGTTATTACAGGTATACAACTAATTATGTACAGTTATTTTGGAGAAAACGTAAAAAGTATCATAACCAACTGTATTATTATGTTATAATAACCCTAATATAATTTTTACGAGCATATGTTTTATGGTAATTTCACATGGGTGATGATTTCGCAACTATCTATACCTACTGATGTTATGAAGTTAGTTTGGTGGTTTGCGTTAACTACTGTAATAACTGGTGCAAATTAAAAAAGGCTATATATTTATAGAGGAATGTAATTGCTATATGTTTTCAAGTTAATAGTTTCATTCTAAATTATAATCTATGAATGATAACAGTATCTCAGGATCGCACTCAATATGTTGTATCTATCTCTAATCTTTATTTGAGCACGCAGACGGAGCCGCATGTGAAAGCTAGCTAGCGGTATACGAGTACAACTGATTTACGGAAGCTGCCTGTAAATGCTTTTAGGTTAATTGCCGCTCGTGGTCGGCGGCGGCGGTGGCGGGTACGTTTTAATCTCATTGCCGTATTTGAGTTTGATTTTTATGTGCTAGATAAATTATAGTACATACTCGTACTTGACATCCGTATTGAGAAGTGTGGAACAGATAGTATATGTAACAAAACAGTGAAAAATAGTGGTAACCTTTTAATTTATTGGTCAGATTGAAATAAGAAACCAAATTAGGCATAGTATAATAATGTAGGTACAACTAAAGTAATTAAAAACTAAAGTAATAAACAAATAAAGTAATTAACTATCCAGAAGTTGAAAGAAGAGTTGAGTTTTCCAATGTGATGTTGCTGCAATGAATGATAATTGGGAAAACAAAATTAAAAACTATATTGTCTCTGTAATGCTAACTTTTAATATAAGTACCTACGGCTGCGCTGTAGAACAATTTGAGAAATTCACATGGTACTAAACAGACTAACGTAACTTTATTTTTTTTATGTTTTAAATAGATATTTATATACCTATTTGCTCTTTTCACAGTACCTCGATCCATGTGTTCTCTAAAGTATTACTGGAATATTTTTTCATTTCTATGTTAGTAGTGTAGAAAAACTAGAACATGTTGAGAGGAAAACATATTTTATTTTAAATAAATTTCTTCATATATATTACTAAGTAGTTTTAGGAACTACATGTAATGCACGTGAGGAAAGTTATCTGATTTTTAAGTACTTTTTTCAATAAAGTAATTTACTCTGCTTTAAATCATGTAAAAATTTAACGTAGCGGACTCTACGTGTAGTGCTTCTTATATTAGTATGTATTACATTTGAATATCTAGGATATAACTTATATTGTATAACATTTATTTTCTTGTTGAGACCCGTCATGGCACAGCGTGTACAGTCGCACGTGTGTGTACACGTGCGACTGTACACGCGAATTTTTCCCAGAATTTTTCTCCAGTCCTAGCAGGATAGAGTACAGTGTGAATCATACTATGTCTCTCTATTCTTCATAAATTAGGATCTAGGATATTAAACTCAATTGGTTCTTAAAAGCCATAAAAAACTAGTAAGTACTTTGTAACACAATTCTAGCAGGTAGGTGGAAAACAAATCAAATTAGTAATTTTAAACGAAAGCCACTTTGTTTGCGTTTGTAAGCCGAATATTAAACCGCAACGTTGCAGCGGTTGCGTGCACAATGGGTGTTATCACAAACGCTGTTGGCTTCCCCGCTGACCTTAAATACTTGTGGTGCAGCTCACCGCTCATAATCTTGGTACAGACAGACATCAGTATTTGATAGATAAAATAAATTTAATTATTTTTTTTATAAGAAAACTAAAATATCTGAATGTTCTCTGTCTCTGGTGTGGAGGAAAAGCGCGACGTTCAATTCGGCCACTCACTCACTCAACATCTCCAGAATTCGGCGAAAAATGGAGGTCAGAGTGTTTAAACAGTAAGCTCCCTCGGCGTACACTGCTATATGCGGGATACAGCGTGAAAAAATAATATCCAAGCAAACAAGGATCTATGGAAAAGTGTCATCTGTTTTTATGACTTATTGATAAGTAACAATAAAATGAATGTGTTTACTGTTGTTGCTATTATAATAAACGCTCATCATTCATTGTTAATTGTAAGGTATAAATTATATTTTTTTATATTTATTCTTTTGTTGTTAGGCACGTAATTTTCAATTATTTTTCATAACTAACCTTTTTTTTAAGTGAAGTACTACAGTTGCATTAAACCTAATTAAGTAAGCATTTGTTATAAGTTTTACCTTAATTTCAAACAAATATCTTGTAACTCATATCCCATCTCTGATAAGAAGCTATACGCGAGCGTACAGTCGCGAACAATGAGCCTGCGTCACGGTCACGACCGCGATGATTGTTCCTCCCCTTAACCCCCTTGCGTGTATTGCACAGCCTCGGCTATCCTTGCTGAATGGTTTTCATATATATAAGTTCTTAATTTATTTATATGCAAATATTTTCTGTAATTTATTCTTTTACTTTGGTCTTTCATAGGTTTCGTCCTGAGCCGTATATCTCGATGCAGAACACTGTTTAATCAGAGAAGGTTGTGTTATTAAAATTAATATCTCGTCGACTTAAAAAAATAATAATATAGTATCTCTAGCTCTATATACATTGGTTATAGTATCTGGTTTGTCATTAGTGACTATAAATATTAATTTCACAAAATTGTAAACAAACAGAGAATGATAATCATTTCAGTTCAAAGCTTTTTTTCAGAAAAGAGATAAATCTGTCACTCGGTCGGAAATTCCATATTGTGCCGTAAAAACAAATTGTAGTGTCTGAGAACTTGTATTTACAGTCTTTACATAACACTTCAAGATCACGTATTATATAAAAAAACCTTTTTTACATTACAAATCGTTCAAATAATTATCAGCAGTATAATATAATTTATAATTTAATCAATTTCTTAACAATTTTATATATCCAGTTGTAAAGTTTTAATTTCTTTTTCCATTAATATTCTTCTTTCTCTTTTTTTGTATATTCTTTTATTTTTTTCTCTTAGTAGATACATGGCCCAGCAGTAATGTACGTTTAGTTTTCTCATTAGAAGCCGTATCTACGAGCCTGCAGTCGCAAACAATACGCCACCGTCACGGTCATGATTCCAATGATTGTTGTTCAATCCTCTCTCCGGTGGCCCTATTGAAACCTGTGTCCTACATTGTATCTGTATCATTATCACAAAAATATATATACAGCTTCACGTTTTTCCCGCTAAGGAGTGTAAGCAGATGGTAGTGCTTAGACACTCCGTTTTTTAGACTTCGTGTTTAATGAAAAATTTAAGGCCGCGTTTTGTTTACCAATGCGGGAAACGAAAAAAATCTTTTTTTTTTGGAAAAAGGACAAGGCAAACGAGCGTACGGGTCACCTGGCCGTGATCACCGCCGCCCACGACCCCGTGCAGCACCAGAGGTGCTACAGGTGCGTTGCCGGCCTTTGAGGTGGAGATAGACGCGCTTCTTGAAGGCACCCATATCGTACCGACCTGGAAACACTGACGCGGGTAGGCCATTCCACAGTTCGGTGGCGCGTGGAAGGAAATTTCTACGAAACCGCACAGTAGTGGAGTGCCACATATCCAGATGGTGTGGATGATATTTAAGTTTGTGACGTGCTGTGCGGTTAGAAAATTCGGCGGCAGGTAACAGGTCAAACAGTTCCTCAGAACACTCACCATGATAAATGCGATAGAGAACGCACAGCGAGGAGACGTCTCTACGCAGAGCCAAAGTGTCAAGCCTTTCACAGCTTACTGGGTCCTTAATGATTCGAACAGCTCTACGTTGTATGCGATCAAATGGGTCAAGCTGATACTGGGGTGCACCAGCCCAGAGATGAGAACAGTACTCCATGTGTGGCCGAACCTGGGCCCTATATAGGGCCAATCGGTGATTTGGCGTGAAGTACCATCTCGCTCTATTGATGACACCCAGTTTCTTCGAGGCCAACTTGGCCTTGCTTTCCAGATGATCGCGATACTGGCAGTCATTCGAAATATTAAGGCCTAATATGCTGATACCGGCGCGGCAGAAAGGGGAGTGTTCTGAAAGACTGGCGATACGATAAATGGGGTTTTTTTGGTGGTTAACGCGCAAACCTGTGTCTTTAGGGGGTTAAATTGGACCAGGTTCTTTTCACCCCATGAAGAGACATTCTCGAGGGATGCCTGAACAGAAGACACAAGTTTATTTCGGCTCTGTTCAGCGTTTCCCCGAATAACGTTATAACGTTGAATTAATTAAAAAATGAAAAAATAAAAACATGTATATTAGTAATATGTATGTATTTTCATTCGTTCGAATAGCGTTTCTTTAACACTTTTATTTCTTTTATAGTGTATATTATGCTTAACATATTATGCTTAACATACTGTATAAATTTTATAAGTTAACATAACAAATACAAAAAAGTTGTATTATAGTTATTTTGTAAGGTCAGTATGTTATTTCGAAAATAATATTTACATAATTCTGATATGAAAGAGACGATTTATAACTAATTGACTGTAAATTTTTATCATCGTCATCATCATTAGATTGTTTTCATTTTCCTACTTAAATTTGAAATTTATTAATTCTTGGCATATTTATAGCAATATATAACGTTATTTTATCAATTAAAAGGTCAATGGCACGTCTTATACATGTATAATATGTACAGTATCATACCTACATATAAATCACTTAACAGGTGAAACGAAAAGTCCCGATACGGCGATACAGAACCTAACACGCGAACAAATTGACTCGATGATGATTCATCACCCGTACAAGGCCGCTTGCATATTCGAGACGATGTTTATCATTCGGAAGGAACAGAGTTGAATATTGTGTGACTCGAATTACTCGATTTTTTTGGGTTTGCAGTTTGTATCGACAATTTAGAACAGTTTTTGACTCTGAAGACTGGAAGATAGTAGTGTGTGCTCAAAAAATATGTTTTTGTTATTATTAATGATGTTTCTTAAGCGTTAATATCCTCGAGTTGATAATATATGTGGTTTTTTCTGTGTAGTGTCGTGGACTTGAGTGTGTTTGTGTGATGATGACATCTATTTTGATTTTGAAATATACCGTCACGTCCTATAAATATTCCGTTACATGCTAAGTCTAGGTTGTTTATTAATTGCGTCGCTTGTGTTCTTTTGTAATATGTATTAATATATTTTTCAGTTAGATGTTATTATATTGTCTATATAAAAATTAACACTAAATAATTTATTAGTAGGTAGATTATTTATTTGGTTTTTAGTTACAAACTTAGTTGATTGTGTTGTTGCAAACTTAGTTGAATGATTTATGTAAATTTTTGAATAAAAAGCAGATTCAAACATTTATTTTAATGAAACAAACATTATTAAAGTGAAATTTTATTCAATAACAATAAAGAAACATTACATTACATTGTATACCTTACATTCAAAATTAATCCAATGTGCACGAGAATATTACATCCATATGATTTTTTTACTTATGAGTAATTTTTTGTCAATACAAAGGTAATAACAGAATGTCCATTTATACACCATTCCGGTTTCCGAGATCCAAGCCCAATGGAAATGATACTTAGACAAGTACAACCGGTTCCTTGAGTCTCTTTAAGTCTTCACATGCTCAATACAGTGAGGTCGACGAGTCTTGGCCACCCTAACATTATATGTAGACGGCCGCGTAGATTTTATTTTTGGATTTTTCTTATTTTTGATTATTTTCTTCCCAAGTTAACAATGCTCAAAAGTTCAGAAAACCTAATTTCAGAGCGGCCACCACTCGTTAACTGTGCTATAGATACTCTATACGTAGGTACGTGCCACGATCGTGGGACCACCTGTGTCTCTGTTTATTTTATACAGTATATGTATATTGAAATTAATTGCGTTATACGTTTTTTACCTGACATTACCACATAATTGAGTCGTATATAGTTTTTTCCCAGATTCTAGAATCGATTAATATGTTTTTGTATGTAACTTAGTAGTACATTATATGTTATATGATACGATAAATAATATAATTTTAATTTATATTTTTCCTTAAAGTTTGATACCTAGGAATACTTAAGGTATTTCTGTCAAATTCCTTGAATTAGTATTAGTAGGTATACTGTTAGTCCAAATCGTATAATTTGCACAAAAACTCGTTTTATTAATTACAATTTAAAAACAAAGTAATGTAATATGGACCAAATATTTTACAGTGGTGCTTGAGAATGCCAAAATCATTGCTTATATAATTTGAATTAGTAATAATGTAGATATTATTTATTGTAGTATAACACTAAGATGAATATTGTTAGTATGTGATTAGAATGCGAGTTACTGTAAGTGTAAACTACTTGCCGTCAAAGAGATGTCGCGTCTTCCGCGAGCACTGGGTACATACATCTAAATTAGATTGTTTGCAATTTTCATACTAGATAGTGGTTACTTAGGTGATCTAAAAGAAAATTGTTTACTACCTGCAGTTGGTTCTACTAAGTGATTGTGTTAGTAAATAATTTCATAGTGTAATATGGCCAAAGTAAAAAGTAGAAGGCGAGCTCAACGATGCAAAGGAAAAATGCATCATATGTTGCAATTTTTTGGGTAAGAATTTTAAAAAATACATTTTATTTAAATATTTTTAACTTATTTGTAATTTAACAAAGCTTTAGCTTCCCATGATAATTTAAATCAATATAAGGTATTTAGAACGTGTAAGTAGGTTATTATAAAATTTGTTGTAGTTTATATAATTTTATTACAAATTTATTATAAGTATAGATTCCAAACTACATACATACATATAAACTTATTTGAGTGATGCAATGTTTGTATTCGTAAATTACGTACACTTGAAGATGACGTGAGGGAATGATGTATGCCTACTCTTGTCGGAATGTACCTTACTTATATTTTTTTGCTTTAGGTTTTATATTTAAGACTGGTATTTATTTTTTGTTTAATTTTCTTATAATTATAATAACTTATAACTAAAAGTCCAAGAGGACCTGTCATATCCAAAATGTACCTATAGTTTTATAGGTAAAAGATGATAAAATCCTGAAATATAGCCTAAGTAAGTTAGTACATATAAGATTGTACATATACCTTAATATAACATTATCTTTGTTTAATGATTACTTAAAACAGAAGGGCACTGCGTCATATTTTTCATAATCCTGCAAATATGTAGTCATATTTGTATTAAGATTCTAAGAGCAAGGTCATCAACATCCATGATGACCTTGCCATTTTACCTTATAACATTATTATATACTGCAATGTTAGTGAAAACTTGAATAAGCAAATTTTGTAAAGTTATCAAGTGAGATATATTACAATGTTTTTTTACCATTTATTAAAATCCTAAATATCAAAATTCCTGTACTGTAAAGCAATAAATGACTGTTTTTGCCTTACGTTTCCCTCCCGTTTCCCTTTTAGCGTTTAAGAAGTTCAATCGTCGCAAAATATAAACCGTTTCTTTTCAACCATTTCAATGACCATATTAAACACGCAAATGACCCTTACGCCATATTATTTATAAAGTTTCATCAACCTTGACACGTGTAAACTCATTTTTACTTGGCCGATAGAAAATAATGGTGTATATACAAACGGTTTGTCAATATAATATGTAAGAAAGAAATGTTCACTCATTCACAGATCAAAGCCGTCGTTGTAATGAGTTTGTTGCGACGATTACGTTACTATGTTTGATAATAATAATAATTATTATTTTTTGTGTGGCTTTTTATATGATGATATACATGACTAGATTTCGTGTCATAAAATGTTAATATTTTATATATAACCAGCGGACGCGCACAGCTACGCCTGCTTATTTGAACCCTTAAGGATGAATTCTAATAAACCATGAAACATGTGTTCAATTAAATATATTTAAGAGTCTGAATTTCAAATTTTATAATAATCGGTGTCGATTTAAAGATTTTTCCATACAAACTTTCAACCCCTTATTTGCACCCTAGGGGGAGAATTCTAGAAAACCATGAAGCATGTGTTCAATTAAATACTTTTAAGAGTCTGAATTCCAAATTTTATAAAAAATTGTGCCGATTTAAAAACATTTCTATACAAACTTTCACCGTAAGGGGGTGAATTCTAAAAAACCATGAAACATGTGTTCAATTAAATATTTTAAGAGTCCGAATTTCAAATTTTATAAAAATCGGTGCTGATTTTAAAAAAGTCCATACAAACTTTCAACCCTTATTTCATCCTTTTAGAGGTAACATTTTTCAAAATCCCTTTTTAGTGGATGTCCAGATTACGAAAGTAAACATCTGTCCAAATTTCACGTTTCTACGCACAGCGGTTACGGCTGTGCGGTGCGTCTTACCTCAGTCAGTGAGGACAAGTCCTTTTATATACTAGCGGACGCGCGCAGCTTCGCTTGCGTATTTAGGGGTGAATTCTAATAACCCATGAAACATGTGTTCGATTAAATATTTTTAAGAGTCTAAATTTCAAATTTTATAAAAATCGGTTGCGATTTAAAGATTTTTCCATACAAACTTTCAACCCCTTATTTGTACCCTTAGGGGGTGAATTCTAGAAAACCATGAAACACATGTTCAATTAAATATTTTTAAGAGTCTAAATATTAAATTTTATAAAAATCGGTGGCGATTTAAGAATTTTTCCATACAAACTTTCAACCCTTTATTTGCACCCTTAGAGGGAGAATTCTAGAAAACGATGAAACACGTGTTCAATTAAATACTTTTAAAAATCTAAATTTCAAATTTTATAAAAATCGGTGCCGATTTAAATTTTTTTCCATACAAACTTTGAACCCCTATTTTACCCCTTTAGGGTTAAAATTTTTCAAAATCCCTTCTTAGTGGATGTCCAGATTATGAAAGTAAACATCTGTCCAAATTTCATGTTTCTACCATCAGCGGTTACGGCTGTGCGTGCGTCTTACCTCAGTCAGTGAGGACAAGCCCTTTTATATATATAGATAGATTAGATATAGAGCGCAGCGTTAAGTCAGTCAAGTCAGATCCGTCAGTCAACACACAATGTCTCGACAATTGGGCGTAAAAGGGAATCTCCTAATCTACGACACTCCGTTCCCCACACTCGGCCCAATTTTTGTTAATGACGCACTTTGTCTTAGATATTTTTTCAAATTCAAATTCAAAATATTCTTTATTCAAATGGGCAATTATTATAAGCACGTTTGAATCGTCGAATGAACATATGAACAAAAAGCTACCACCGGTTCGGAAGACAGTTCTGCTGAGAAGAGCCGGCAAGAAAGTCAACAGTTGCTCTTTTCAAAATCAATGGTACAATCTATTACATTAGCTGGCAGCTATCCTGCATTACATTCAATAGACATTAATTCCATACATGCTTATCCTCCTCCTCCTTCCATACAAGCTTATCCGTTTTAACTTCTGTCCTAAACATAAAAGATTTACTCTTAATAGTCTATTCTAGCATCTAGTGATTAGTATGCAATGTTTACGTTCTTACGTAAAATCACGCAAAAACGATAAAAATACCACACAATAGAACACTGCTCACTGTAATAACTTAAGTGTTGATAAATTGTTAAATAATTACCATTATTTCCTCCGTTAGAGTGGAAATAGCCTTACGTCATAGGTTACACAGCCTGTGTTAGATCATTCGGTGACCAGAAGGTTTGTTTAAGCGTTAAAAAAACTTACGTACAATACATGATTTACATTATTATCTTACACTCTAGACTTGAAAAGAAGACTGACTCTACTGACATTTTCATGTAGCTAAACGATTCAAAATTCCTCATGCTTACCAGAAATCGAAATGAATATTTTTTTATTAAGATCTTATAATACCATTATAAGTTACTCATAACCACTGTCCTTGTCAACAGAGGGGCGGTGTGTGAGTGCCGCACCGCCATGTCGCACCACAGCGACGAGCAGGCGCTGCTCACGGTCACCTCGGACTCGTTCTGGGAGCCCGGCAACTACAAGCGCACCACGCGCCGCGTCGACGACGGCCACCGGCTGTGCAGCGAGCTGCAGGCGCTGGTGCAGGAGAGAGCTGATATAGAGAAGACCTACGCCAAGAGTTTGAGGGGATGGGCGAAGAAGTGGAATGATCTTATTGAAAAAGGTGAGTGCACTAATATTTTCATCCATAATTTGAATGAAAATAATATTTCCTTTTACACAATTCTATTAGGATCGTAATGCGGTATGCGTGATAGATTTTACAGTCTTGTATCATGTGTTGAATTGCTTATATTTTATCGTTTATTCGTTAAGTATCGATATGTGTTTAAGGCCCGTATTTATAAACCGCTCTCGAGTCTGAGATCGATCTTGAGATGCCCTTTTTATTCATAAATTAAATATCTATCAATAAATAAGAGCCTAAATATAGTAATATGTTACGGATAACCTTTTGTAATGAGATAGAATTTGCTTAAATGCCATCTATGATCCCGCGTTCACCACCTGACCCACGCAGCCACAGTAGCCGCGGTAGCATCAACCTTCAAAAAGCATTACTCACTGTCAAGAGTACACAATACGTACGAGTTGAAACGTAGATTAGTGTAACTTGATAAACTGACATTTGCTAATAATTGGATTACTTCACTAACATTGCAGTAATTTCTTGTTAAGGTTATAGGTTTTTTATCTTCACGCATTTTCTCATTAGGCACCTAGTATGTACTTTGTTTTCCATTTTCAATCTATTTTTAGAAGAATATGCTATAACTGTATGTTAGCATACAAGGAAATCACGATATGAATATTAGCCCCGAGTGGGTATTGAACCCACTGACCCTATGATAGCTTTCTTTTACCTAATTGACAGATATAGTTTTTTTTAAATACGCAGCATCTAAAATAACTAAAACTTATCAAACAAAGCTCCAATACAAATCGGAAGGTTAATTTAATCCTTACAAATTGCAAGCAATAGAAAGGAATGCACATTGGTAATGATGCGCATCAGATAGCGGTCTTTATCTAGATTTAAATAACCGGCGATCGCTGAATTTGCTGCTACGGCAAAGGTCAGATCCTCATTGGTATGGACATTCGTTGCAAATCAAAACAATTCGCGCTTGGAATGGTGTAATGTCTTCATTAGATTTTTAACTAAAGTATTAAACTATGATGCTGATGCTGTGGATTGTCTGTTGTGATTGAGTAATGATACCACTTATATAGCTGTATTGGCTTAAACTCGACTGATACTAAAAAATATTTTTTCTACGTAACCTGTGTTGACTGGAATTTAAGGATACTGTATAGTATTTCTCATATAGAAACCAAAGATAACAGTGCCGCAATACTAAACCTAAGTAAAAGAACAGAAATATAATTTATTCTAACTACATGAATAAAAGATATTTAAGCTTACTCGCGTTGATGTACACATATTTATTTGAATGCCGGATATCTATTCACCAGCAAGTTTATTGATGGACGGACGGCGCCCCTTCCAGCTGTCCGCGTTCGTTTAGAACGAGGACCTCGCTGAGACACTGTGCCCGCATCGGGTGTCACCTTCGTACCGCTTCAGTGGACTTACTAAACTATTCATATGCTTATATTATAATAGGTGAACAAGTTTAAGTACTCGACCAGAACAATGGAATCGAAATGTCTTATTTTTTGAGATTTGTGTAGTACTTTTCATGGGGATATTGCTTTAAGAAATAATTTTCTATAGGTCGTTGTAGCGCAGTGGTATAAATCTGCGAGTGTAAATGCGACGATCTAGTTTCGATTCCCACTCGTGGTAATAAAATGTATTTTTCTCGCTCTGATAATGAGGCAAACTACTTTTAATAATTAAAAACAAACTACATTACATAACATTGTTACATGCCATATCTACATACATGCACTCATATTCTCTTGTGTATTCCCTATATTCTAATTCGTGTCACAAACAAAACGGAAAAAAGTAACCTAAAGATATTAAAGAATATAAACAATGATTGAATTAAAGTGCATTGGATACTAAAATGCTTACGTTATCATCTAAAGTATTTCCATAAGTCGGGGGGACGCTTATTGGAGGCGGTAACATAAACCCCCCGGTTATTGCGTTCCGGAGGCGCACCGCATAGCTGGTTCCAGAAATAGAATGATTGTGGGAGAAAGGCTACCTACTACTAGGCATGTTATGGTCACTCGTGTTTACTAAGTAATCAATTTGTTTCTTTTATAGTTTTTATATGGCAATGTTATAGTTTTCAATATAGTGAAATAAATTATATCTTTATTTACAAAATCTTTATGTGCATTAATTTATTTATTTGTTAACGCTATACATTTTTTTAAGATATACCTAACCTGTACGTGTAATATGTTTCTTGAGCATGTCCCCCAAGCAGAGAATCATACTGTGGATTGTATTTTATTGTTCGTTATCAACGCCTCAGGTACCTACGTTATAATAACGTTTCTAGTGAGGCCATTTCGTAGCAATTGCGCTTGTTAAATAACCGTTGGTTACCCGATAACGCAATTATATACACTTAGACCGACAGTGATTGGTGACCACGCAAATCTGTATTTTCACCTGTAAAATAATATACTTTGTAAAGTTTGAAAGCAGTGATTTCAACAATATACCTACCAATATACAAGAATTTATCAGTTTTATCATATTAGACCGTTGACCGTTGAATAACCGCGCAGAAACACAGTGTGTGCCTGTACGCGACGGCTGTGGGCTCAAATCCATTCGTGGGAATGATTATATTCAATATATTTTTATTTCCTCCCTTTGGTAGACGAATTATTCTGTTTCCCGCTTAACTCTATTCATGTGGTGTCTACATATTTTAAAATATATTTTTTGAACCATTCGTACCGAAAAATTTGCTATATATAAAAAATATCTAATCATAACCAATCAATCCACTTTATCGTTTCTATATACTCTTTTTATACATATATATACTAGTACGCGATGGTAAAATAATCTGCGCTCACTCCGTCAGCGATATGCGATCACTCGCCAACATCGGCTACTTCACCTATTAAATGTAGTGGGATATGTTAAACACTGCGCACGGCTCAAAATCGCATGCTTCATTTAGTTTTTCTTTTCAAAACTGATTCATATTCTTTATGAAGTTATTAGCAGGTAAAAGGAGTTAGTACAGTCAACACAATGAGGAAATGAAAATAAAACATTTCCCGAGTGGTATCGAACTCAGCTATTGTGATTACAGTCATTCTTTGACAATTTACTTTAAGTTTAAATCTCATTTAAAAAAATAAATGTCAGAATTTTAAAAAAATGTGTAAAAAAGTGTTTGTATCAACACTCTACTGAGTGTCAAGTCCTTATACAATACATAAGGCTTAGCGAAACTGAAACGCAGGACTAGAACGCGCCCTCTCTTGGATACTGTCGATATAGAAAATATCCAAAAGTTCCGGATTCGAGTCCTTCGCTAAAATTTCTTTACGTATCCTATTAATAGTAATTATAATAATAGTTTCTTTAATTATTAAGTCAATACATACTATGCGTATCTTGTAAAGTACGAGTGATGCAATACAAGTACGAGGAAAAAGTAACCGTCACTAATTAACACACCCTACATTTTCTCCAATATAAAATGATGTAACATTTAATTCCACTCTTATCATTCCACGGCGATACACATTTTCTCGTCGCCATTTTTCACAACAACTTGCATAAACTGCTGTGGCGCGAATAAAACATTAAAAACCGAAATGGAAAGTCATTTGGCACTTAGGGCGGCTACACACGACGACTTGCGTGACGACCATATAATGAGGTACCAAATTGTGTAGGTATGGCAAGTAGGTATATTATAATTCACGATCGTATCTTATCGGTTTATTTATGCGAGTGAGATTTTTTTATGTGTATGTTTTGACATACATAGCTGCTTAATTTTATTATACTGCCCATGATTAAGCAAATTTCTTTATTGTTGTGACTGAGAAATGTGAATGTCAACGTCACAGAATTCATACTGGTGACTATTAGATCTGTCGAAGACCTGTTATTATTTTTTTCCTTAGCTTTCCATTGTATCCCAGAGTAAACCTGCGTTCTAATTAGCACACTTCCGTTTCCCACTACCCGCCAAATTCTAGACATATTGCATGTTGAGTGTAGGAACTCAACGCAGCATCAAATTATTCAGTATGTTTCTATCTCACCAATTGAAAATTTTTATATGCCTGTACAGGTAGTTTAAACGATTTATTTAGTATATATACAATTCTAAGCATGTAAATAACTTTAAAATTCTATGAAATATTAAAATTAGATATAAAAAGTATTGTAATTTTCCATTTAAAACAATTCGATGCGTGAACAGCCTTAGGTCACTTACTACGCTGCGCACGCGCTGCATTCGATGTGATTCGGATCGGGTCGCGGTAGACGTGCCGAAAGTGCTGTTGTAATACATGCATTATTGAAAATCGAAAGTCATTACATGGCGCGTTTAATGATTTTCGGTGACATCGTTTACTTATGCAACTATCTATAGGGGGGCTATTAAATAATAGAAAATATGTATTATGTTTTTGAAGAAAAATACAACTATTATTATTATTTATTGTTTTATTATTTATTGTTTATTATTATTATTATTTATATATTATTTATTGTTTTATTTAATTTATGTTTTTATATATCTTGTTGTCTTAATTTCAAGAAAATTATCACAAATGCTATAGATTAATATTTTCCTAATAAAATTTGATTTTAATTCAGATGCAAGACAGACGACACCTCGATACTGGTACTAGTTACTCAATTATGGAGATGTAATAACAACTAAAATACAGGCCTTCCCATGAAAGTCTTTTCCTGAGTGTGTCTTTTAACTTTTCTCTGCGTGGGATTGGAATCTCGAAAAAATCCCACTTGCGCAACAATTTTCTGATAATTCTTCTATAAAATTTGGGTGATTCGCCGAATGATATGTGAGTCAATACGGCACCTTACATCAGCTGGCACGAAGGGAAAGTTACGAAATAACCAACGACCGGTCAAAGACCAGTTTTTACAGATGAAATGAACAATTGTTACATAACTGGGAAGTTTGCTAGTGGTACTGGGTCACCCGCGAAACCCGTTTGTGATTTTCATTAATAATAAATGCATACCAAAAAAATGTATGGAAATAATACATTTATTACCAGTGTCTTGGTTAATTTTTAAAGTAGGTTTTCTTATATAGCGTATAATTGTATTTAAATATTGCAACTTTCGTTAATTGCGAAACGCTTGTTGTATCACAATTTAAAATCTCACTTTCCTCATTTACATTTTCCAGTTAAAAATCATTTAAAAGTGAAAAGTAAGTAGGATTTATGTGTTGTTGTTGAATTAAGTAGGTAATAAGATGATTATTGCAATTAATAAATTAAAATTATAGTTATTAATTATCGTATTTAGGTATTCTGTTATTATGTTGTTAAATTATGATAATGTACAAATATAATTATTAAAAGCAATATTTTTTGTTTGCAAAGTTTGTATGTAAATATAATAATATAATAAGTAAATAAAATCATAGTTAAATAAAAAAAATATGCGCTTAGTTTATATTTTACAGCCTATAGCACAGACATTGCTAAAAAATTGTTATCAATCTCTATTTTATAGGGACCATATTATTATTTACATTTCTTGGTGGACAGTGGACATCCTATTACGGAGTTAATGCCAACAATTGTGCAGATGAAATAGTTATATAATTAAAATAAACCTGCTTAGAAAGCGTGGTTTCATACGTATATGATTAAAATAAAAATTTTATATGACAAAAAAAATGACGAAAGAAAGTCAAGATTCATGCGCCGCGTACGCACCATTAATTAAGTAAATTTGCCAGTCGGGGGCAACGTCTCACACCGAATCGTAATTTATTCAAAGAAGTTAAATGCCATCGGCGACTTTGTACCCTAAACTCTTAAATACTGAGTTCAAAGCCGTTTACCTGGTTCCGATTAATTTTAAGGCAATTAAGTTGCATCTATTAAAAGTTGGATTCAAGAATGGAGAAATCTAACAGGTCCCCTACAGAAGTACCTATACATAGTAAGAAGCTCACTTAAAAAGTTTGACAGTGTATTTCTTGGAACGTATCAATAGAAATTTGGGTTAAAGAATATTTTTAGAATTGCGTAACGCTGTCTCTGATTCATCAGATTACTTGATCAAAACATTTAAGAATATAATAAGTAGTACAACGTTACACATTTTCTATGCATCATTTCTAGACAAGAAAATGCTAAATAACTAAGTATACCTTTTTATATATTTCAAATATATGTTTTTATATATAGGTATTATAAGTTTTGTTACGGATAAAATTATGTTACATGAAGATAAAGAAAGATAAAAAAACATAATGCATTAGACTGCTAATGGGATGATTAACGAGTCTTGTTGCAAAGTTGGTACGAGTTTAATTCAATCTCCGCCCAGAGCAGAGAATGTATTGTAAGCATGACGTGATAATATTCAAATTCAAAATATGATTTATTCAAATAAACGTATTATAAGCACTTTTGAATCGTCGAATGAACAAATGAACAAAAAGCTACCACCGGCTCGGAAGGCAGTTCTACTGAGAAGAGCCGGCAAGAAACTCAACAGTTGCTCTTTTCAAAATCAATGGTACAATCTATTACATTAGTTGGCAGCTATCCTGCATTACATTCAATAAATATTAATTCCATATATGTTTGTCATCTAAATATTCTTGAACAGTGTAATAAGCTTTACTTATGCCCAGAGGCTGTAGGCTTCAGGGCCCCTTTTAGTTACAATATACTAAAACTAGTCTTCATTGCTAAATATCAATTTTGACAATTCACTACTATCTTGATTTAGATACCAGCGGCGCTGCCATTAGTCACATCGAAGTACATTGTTGCCATAGCAAGATAATATATAATTTTTAGAAACTTAATAGAAACATTCATATTTATTTATTAGTTATCTATGGGACAGGCTGTTACCATTGCTGATTAGGCATTGCTAAAGACATTTATTTATATATTACAGGAAAACATGTAAATAACAATTTAAATTAACATAAAATAGTGCTAACACTAGGCCTCAGGCTTAATTTAATATTATATAAATTACAAATATATGTGCAATAACCGTTCACAAGTTCCAGTGAAAGGTGGAATGTCAGAATACTAGGACTTTATAATACTACTAGTTTTTACCAGCAGCTTCGTCCGCGTTGTCCTATTATAAGTGCGGGAAGTAACACTGACCCCCAGGTGGATAACAGTGACATGATTAACGTGACGTAATGTATCCTTTTTGGATAAATGGACTGTGACAAAAATATTTTTAATTTGCACCAGTAGTTTCTGAGATTAGCGCGTTCAACCAAACAAAATCTTTAGCTTTATAATATTAGTATAGGTGAAGTACATACTCGATATATAGAACTCAATGTGTTACTGTTAATGCCGACCCTTAATCCATTTAGGTCACTAGGCCACAAGTAGCCTACCTGGGTTTTAAAGCTTAGATATTATTGGTTTATCTGGATTGGTATGGGAGGTCAGAGAGTCGGTGTCACTTTTGCCTTCAAATAATTAGTTTGTATAAACCTAGTATAAATATTCTCTTACGAGCAGGAATCGAACCCACAACTCAGACGACGGCCAGTAAGGTCGGTTAAATTTACCACACAAAATAAAATTTGTTTGTTTAATATAATTTTATTTATCTTCTATGTTTTGTTGTCCTAGGCCCCGAATATGGTACAATGGAAGCTGCGTGGAAAGGCGGCATGGTGGAGGCTGAACGGCTTTCCGACCTGCACCTGAGCGTGCGCGACCGTCTCGTTAACGACGTCATAGCTCAGATTAAAAACTGGCAGAAGGACACTTATCATAAGGTTAGTTTAGTGTTTTACTCAATTATTACTGCATCATCATATATTTTAAGAAACAAGCGAATATTGGAACTTGTTCATCAGAATGTCTCATCTGCTTTGCTTAAATTCTCCTATCAGATTCTATTGCCACAGATTCATTTGTGATCTCACCTGACATGGTTTAGCCATAACTATTTCAACATTATATACTGTCAATACCAGTATCATTTGTCCTTACACTACGTTCCCTCTGCCTATGAAATAAAAAAGAGCAGTGCAGTGATTTTTATTGCATAAAACGTTTTTTTGATCCAAGCAGAAAAAAGAAACAATTTCCTTTTACATTTCCCATCCAAAACCTCTTCACGTAGATTTACGTTTTCAGCAAATATCATGCACATTTAAAGAGTCACTTCAAATGTAAATCTGCATTAGAGATGTCATTTTTAACGTTAACATCAGTCGTAAGCATGGCCTGTGTAAATAAATACAGCTTTGTGTAGGTAATTCGGCGTATAGCGCGCTAGCCGCAGTGGTGACAGGACTAGGCATCGCTTGCTGGTCTCGAGTTAGTTCTTAGTTTTGTTTTGACTTGCAGCTAAGCTCAAAGTCTTTCATATTTTTTGCAAGTCTTTGAACAGATTCATTTTGATCTTTTGTATTTTAATTAGTACGAAAGGTGATCAAAATTTTAAATGTATTTTGTAGTTTAGTTTTGACGTCGATTTTCCTTACCTAGTAATATACCTTATCTAGTAGCTATTCGCTATTTACGTTATTTAACGCATAACTGGGTAGATAGACATAGAGAGAAAATGGAAATGTTAAATATTTCATATTTTTAATTTTTATCAGGCCAGATGCCTTTAGGAGGCCAGTCGTGGGGCAAAAGCTAATTGCGGTACAGGTTGTGGGCTCGATTCCCACTCAAGGAAATTAAATATTTAATATTTTCATTTTTTCGTAGTGGTAACGAGGCAAAGCGCGATGTTGAGTTCCGCCACCCAACACGCAACGCTTCCGGAATTCGGCTGAAAATGGCAAATGGCCATTCCCTTCATTTCTTATTGGGAACGGAGTGTTTTAAGACTAGGTTTCCAGGTTCCCTCTGCCTACCCTGCCGTATGCGGGATACAACATGAAGCTATAAAAAAATAAAACGAATATTAGTAGAGTGGTTAAGATTAAGTTAGTTTTAGTTCGTTATTTATTCAAGTAAATGGCAAACGCGCTTTGTGTTATTAATCCAGCGCGAACTCGTCACAAAGCTGACGTGCCAGAACCTGTCATAAGCATAGCTGTTGTTAGCTATTATGTGACTTTTACACATCACGTTATATGTATAAGCTTTCATGTTTGTGTTTTTTTATTTATTTTATCTTTTTAAATTTCTGTTAGTAGCAATTAAATTGGATACATTTTATATTAATAAGTTTGTTGAGGCAGGTGGCTGTTGTGAGTTTAATTCCCACTCCAAGAAATGAAATATTTAATATTTTCGTTTCTTCGTTCTGGTAACTAGGCAAAGCGCGGCCTTGAGTTCCGCCACTGAACACACAATACCTCCAGTATGTAATGTATCTCAATGGGAATGGAGTGTCTTAACACTAGGTTCCCGAATTCCCTTTCTGTGTGCGGGATTCAGCGTGAAGCTAAAAAAATGCTTCATTAAAAGTTATCAATTACTTGAAATTTCCGGTTGGCTTTTTTCCACATTCCTTTGCATTGTAAATTCCTTTCAAAGTACACTTAAGAGCATTAAACAAAACATTGAAATAAACATACGTAGTAATAGTATTTATCTGAAGACTGACAACTGAGTACCCTTTGTGATAATAACTTGGCAGGTGGCAGTTGGCGCTGAACTTTCCTGCGGTGTACGATACAACATACCTAACCTAGAATAATTCTAGAAAGGAAGGAGATATAGGAGTAAACATATATTTTCTTCTGTCTTATGAAATATAAAACATGGCGGGAAATACTGGGCCTAGTAAGTTGAAATTTTGTAGGTTCTTTCACTCATAGGCAGCCACACAGTGCATATTTTCAGGGACAGAGTACCCTCTTCCCTACCCACCCGGTGTCGCTGTAAAGGCCAATAGGGCTAACAGCATTAACCTCAAAACCGAAATAAAAATAAAAATAAAAATATTCCTTGGGATACCCCAAGTAAGCGAACCTTAGTATTTTTTTTTATTTTCCCACTGTATTCCGCCCATAACTGGGTAGAATAATATTAAATATATTTCATTTTTCTAAGGGGGTACCGAACTCACTACCTACGTCGTTTATAGCCGAACGCTTATTACTAGTTACTAAGTTAACGCCAAAAAAAATTTCCCGAAATGCTTACTGGATTGAAAACGGAAAAAATATTTTAAATCTCAAAGACCACGCAAACGAAGTTGCGAAACGTAATAACTCCTGCAAGTAGCTGGGTAATTATTTTTTTCTGAAAGGTATAGGGAAAAACTGACGACGAAAATTTAGTGATAAAGTAAAACGATTTATAGAAGGAAAATATCACGGTGTAATTTAATATATAGTCAATCAAAAACATAGTATTATTTATATTCAATGACCGTATGTTAATTGCTTAGATTTTTTATTTTTATGATATTCCAAGAATGAGTGCATTTGAAAAGATAAAATACCCACTGGGTTCGAGCCCGCAATTACCAGTGTATATTAGTTTTATTACTGGAACTGAGCTATAGTCACTTATTTAACTTACATTTTCTAAAGTTGAACATTAGTTGCACGTTATCGTGAAAATAATATAAAATAATGTAGAAAAAGTATCTAAAGGAAAGGCATTGTCATTGTCATTCTCTCCAATGGTCTCTTTAAATACGTTTCTCTAGACATGCATAATGCCTACTCTCGAAATTAGAGATAGTCTAGAAAAGTAAAAGTTGTCGCACATTTGTATTGCAATGATTTTTGTTTTATTTTTTTTTCGTTAGGTAGGTAAAGCAACATTAGTGGTAAGACACTCTGTTCTGTGCTCTTACGTTGTGTATGTATTTCAGCAAAACAAAATAAGAGAAGCCTGTCACTTCTTTCTGCTAATTAACTCTACTATTTTACTATAATTGCACTTTTTGACTATATAAATTCAAATTCAAAATATTCTGTATTCAAATAGACTATTATTATAAGCACTTTTGAATCGTCGAATGAACATATAAACAAACAGCTACTCCCGGTTCGGAAGGCAGTTCTGCTGAGAAGAGCCGGCAAGAAATTCAACAGTTGCTCTTTTCAAAGGAAAATAAGCCGAAAAAAATTTTTATATAGTCTTTCCGCGTACGTTGATGATGGGCTCATCACCATTACGCCAAACTCATCATCATCATTACGCCAAACGATCGATTCATAATAGATACTACTACAGACAACTATACAAGTTATTTAACAATTAAAGTGCACAGTGACTATTAATTAAAATAAAATAGAAAAGCACTTTCCGAAGTTTCAAATTGGTAATATACTGTGCAGAGGTGATTATGCGGGACGCGACGCAGTTGCCGGCGTAATTGTTGTTTATTTTCAAACACGCTATTACCATATATTAAAATGCATTGACAAGAAAACTGTCGTACAGTCTTTCTTGGGATATTTTGATTGGTTTATTTTAAAATTTATAGTTATAAATGTCGAGGTCGTTACAATAATCTTTTTGTCATCAACAATTGAAATATTCTTTTTGAGCATTAAGTTATGAGGAGGAAACCGATATGCAGACAGCAACTTGTGCGGTTTATAGATTTTATTTAATGTAATCTGATTATCATCATTTTTAAAGTATATACAAACAAGTCTTCTCTGAAAGTCTCACAAACATCTCGTCTTGCGTCAAGCATTATGTCGTAGTCCTTGCGCAGTTGTAAGACGATCTGACAGATGATATGTCTGTTTGTGTTATATGGGTTCAAATTCTATTGGTGGAAATGCTTATGAATATTTATTAAGTGTCTCAGTCTTATAATAAAAAAAATTGCATTGTATTTTTATGATTTAACTTTATTTCCAAAATGAACTGTTGTCTATTGATAAAGCATGTGGTAACAGATGCTTGTATCGGGCAAAATGTACATACCCGCTCCCTGGCGTACATATTGTGTTGACGTGGTGGTGAATCCCTAATAGGAGCAGTCAGACGGACGGTTCCGCGCTATATTTGTACTATTTACTTATTTTAAAATATAATAATGTCGTTATTAATTAAAGTCCAGCATAATATATATTTTTTTGCTATACGTACGATCCCTGAGCCTGATATCTTATGTCGCAACATGCATGTAGGTAGGCGTGCTGTCTACGTGTAATTAATATTAAAATGAATACGTAATTTATGTTTTTAATACATTTGCATTGGCAAGTAGGTAGCTAGCGATGGCCGCGTTTAGGTACCTACTATTGTTAAACTAAGATGGTCAACAATGAAATCATCGCTATTTCAAAAGACTGACTTTGCAAGCGTTAACGTGCTGCATAATTAAAATGGACGTGAGTCTCTTAGAAAAATGTTTACATGTTATAAATAAATGCATTCTTTTATAATCTACTCCATTGTGGTTCAGTTAAGGGTCTTCGTTGTCAACTTGATTCCCGTTTAAGCTATTTTTTTTACTCTCTTTAATAATGAGACACTCAATGTCTTGAAAATTTTGGGGGTGTGTGGAGAACGCAGTATCGTTACACTAGGTTACCTTTGCCTATCGTGCTATATGCGGGATACAACGTAAAACTGAAAATAAAATACGACAAAATAGAACCCAAATGACAAATAAGTTATTTTTTCAGTAAACAGTTATGTAGTATGTGTCCAGTATTACAGACAGCCAATTTGTAAACTTATTTGGTCTGTGAAATGGCCTAAAACACCTATAAAAGTTAATAGCACTTTCTAAGTAATAAATTCAGAGTATTATGTGTAATGTGTGTGTTGTAAATTGTTGTTGTTGAAAGATCATCAGTATACGAGTACATAGTACACTTGTAACTTACTTAAGTACTTAGCTTCACGCTTTATCCCTTGCGGGATAGACAGAGAGAACGGAGTGCCAAGCGCTACGGTCTCTCGCCTCGTCCACTGTCGTCAACCTCTTCAGAAAGGCCGCCACCGAGGGGACCTTATATTTTTACGTGACCTTATCAACAGTTATATATAAAGAAAGTGCCAAAATCTATTTATATTTTATATATGGAGATTTATATTTTTATTATATTCTTTTCTTATTTTGGAGTTATATTCTTACACTTAGAACAACTATAAACAAACTAACAGTATATAAAATAAATAGATATACCATGACTCGACTCGGGATAACAAGACTCGCAAGTCACCACTGATCGTCACGACGAAACTTTTATATCGTTGTTATAACTTTTATTGTTAGAGTTTTGGAGTTTAACCTAAAAAAGACCACTCTATAAATAGAATTATTTTTTTCTTGATAAAATTATTAAATTTTATTAACAAAGGCTTAAGATTGAAAGCTAATTAAACTTAATATCAAAATCTTTTGAATAAATGGACCTGGAATTGAACCCGTACCTGTTTGTATATAACAAGCAGTGTACCGACGTGATTCACGAGATTGTTGTTGAAACAATCGACCCTACAAGTTAACCGATTACGTACGTAAACATAATGAGCGCTATTACACCACGGATGGCTCTAGCTAGGGATGGGTTCATACTAGTATAATTTGATTAAGACAATCGATTTATATTGTTTTGTTACTTTTTAGAACGAAATTTTATTACTAAATATGTATTTAGACCTAGATATGTCTATTTATAAATAACATTTAGGTTAATATAAATAAACTTTATCATGACATCGCTAGCCAGTGGAACGTCTAGCAGCGTCTAGGGTGGGTTCAAATCCCTCTACGTTAATTTTTTCCAAAAAAAGTAGACACATTATTTGCAAAATTATTAGCTATGCATAGATTATTAATTCATTTGTGCGGTATTGTGTACGCGGCCGAATGTATTTGATGACCTTTCCAATTGACTGTAGTGATTTCGATTGGCGGCGAGTTAGGAATGCGGCGTCGAGTTTCATTACGGTTATTATTATGCTAAATATCTGTTTCATTCTAATACTGTTTGTTATATTAAAGCTTTTGTTATAAGTTACATTTATTATGAGGCCTGCCGTGCCGCAAGGTGTGATTGTAAACGCGACCGGTTGTGGGGTCGATCCCCATTCGAGGAAATTAAATATTTGCACACGCGAGATACAATGCGAAGCTGAAATAGAAAAAAAATATTAATGATATTTTTGATTTTATTCCTTAAAATATTATTTTTTTTTTACTTTACAGTTAGCAAAGAGGCCAAGATGACATATTAACTCAGTTCGCGGCACCTAACGCCGTTATTTGGAAAATATTCGTTAAAATATATATACAGACACTTATAAGACATTTACGTGAAAAATTGTTTTCCCAGAGATATCGACAATGATTTAACATGTCAATAACATGAATTGGTTAAGCTCCTTTGAGATATTGGATACTGTTTGTTGAGCTAATCTATCTATATTGCTCTGATGTTATTTCTTATTTACATAAAGGTTTTATATAACTTAATAGTTTATAGGTAGGTAGTCGTTCGCAATTACTTTAGCATGTAAAATATAGTTTTTCCACGTTTCTGCAGGAATTTTAAGAAATCCTTTCTTAGTATCCAGCACATAGTAGAGTAGTGTCCCATTAAAACACATTCACCACTTCCCAGGAATTCTGAGGGCATTGCGTGTTAAGTGGTGGAATTCTACGCCCCGCTTTGAAGTTCAAATTTCTAAGTCTAATAGTTACATCTGTGAGTTGATTTTCAGTCATTTGCCTATATTATACATATTGGATGTTGTAAAGGTCAAACTAAGTCCTAATCAATTTTTAGAAATACGTATATGGATATTGTCAAAACACAAAACCATAACATATTTACGTAAAAAACATATTTACGTTTTTAAAGTCTTTTTTTATGAGTAATGTCTAAAATAAACATATTCAATAACACATATAACTTATCAATTTTATACATATACATGTGAGATAAAAGATAAAATTCCGCAAGATAGAGAGCCGTAAAAGTTTTTATCGCCTCCAATGAGGCCACTTTAGAGATACGAGGTATATGATATATCTCTCTTATCTGAATTTATTTCTGAAGAATACTAGGGAATATTGTAATAATTATGATTTGTAATAGTAATAAAAAAATAATTTATGTAGAATACCTTGTTGCACAGTGGGGCAGCGTTTGACTGTTAACGTGATGCTTTTGGGTTCGATTCCTAATCGTAGGAACAAATTGTACGACGTAGAGCACCGCCATTAAATACACAGCGTTCCTAAGTTCCGGGTAAGCAATTATTTTAACAAGAATTTATTGTCTTTACACTAACTAACTTCAGTCTTTTATATCATTTTACGTAAAAACTAAAAATTATTGACATTTGTCTGTAGATATATTGGACGTAAATTAGACAAAGCCCCAGGTTCAGACCAAATATGTAATGAGATAATAAAACACGCAATGCCGGTGCTCGCTCCCATCATAACGAATTTATTCAACGATATATTAGCAACCGAAACCATTCCTAATGATTGGACAAAAACCACTATCACCTTGTTACACAATAAAAGGGACAAGGGAAACATAGGCAACTACAGACCAATAAGTTTGATGTCGAACTCGACACTCGAGCACTCGACGAAAACCAACCGAAAGAGCAGGCAGGCTTTCGCAGCAAATCCACGTAGTTAGGCAAGTCCTTCAAAAGTGCAAAGAATACAATAAGGCTTACTACTTAGGGTTCGTTAATTTCAACAAGGCTTTCGACTCCATAGACCATAGTAGCATCTGGAAGGCATTATAAAGAGAAAATCTATTTGAGAAGTAGGGCTAAAGTAAAACTGGAAAGAATAGGGGAAGAATTTCCCATCGAAAGAGGCGTCAGGAGGAGACCCAATATCACCGAAATTATTCTCTGCGTTCTAGAAACGCTTAACCATCTACGCTTTGCAGACGATATTATACTGTTTTCGGAGACTCCAGATAGCTTAGAACACATGCTACAACAACTGTCAGATGAAAGTGCTAAAGTAGGCCTAGCAATTAACACATCAAAAACGAACGTTATGACAAACTCGGCTAAAACCTATTTCNGGTCATTGAGTGAGGTGTTGAAGGAAAAGGATATGCCTATTAAAGACAAAAGAATAGTGTTTAACACATGTGTTCTGCCATACTTATCATATGGATGTCAAACCTGGGCATTGACCCATAAACAAATAAAAAAATCAAAATATGTCAAAATGGATTGGAGAGAAGTATTATCGGAGTGAAAAGAAAGGACAAGGTGAAATTAAAGATTATAAAGAGCAAAACAAAATTTGAAAACATACACACAACATACAAACGCCTTAAATGGAGTTGGACAGGACACATGCTAAGGGAAAGGATAGAGAAGTGGACACATGTTATTACAGAATGGTACCCGCGTTATAGCAGAAGAAGTAAAGGTAGACCAGCTACACGTTGGGAAGACGATTTCAAAAAGATAGCTGGACCAGCATGGACACGAGTTGCAAAGAATAAAATAAAATGAAAAGCTTTAGAAATTTTATATATTTTATATTTAAAATAAAATGGAGGCTTTTGTCGAAGGACAAGCTGAAAAAGAGAAACACTTTAGTTTTAGAATAATGTAAATGTAATTTTCAGCACAAAAGGCTTATTATTATTAAATATTGGACGTGGTTTAATTGGCGATGGTACTTAAACGTGCTCGAGTAGGTAGTGTAAGAAAAGTGGATTCAAGTCGTTGCATTTGTTATATGATTTTAATCATGTCTAAGTTATTATTAAATTTAAAAATAAAACCTATTTCTCTTTGTCTCTTAAACTTGGCATAGAAGTTCCTTGGAGAGTCTGGAGGAGCAACAAGAGAGGAACGAGAAAAATCTGGAATTTAAGCCCATTTGTTTATATTATAAAAATTCCTTCGATTATGATTTGAACCTTAATTTGCCATATTCATTCCTCCATAACTCCGCTACGAGGGCTCTGTGTCAAGAGTAGCATACTAACACCACGTTTTAATATACTAACACCACGTTCGTTATAATCGCATATGAACGTGTGTAGCACATTTACTTATTTATCTTGACCGATATATTTATATAGCATGATTGATAAATTACCATTTTTACTTTTAGCGTTGCTTAAATAGATTATTGCTGTTAAAATAGATCATTTTGTTTTCCTTGAATATAAAACGACTATGCCACTATACACGAATTTAAAAGAGTTTATACAGATTTTGATTTTATAACAAAGCTGCTTCACTCTTTTTTCCACATAGGTGATTATCCAGAGTCACTTGAGAGTGTTGAGACACTCTATTCCACACTTTTGTTGAATTATGGAACTTAACGATGCTTTTCGTCTTGTTACCAGAGCTAGGAAATAAATATTATTAATTTCCTTAATTATTGTGGATGTAAACCATAGCAATTCCGTGTTCAATCCAAAACCAACCACCAACTACTATGTCACGATAGTTCATTACAATTATTGGCACATAATAAAACTAAAAGTATATTTAATTCGATTGTAATCTGCCTTAGACGATAATTTTAATCTGTTCTTAATAGATTATGATACGATAATCTCAATGAAATTACTATTATGTATAAGTATATAGAAGTATAGTACGCTTGTGTAATAATGAAAGATTTTATAGTATGTAGTAGACCTTTTAAGATTTTTAGAGAAGACTCTAAAAATCTTGAAAGTCATAAAAAGTACAATTAAGTTAAGACAAACTTAACTCAAAATATTAAGCTTATTTATGATTATTTTCTTAAGCGTAGATGATCTTTCACTGATATTCACTAAGGTTAATGTTAAACTACAGTTAATGTCTCTAAGGCATTATCAGAAGAAACGGTACAAAACTTTTCTTTTTTTATGTACCAAAATGTTCTCAATGTTTATTTATGACAATGGTATCTTTATGTTCTTCTCCATATAAGTCAGTCACCATTGCGGTACGTAAAACAGTCGTAGAAATGCATATTTCAATAATATTTTTGTGTAAAAAATAAAAGCAATGTCACTAGTTAGTAATAATAATGTCAACCGTCCAAAAATATACTGAAATGATAATGACATAGAATAAAACTCTTATCGGCCTCTGGAATGTTGCCAACATTTTCGCCACGTTTGTATGTAGATACAGTGCAAGGGAAGCTACGCTGATTTGTATTTTTTATATTAGTACTTATTTTGTATATTTACAGATTTGGTTTTCTTTTAATAATTTTACATTGAATCTCACATGATAGGCAAAGGAGTCCTGGGACGTAGTGTTAAGATACTCCGTTCCCTACTTTCCGCCGAATTCTTGAATATTTGATTAATGATTTAACTTAATTATAGAAGCCGTCGTGGCGCAGTGGAACAGTGTTTGAATTCGAATTCAATGATTGTAAGGTCGATCCATACTTAAATGTTCTTGCTCTGGACGATAGAACGCGGCGTTGAGTTCAGCAATTTAACACTTAGTGTCTCGAATTCAGGCTGAAGGTGTACCATAGAGAGTCTAAGCATTAAGTTCTATCTACCTACTCAGCTTTGTGCTAGTTGGTGATCTACTATATAAAGGAACTCATAATAACTGAATATTAATTTCTCGCTTTATTATATTTTAATTTGTGAGCTTAACGCTTTAAGCTTTTATCGGAACTTGTAAAATGGAAATTGTTTTTGGACGAAAGTTGTTAACTATGAAGGATAGATTGAAGTTTTAATTAATGCCGGTGGAAAACATTTCTGCTATAACCTATATTTCTGTACTTCTATATAAACAATCCTTTAGGTATATATTTTTTAAAATTTTCAAACTTTATTTATAATAGCTTTTCTGAATTTATTAATTTTACTAAATTAAACTACACGACCGTCTGTTAACAGGTTGACAGGGTCCTTATTACTTCTGAACTTGTAGGTGTTTAACCGGGATTACATAATAGAAAAGCTGTCACGTGTAAATAAAAAAAAACATAGATTTTAGTACGATAAAATTAAATTTTATAACTTATTTATACGAGCATATTCATACATAGAAGCAAATAATAATTCAAATAATAATAATAAATTATACTATGAGCAAATTTGGTTTTTATCAATTCGAGTTTGTATTTGAAAATATTTGCAAATTTCCTTTTAAATATTTTAATTACAATCCGTATAGTAAAAATATAATACAGATGTATGTATAACGTTCTCGTGCTCTAAATTGGATAAGATAAAAGGATTCTTTGAAAATGGCCAATAAAAATGTACAGCTTAAAACGTCCACGATCTTAATAGAGAGTATAAGTTTTACGATCTTTTTAATAGCTTTATCGTTATTTCACTGCAACCACACGAGCAATTTTTAAATTCTGTTGTTTTATTTAAAGTCGCTTTTTTTAACCATTGTGGTCCAGTGGTCTCAATGCAAACGAAAGATTGTGGGTTCGTTTTCCAAACGGGAGAATGAATTATTTTCGTTTCTCCGCTTTAGTAGATAATGCGGGGTGTTTAATTTCTTCACTTAACACACGATAACGGGTGGAACCCGGAGAACGGAATGTCTTGGTGCTAAGTTCTTTCTGTTAAAGAGCGTAAATCTAGAAAACGTTGTATTTTTACTTGAAATAAGAGAATCATCAGAAGAAAATTATTATATTAACATATTTCCAGTGATAGAATTATTCAACATAGAAATTAATTAAAAATATAAAAGGAAATCTATAACTAAAACGGTGTGCTCCAATTCTATTTCAAATTAATGTAATAAATAGGATTTCAAAAATCGCCATACCTCAACTTTATTATTCCCCTCGCTTCCCTAAAATTCCACAAATGGTCTCTTAATTTTAACAATGCTCATCACGCGCTGGCCGACTGCCAAAGCTATAAGCGATACGACCTCGTACCTGTGACCTTTCAGGTACTACAGAGTACGGGCGGGTCTCCCTACTGTTGCACTCTGCTTTTCTCTTGGCTTTTGATTGTCAATTAAGTTAGTTCAACAACAAGTTGAAAGTCAATTGCCTTAATTTTTGAGGACATTTGGATATTTAGGTTAACTATATATTAAGAGGTTTAAATAATACTAGACGTTAAATTAAAAAAATCCAGTATAATATACTGGATTTTTTTCTAAGTAAGTAATATTGATACCCTTTTTAATAAGATACTTTAAGAATTCCTATTTTTGTAGTTTATTTCTATTTCGGCGAAGTCAACATGTAAATTACATTTACTTCATGTTTATATTCAACTTTACAATAACAATTTAGTCCTCCTCGAACTTCTTTCCGTACAGTGTTTAAAGAGGCCGATATAAATAGCTAACATCATACACAAAGAGCGCAGTTTTGTGCGTTATTCGATGATACTATACTAAAGTTATGCGGAAACTGTGGATACAGCAAACATTTCTAAGATAATCTAAATTTACTTAGGGATTTAATTTATATTTATTATTTTTTGTTTAAAGAATGTGGCTATAACGTCATATAAGGCTTGGTTATATATATACTTATCAGTTAGTTGCTATTGCTTTTTTTTGTCATGTCACTATGTTCTCTAAAACATACTGTTCATGTAGGTAGGTACTTGATTGATCACAAAAATATGATCTTTCTACCATAGTAGGTATAAAGTTTATATTTTTCTGTAATAAATAAAAGTACCTAACAAACACACATTGTTCTAAAATCTTAGAATATTTAGTAAACCTAATTACTTTACTTCATAATTCTGTACAAATTTTGAGTTATATTATTCATCTCTTCGAAGAGTATCCTTTAATCCACTTAACAGTTAGCTAACTCTTTACTCGTAGTATTGCTTTCTCTTATTTCAGACCCAATTATTGTTACGAATTCGTAATTATATTAACTGGCTTCTCTAGTTAGTCCTGCAATCCTAGCTTTACGTTTTGTATAGTAAGTACTTATCTTTTGATGTATTACCAAAGTTACTTTAATAAGTATATTTAAGTCGGAAAAAGAAATGAAAAAATATATATTGTGTTGTAATGTTCTTTCATATCTCTCTTGTAAAATACAAGAGAGATATGAAAGAACATGCTGCTGCATGCTTTGAAATTGAAGAAATTGTATAAAAAATATTCAATTTAAAGAATGAAGCCGTGGATAGATTTCCTATTTGAAAAAATTTAATAGAAAGTTCTTTTAATTTATATTTTTATTATGTAAAATGTTTAAATATTATATTATAAATACGTATATTGTACTGTCATTTTTATAGAAAGCTGCTATCGGTTCGGAATTCAGATTTTCCAGAGAAATTGCAGCGAAAAACTGAATAGTTTCTCGGTTTAAAATACGCTTTGACAATAAATGTGTCACAAACATTATATTCCCAAGTGAGCAAAAACAGCGTTGAATATAAATATATATTTAAACATATAAAATCTACAATCTACATGCAATAGTTAAATGTAAATGTGAATATTTATACATTTATCCAGTATAAGATGGTCGACTATCGATACTTGTGATAAGAAACACTTAGATAAAATCGTCTGCAGTCACGTGTTTCAGGCGCTGACGTAATATTCAATACTCAGTATTTTATTTGTACGTGAAGCATCAATTTTCTCAATATTCTTTCTAATACTTATTTAAATGCTAAATGCAGAATTCTTCTTTCCAATGCCACTGGTACATTTTATTTCGAAACGAAGATACAACTTATATTTATGTATATTCTCATACGTTTTCTAATATTTTGATTAGTACACGTTACTTATATATACAATTTTAGATAGAAAGTAGTGTTTGACACAGGATTCTCCGTACCTATCTTACTGTAAAAGAAAGGTAAAATTATATGTATTACGTTAAAATGTATACCTATGTATATTTGGCATTTATATTAGTATATAGAAAGGAAACACGTATAGATATAGTTCAGGAGGATGTCTAAAGAGGATGACAGTATGGTGTTACATTTGAGGTAACCCGATGCGTCAATATTAACCGTTTGCTGTTGTTTCCGCTGTCTGTTAGCGACTTGTGTTTGGGTTAGCCTAGTTAAAATGTTTATATTCGAAATATCTCTCGATGATTACAGCTTCACGCTGTATCTCGCATGTATTAGGGTAGGCAGAGTAAACCGAGTTTAAAGTCACCCCGTTCGCCATATTCCATTGAATTTTCGTGATATTGCGTATTGAGTGGTGGAACTTAACGCCGAATCGTTTTGAAAAATATCTCATTTTGAATATTGTATTCTAGGAATTATTTTACAAAATATAAATACACAAGACGATAAAAAGATAATAAAAAGAAAAGAAAACACACAATAAAACAAAACAATTTTCTCGTTATTTGTTTTTAATGTCAAATTTCTTCATACAATATACAAATTACAAAAACGTATAATTTCATACAATTGTAAACATCAAATCCACTAGTAAATACGACACGTAGGATTTATGTAGTATGAACCTCCTACATATTGGTATTGATGATATTTGATTATATGACTCGTGCTGCAGGTGCTCCAGGGCTGTCACTGGTATCATTGATTTATTGATAATACCAGCTTCTAGCTTCTCTAGTGTTGAAACACTCTGTTTTTTTCCATATTTTCCGCTCAATTTTCGAGGTATTGCGTGTAAGTAACGGAAATCAATGCTGCTCAGAGCCGTGACATAAAAATAATTTATTTAAATGTATAAATATAATAAAAGTTTATTCATTTATCATTATTGATTTTTGTATGCATACTTTTTGTTTTTATCAACTTTTTTTGGTGTATATTTTAGTGACCATCACTTTTGTTCCCGCTATAGAAACAGTTCTATAACTTTAAAATTTTTTAAATTTATTTTTTATTATAATATAATATTAATAAATATATATTCAGGAGCGGTGAACGTTGTGTTATCTCATTCAAGTATGGCCCCTGAGTTATTATTTGTTAATTACTTATTAATTATTACATCAGGATTGGACCATCCGTTCCTATATTGATATACGATCGCGCCTTACACAGTGTCAGTTACACAAACAAACTGACTGACAACCCTCATGAAGAGTTACAGCGCTATTTGCATAGTCATGCAATAAACATTAGAAATGTAAGTTTATAGGTAACCTTGTCAGACTCGGGTGGAATACGGAATAACGAATTGTGTTATATTTACAACACAGCAGGCGTCTGTTTTTTGTGGAAGTCTGGTGATGGTGTTCCAAATAACACTCATAAGAAAACATAACAAAACCTCTAATCCCTCCCTCTGCCCACTCTGGTGGTGCAGAATACAGCGTGAATGCAAGCACCTAAGACATGGACACTCACTAATAATGAATGTGTAAAATGGCATTTAAAATTATTATTGTGCTTATTAATAGTTTGTATTTAATAACTTATGCAGTCGTATAGAAGTAGGTACATAATTATAGTATACATTTCCATACATTACAATAAATCTAAATACCTAGTATAATATGATCTATGTATATGCAAAATACTTATTACGATATTAGATGCATTCTATCATCACATAGTCATATCGTTAATGTTATTCTGAAATGTACTGTAATTGTACTATTAATATAAATGTAAAAATTACTAAACAAATTTTCGTAAAAACTATGCACGTTGATAGTTCAACAGGCAATAACTTCCCATATGAACTCAATTGTGAAATCGTGAAAGGAAAGAAGAATTCGCATTTATAATAAAACACTAATACGTTATTATTTATTGAACTCAAATGAGGCCGTCGTGTCGCAGTAGCACAAGCGTGTGACGGCGTTGAGTTACGGCACTTACTCGTAATGTCTTGAAAATTTGGAGGAAAGTGTAGAAAAGAGTGTCTTACCACTAGGTACCCACTGACTACCCTGCGGTATGCGGGAAAATATATGATTATAAGCAGCATATATTTGTTCTTGCACGATCTGGGGCGGTCATCAATCAATTGTAAATTTGGGCCTATTTGTATTGGTGTTTCAGATAAGCTTTATCAATCATTTTCATGTAATAAATACTACTTTATTTATATTAATATAAATAAAATTTTAATATATATAAATATTAATACTCGTATATAAAAATAAAAACCTTAATTTTTTTAAACTTATTATAACAGTGATAACAGTATCCTAGTATTATGTAAAAACTGATAAAGGGTTTTGGCGTAGAGAAAAAAATTGGCACATAGATAAGAGAATAGCATTAAAACAGGATGATCTTTATCTATGTGTGATGTGACGTAATCACTGTTATTGATTTACGTTTTATAGTGTTATATCAGCAAACACCTTTATTTTTCTCTTCTTAAAATACGTCATATTTTAACAGTAAAAGTATATAATTGAAACTACAGCTAATAGTTGTATGAGTACATACTGTTTTTTTTTATTTCCTCGCTATATCTCACATATAGTAGAGATAGAGATGGAAAACTTATTGTTATACACTCCGTTACCCAAGCAGCCCCAAATTGCTTATTGAGTTTAAAATGACAAGTGTGTACTTAGTATAAATCGGTAAACACATTCTACAAACAGTATTAAAATTCAATGGCAAGTTTACCTACATACGTGGTGTTGAACCCCCGCGTCTGCTCGTTTAAACTTAGTTCTCGTGCCAAGTTATTATATAAGACTCGTTCGAACTCTATGGAAGGTGAATTTCTAAGAATAGGGTTACGCCAAGTTGAGATAATGTATTCAATTTTGAAGTTGTCTTCATATGCATTTTCTTTATTTGCTTTCTTAAAAGAGTTTTACAACAATTATTTATTAGGGGCGTTGTGGCGCAGTGAGACAATGTCTGGTGGTAGAGGTTTGATTTTCACTCCGGAAAATGAATATGTACGCAATTCAACGTTTATGTAATGAAATATTGTCATTTTATCATTTTGCTATAAACATATATTTCTCTATAATTCGAATACCAAATTAACTAACAGTGTACCTTTATTGCCCACAGTCAATGATTCAGCTAAAAGAACGTAAAGAAATGGACGAAGCGTTTAAAAAGGCGCAGAAGCCCTGGGCCAAGCTGTTACAGAAAGTGGAAAGAACGAGACTCGAGTACCACACCGCGTGCAAGCAGGAGAGGACCGCGCAGAACCAGGAGAGGAACGCCAGTGGGGACAGCTCGCTGAGTCCCGATCAGGTTGGTGGGGTTAGATTTATATTCGACTAGCGACTGCGACGCAGCCTCGCCCTTATTTAAACTTATTTTGTAGTATTACTGTAAAGTTTCATAATCTGTTCAATAGTTTTGCGTGATAATGGTTGTCTTCCGCCACTCAAAACACTAAAGTCTCGAATAGTAACCATCGCGGGATACACCGTGATCTAAAAATAGTAAACTATATTTTCAATTGTTATATAAGAAAAAGCTTTTCATATATAACAATTGAAAATATAGCTCAACATTTCCATTTTCATAACAAATGTTTAACAAACCTTAATGAAATTGAAAACAAAAAAGAGTTCGTTAGTGAACATATTTATTTGATTAACTTTAGAGCTCCGTTTGAATTTCCTTTCAACGGCCAAACTTCTGAAAGATGTGTCTTCAAAAGCGTCGCTTCAAGCGATGTCAGTTAACGCAAAGTTTAATGGAAATATATATACTTACTTAGAAACGATGTTCTTTTCTTGTAAATATTTTATGTTTTATAGTGGTAGCTTTTAAGTGGTGTGTCAGGTACCTTCTAACTTTTCTAGGCCGTTTTATATGTGTTTTTGTGTCGTGTAAATTATTAAATGTGTATTTACTAAGAATTCTGAGTTCCTCAGACACCTGTATTCTCGCAAGTGTATGAAGTAAAATCAATACGTTATCATTAATAATGATGCAATGCGATTACACACATATCGCTTTTATAACTCAAACACCATAATATAACTCATTATAACTTTAATTTTATAGTTGAAGTACTGTAGATTATAAGGCATTTATTATGATAATACGTATACGTATTACCTATTTTATACATTATTAGTCAATAGCTTTCTGTAGTATACGCGACGGTAATACGTACAATTCTCACTCAAGGGAATAAATTATTTACATTTTTCAGCTCTCGTACAATGCAAATAGCTGTGTTGAGTTCCACAACTCAACACACAATGTCTTCAAATATAGCGGTCCGCATCGAGCAGAGTGCCTTTCCTATTTGCCGTATACAAAAAAACTTTCTTCTTTCTTCTTTCTTCTTTTGTGCCTTAAGTCACTCTTTATTCTATGTTTCGATTATTGTCTAGCTGGCGAAAACATACTTGTATAGCAGCTGTATAATCATATGATTCTCCCAATTCGGTTACAATAGTATGAAGATTCTAAACAGAATGTAACAATTGATAGCACAATAAATGAAACTCGTTAAACTCAACTTGCTAACGCACGCTTTAAGCTACAAGGAAATAGAAAGCTAAACGAGGATCGCACTCAGGCATAATCCCTTCCCGTTGAAAGCCCCAGAGCCACTAGACCGAATTAACACGCTGGCGGCGCTGGGACGCGCTCGTGGTCTAAACTGGAACTGGGGGTGGACGTTATATTAGTATTGACTTTTTGGGTGTTGATAATATGTGCATTATTTATTTTTGCATTTTTTACCACCTTCACGGAGGGTAATGTGAGGGAGTGTAGTGTTAAGACACTCCGTTCCCTAAGCACCAGCCAATTTTCTAGATATTGCTTGTTGAAATTGTGAAAATGAATTATTAAGGCACTTGATTCCCTCTGCCTACCTATTATATGCGGGACACAACGTGAAGCTATCATATATTTGTAATACAATAATATTTCATGGCAAAACAGTTTAAAAATACATATATCTATTCATATTTTATATAATTCATGTTGTAAGTCGCACGCTTAGGACTGGAGGTAAGTATAAACTACTAGATACTTACTTACAGTCTCGTACTGGACACAACAGCAACATCGATTTGCTAGTTGAGTTCTTTGACCAGTTGCCCTATTTAGTTGTAATCGATATGTCTAGAGCGCGCGGATTACACGACGTTAGCGAGTAGCGTAGGCCATATTACCTGCTTGCTACATTATAGAGTTTTGCCTAGAAAACATATCAACGCTATGTACTACTAGAGGTTGTAGGGAAATGCCTTACAAATTGCAATATAGAGCTGTAGGTAAGATTTTAATGGTTTTCCCTTGTTCAATTAAATTAGAAAAAAAATCGATGGATCACATGGTGGTTCAAGTTAGTTAGACTTAGTCACAATTGTTTAGTAAATTGAATTTAAAATAACTTATTTATTTAAATATATTATAATGGTATGATTTACAACTGAAATGCACAAATTTCAAGTGATATTAGAAATGATATCGATAACATATCTGTATAAAGTGGAATTGTGTTTTATATCAATTGTATCTGCCGCACCCACGTTATGACTATATACTGCATATGCTGCATATTAAAGTTATTTATCATTTAATTCTTAATTGATTCATCTATTATTTACTCAATTGATATTATTTCTATACATTTTTATCCTTTAAACATTCCTTGTTGGTATTTTTTTTTATTTAATTATTTAAAATATTTATAGTGGTAACTTAAGAATTTTTAATTGGGGCCATTGCGTCGCAGTGGGACTGTAAATGCGATGGTTTGTGGGTACAATCTTTTTCTTGAAGAGTTTTTTTTTGCAGTGCTACAAGGGGTAAAATAAAGGTTTATATTACGCATATATTTATTTTAACTATAAAACAATATTATGTTAGCTGTTTTCATTTCAAATGCAAAATAAAAGAAATAAAAGTCGTTCTCGTTCTAATCATTTCAGTTTAACACTTTTTGTTTTCCGTTTAAATTCTACAACGAAATGTCGTGACAAAGAAAAGCGATGCAATACCGAACTCCCCCTGCCGTTTGTGTCGCGTGTGCCTTTGAGCGATGCTTCTGTTATATCCACTATCTACCCACTGCACCTACTGCATTTCAATATGAATTTCGTAAACTTTTCACTTAAACATTCCCCCCTTTATATGTATGCTATAGTTTCGCTGTTTCGAAAGTATTTTTTATATTGAGAATTATATAATACTACTGGCTTGCAACTTGTCTGCGTGGACATTAAGATCTTCCTGCAGGAATTTTGAGAAATCTCTCTCTTATTGCTCCCTATACTCCCTTGCCTACCTATAAAAGGTTTTTAATAATCTTAGTTCCTAATTCCTATATTATAAACTGTATACGTTTCTATTGAGCCTTAACATGTCATTGTTAGATAATCGCCTTCAATAACGAGAAGCACCTGCGATTTGACTCCGTGACCGATTTTAATGGAGCCCTGTGCCCTGTGGGATTAGATCAATTTTCAAAATAATATTCCAGACCTGTATTACTCATCTTTCCTACCTGTTCCTTGTTAGAATATTTCTTAAAAACACAGATATTATGTAATTTAAATTATTAAATTATCTATCTATATTGAACATTCCGTTTGTCGTATAACTGTTCAATAAACCAAGAAAAAGTTTCTAAAAACTATAAAACTAAACTCAGAAGTTATAACATTTCAAAGATATCCTATTATAAAGTTAGCATCAGCGAGAAAATTTCTGAACTCTACAATTTTCTCTAACTATATAATTGTTGCTCATTTCTTACGTCTCTGCTCTACTTTAGTACCCAAAAATAATCTGGTTCACCTACTGTCGAAAATAAAGCACTTGTAGCAGTAACGTCACACGCCCACCGGTTATCATCTACTGTTGTAATTTCTATGAATATTGATTTAAATATATCTTTATTGTGTTTTTCGTCGTTTATATTTGTAATATAGATGTTTTTGAGACTAGTGGTGCAGAGGCACATCGTCTGACTGTAATTGGAAGGGTTGTAGGGTTAATGAATTATTCTCATTTCTTCCTTCACAAGACAAAACGCAGCGTTAAGTTCCGTCACTCAACAGTCAACACGGCAATGTCAATTTGGACGGTACGTGGGTAATGAAGTGTAATATTTGGTTCCCTGCGTATCCTACTATATACAGAATTAGGGCGTGAAACTAGTAATATACATTATAGATATTTTATATATTTGATGATAAAATGCTTAGAAATTGGTCCTAAAATATGAACATATTTGGAATTGATGGTCTTCCATTAATTTCAATTTTAACTTAAACAAATTCAGAAAAAACCTTTTTTTACGTTTCATTCAATTGAATTAAGAAACGTAAGTTTTAACTTTGAAATACCAAATAGCACATTTTCTTATTCTTCAGCTTCCGGTGGAATTACGGGAATTTAAATTAGTTTTTAGTTTACGTCATGTTCAAGCGATGGAGAGGAATTATTTTGTTCGACTTTAAGGAAAAGTTTTTTTTAAACTTCAGTGTAGTACTAAAGTAGTTTGTAATTTTTAACGATTTGATCGATGCCCAAGTAATTTGTGCCTTAATATTATAGTCTTAGTTTAAAACTTATTAGTAACCATTTTTTTTACTTATTAGTAACCGCTTTTATTTTCACGGAGGCTGGAAATCTACTCACATACTACTTTATTCACAATGTATATATAACAAGATAGACGAGGGAACCTAGAATTAAGACACTCCGTTCCCGACTTTTCGTCAAAGTTTCGTGATATTGCGTGTTGAGTCAGTTTTGTATTGGTAGGTACCAGAGCGTAGAAATTAAAATATTAATAAATAATAGTTTAATCTCCCGAGTAGGGATCGAATTCACAACTGTAGCATACATTCTTGTGCTATTGCGCCACTACATTATAAAATTGTAAATCTACTAGATGAAGTCTTTTACAAACATCTTCTTTCCGTATATGCAAAACTACCTTCAGTTATCGTGTTGTTAGGCTGGCGTCATATCATCACCCTGACACAGATACGAATGATAATTATACAGTATTGTCTACGCGATAAAAAGAATTATGCTACTTTTATTATTACTCATAACTGAAATGTTGAGATTATTGTTTGAATGTAATTATCTTGTAATAAATATATATATTATAAAACTTTCGTAGGAAATATAGGGAACGCAGGAGAATCTAGTGTTAAGACTCCTCTTTTCCTATAACTAACATAGCTAGAGCCATCGAGATGTAGAGGCATTATTAGATGGCATAGGCAGATGTATTATTATTTCCATTACTTCTATGGTGACGAAGCAAAGCGCGGCCGTAATTCTGCCACTCAACACGCAATTCCCTTAGAATTGGGAACGGAGTGTCCTAATACTAGGTTTCCATGTTAATCCAATAAAGCATAGAGTTAGAAAGAAAAGAATCATACCTGAGATATAGTCCAGCTATGTCTCAAATGCTATTCTATACTACCGACTTCTCAGCAAACATACAAATATACTAATAAAATTTGTACTGGCGAAACTTAGCAGTTCAAATGAAATAACTTTACTTTGAGCTTTAGAAGTTAATTGCTTTCCCGACGGCCGACGAGAGTTTAAACAGATATCTGTGAATGTGCAATCGTATTCCAATTTACTTATTTTGACATTTTCTTGTCGTAGTTTTCCGTTGTAAGGTAAGGGAAGAGACTACGTAATATACTCGTACAATGGATTTACCATGTCCATCGATTTGTGTCGTTTCAAAATGTTTGTCGTGTTTCATATACTAAACTAAAATAAACTTTATACCCTATACCTATGTATAGTGAAATAAATTCGGGAGTCTTTACGTTAACTTACTAAAGTAAACAGAAGTTTTAAATACATTAAGAATTCATCCTGACTAATGTTCAAAAGAACAGGCTTATCCGACCCTCGTCCTTCGAGGGTAGTGTAGGGTTGATCGCATGATTTAATAAAACATCTGCTATAGCAGCCGTTTATGTGATAGGTTCCTATGTTTTTATAAGCAACTCGATGTTGGACCTTTTTTGTAAAGTTTTAATTATTTTTATTGGCAGATGCATCTGGCTTTCACTTAAACTTTTTCTATGGTTTTTTTACTTATATTATGGTTAAGATAGGTTACTGTAGTTTTGCCACTATTTCGTCAATGAGCGTAATGAGCGTGATTTATTTATAAACCTATATAGCCTCTCGATAAATAAAATATCAAACACAAAAATATTCTTTCGTTCAAGCTGTTAGTTCCTGAGATTTAACCGTTCAACCAAACAAACTCTTTCATTTAATAATATTAATATGGATAAATAAATATTTGTTCACAATCACTAAGCCCAATTGCTCTATTGAAAGATCTACTTCGTAATACTTCCTATTAGCTCATCAATACAACTCTCACGACTGCTTCTCGACCTCAAGTACCTACACTATTGTGTACATTCGCAATTAGCATAGACTATGCGTGCACACGCTTGTAGGAACAACTAGGTATTGCTATAGAAAAATAGTATAAAATTTATGTCAGAAATAACTCCTCGAGTGGGGATCGAATCGTTTTATCGCGTTAACACTCGAAACACTTGACATATGACGTTGGGCAACCATAGGCTTCTAAGTAAAATCATACCTTCAAATAAGTATAAATGAATATAATAATATTATATTCATTTATATTATTATATATATTTACATCTTAACATACTTTATCCATCCCATATTAAAAACGCCAGACATGTCTGGGTCGAATTACGTCGATATCAACAGACTGTCCGCGTTAAGTAAACAGTTGCGAACAATATCTCTATTATTAATAGTTAAATATAAAAAAAAAATAACAACTGCAACCCTTTTTCTGGCTGTACGGGCGGGGAACCTAGTGTTAGGGCACTTTGTTCCCCACTTTTTCAGATTCTTTCCCGATTTTCGTGCTTTGTCCACCAAGATTTTTATTTCCCCCGATAGAGCTCGATTCCACGATGATTGTGAATTGAAATACTTCCTGAGAAAGTTGTTCCAATTTTGTTTCCTCGTTCAGTCTAGTAAAACCTAAGAGACTGCCTAGATAGACTAAATTAAACTTTTTTTATTACTTTATCAAGATTATTTTTATGTAGTTATTGATCCTATTTTATTATAGTGATCGATGTGTAATCCCACTATGTACACGATATACCACGTTTCCAACGATAAGCGGTAACTAAGCCCCATTATGTATTATTAGAAGCACGTTTATGAACTATTTTTCTATAAAAGAATTTTTTTATGCTTGCGTTATTTTTCTCCCGTATTTTCCGGACCAGAAATAATTAAATTTTCTGTCTGAATTTATTGTGTGTGTTATTTCCGTATGTAGCAGGGTAGGGACAAGGAACCTAATCTTAAGATAATACGTCCCCAATATCCGCTTGATTATCGAGACATTGTGTGTTGAGTGTTTCGCTTTTCCAGAGCAAGGAAATGAAAATAATACATTCCCACGAGTTGGAATCGAACTTGCATTTTCAACTCGATTTCGATTGAAGTTGTTTAGGTTCATATGTTCAATAAGGCATGTATCACATTTTTCCTAATGTAACGACGCTAGTCAATTTTTATAACTATATTTCCCATAACGGGAACAAAATAACATTCTGAGAAAGCAAAAAAAATGTGCTAAAAGCCCCACGTTCGGTGTTGCTTATTTTCTGCGTGATGTGGGCAATATTGAATCAATCAGGAAATGAACGTGTTCCAATATTAGTCGTGTATTTTATTTCCAATAGTAATGAAGTTACTCGAAGAAAAGAGTAACATTTTTATTTTTTAGTATATGTATGAGTTTGTATGTGTATTGTGTTCTTGTGTGTGTCTACAGTATGTACGTACAGTGACATTTCTAACAACTCCATCCATAAAATAATATTTGGTGATACATATTCTAGTTATAATTGCTGTTAGAGGTAGACCGGCAAATTGAATACGACAGGTGTTTGTAATTATATCTATTAATTATATCGGAACTGTTTGTATTAAATATTAAATGGTTCGTTTGAAGTAATTATTTATGTTGATTTAATTCGCAAAGAGAAATAAACAACTAAGTTGCTAACTAAAATGCGAGTTGCTATAAATTGACACCACTATGGCAGTGGTACAACAATAATATTTTAAATTATTTTTATCTCTCCATTTTGGTAAGATGAAGTCGCGAAATTAATAGTTTAACTCGAGGTGCTCTCTTTCTTCCCTGCTAAATTGACATTTTTTTTGCTTCGTGCTGTATCCCACATATAGCAACGTACGCTAAAGGAACCTAGTGTTAAGCCTCTTCGTTTCACCAGTTTACTCCCAATAATTGAGCGATTGAGTGGCAAAACTCGACGCCACGTTTAGTATTGTAACCAGAGATAAGGGTAAGAGTAAGGATCGTACCCACCACTCTTATACATATTAGACCCAAAACACTTAACATTTTCTAAACTTTATACTTATATGAAATTGATGAAACCACCAATAAAAATATAGCACATAGGTCGTCTGTCCGATACAACTGCGCTAGACATAAACTGGCAAATATAACAATTTACATTTCCTCGCGTCGCCGATAAAGCCGTCAGTCCGCAATCACATCTGCGATACTAGTAGAGCTATACCGTCTACATGACACGAGACTGACAGATCATCAGTTTGTTTGTACTTGTTGTACTCTTGCACTTGGTGTGTGCTTGTATGTCTGTCTGTTTGTCATTTGTAAAATAAAGTGGCTATTGATGCCAGCCCGGGAGTGTTAAACTGTACTTGCTATGGTTTTGGCTTACTTTTGTCATTCAGGACAAGTTTTTTATTTAAAAAATTGTTTCTTTGTCCAATATTTACGATATGCGCCATAGAAGAGTCAACATTTTTGAACCTAACAAGATTTGGAAGCCATCCAAACACTCCGATCACTAAGCCATCATATCCATCATCGTTTTTTTTTTATTTTTAGAAATTTCCGCTACAGAAACATAATTACTTTGAATTATGGGGGCCAAATCCCGCTACGTTCATATTTTATACGTTTGCTAAAAAAAAAATTAAACCTATTTGATTTTAATAGTATTTCGTTGCAAAAATATATGAAAATTTTCAAATATTTCCACATCTCCATAGTCGATCGGGTCGAGGCATGTTACGCAAGCGCTGCATCGCGCTGCACTTCAATCACGATAGATGTGTTACGCTTCTGCGGAATTCCATTCACTACGAATCATTTCAGTCAATACTCTCAATACTCAGTACTCGGTACTCGTTGGTAGCTGTCAGTTATGCAATATCGTTGCAAAACTGTATATGTGTGAATGTATGTAGGGTTGTGATTCTTGAAAAGTAGAAAGTAAAGAGATTTATCTCTTCTGAGTGTCACTCTTCTTTCTTCATGTTCAGAAGAAGAGTAGATGAATTTGTCACTAATCAAAAATTATACCTATGTATGCAACTAATGCATATGTGAGGAGCGAGGTTTCTCAACGAAGGAACGGAGTGTCTAAACAATAGATTACCAAACCCCCCTCTGTGTTCCCCTTACCCTTCTATGTACGAAATACAGTATGAAGCTAAAAATTATAATAATAAAACTTTTTTTTATTTAAAGTATCTCGTTTATTCGAAATTGAACCCATAACCAGTTACCCATTTCATACACTAATTCCCCGTAGTTACCTAAGTGCGGCGCGGCGTCGTTAGACAGATGTTAACATGCCATATAATCGAGTAAAGATTTACGTCACGTCGATAACGCGCTTTTGTCATTCAGCTTCGTGAACATACGTGTACTTCGTCTTATTGATTGGCATTCTTAGAAAATCGTATACCTACACTACCTATATATAATGTGTATACGTATGCATTAGTATACAGTGTATCGCATTTTTTGTTTCTATTTAATGCATTCCTTGATGATTGAAACATCTTGTATAAATTAATTCAGCTAATAGGTGGTTGCAAGTGTACAATAAAATATATTATAATTTCTAACCAAAAAAATCTAAATAAACATAAAAAGAGGAAAAGCTAAAGTTCGTAATTTATTTTTTTATTAAAAATATAATAATTAATATTCTACAAACAAGCGCATACTACTTGTAGTAAACAATTGAGTGAATCTATATGCACGCGTGCAAAGGCGCAACTAAGAACCTATAAAATTAAACTTAATTGCGCAGTGAAATTGTACTTTGAAATATTCTCTCTCATTTCAAAGTTACTGCCCGGATTGGGAACTAGTTTTGCGATTATAAATTGCTTTTACATATCCGCACCTCGTGAGTCGCCGTTTGTTATATAGACAGAGCAGATAATATACTTGTTGCTTTCTCATCATTGATTTTATTGTGCGTATATGAACTAAGTATAAAATAACCTTTGTTTAAAATACTAGTAGAGTAGATAAATAAAAAATAATTTGCTACAAATCGTAATAGTTCCTGGGATAAGCCATTTTAACAAACTTTTCAGATATCCTCTGCTCATTATTATTTGATAAAATATTATATGTTATTTGATTATTGTAAAATTTTATGAACGGTAGTTTTAATTATACTTTTACAAGAAAATTTAATGTAATTTTCAAATTTCTTCTTAAAATAAAACGCTAAAAACTTGGTTGTAACAAGTTTTTTCTTTTGTAGTCAAGTACACTTAAGCTTTAAGCATCTGTTTCAGTTTCCGTTCATAAAAGCTACCTTTCATTTGAACTTTAAAATTTACAAGAACACGCTACTTCCTAGTTATTTCAAAAATATATTTCCTTTTATAGTTTTGTTCAAATTTGTTCGTTTCTTCATGAAATGAAAATAAAAAAGTTTTAATAATAAATACGCCTTGAAATTCATATGATAGATACTGCGGTAGAAATTACAACAGAAATTAAATTTGTGTATAGATAAATGTTTATTCTTAGTATAGTAATTTGCAAAAAAGTAACATAATTGGCGTTATACCGCATAACGTCAAATGGACAGAGAAAATCTAGTGTCAGGACACTCCGTTCGCTTGACGAGTAGCGAAACTTCCTTAAATATATCTACATACAAACTGAAATATATATACTGTATGTTTGACGCATGGTCCCTATAGCTATTAATTATTGTTATACATGTCATTTTGTCCGTTAGCAATGTCCACCAACGCACTTTACCTAAAAGCTTAGCCTACGTGAGAACGTGCCTTATCTCGATGAGGGGAACGGTTTTCTCCAACTAAGATTAAGAAAATGTCCAACGGATTGGAACCATTGTCTAATTTTGTAACTGAAGTATTCCGGTCTCCCTTGGTCGTGCTATCGGTTACAGAAATAAAAAAAAAGTACTTTAAGAAATAAAAATTGTAAATCAGCACACAATGTCAGTAATTTGTAAAATTGTGCTGTAAATAGAAACTTATGTAAATGTTAAGAGGTATTTAAATACAATCTTTGCAAGGAAATTCCGAGTACGGATGGAACCCGCTACCGTCACGTTTACTGTTGCTATTAAACATTTCCTGTCCCCCTGCACCACGACGTCCCTTACCAGAATAGCATTGTTATACAAGAAAAATGTAATCTTAGTTAAAAGCTCATCCAGCAACATATGAATACGCCGCCATACTCCGCATATGAGCAGTGTTTACATTGACCTAGAAAAGCTAGAAGCCAGGAAATTAAACGTCAACCTCGCACCGCGTCACAACACCGCCGCCGCGAGCCGGCCGACAGCCGTTTGACACGAATACACCTGGAGCTGGAACGAAGTGTTCTTTTAACACTAATCTAAAATTACTAAATGTATAGAATTGACGTCACTTTATTATTTATTAAAAAATATGGATATGGATATGGTGGATACGGATACTAATGATAAGTCATAATTTTTTGTACTTCTCATGTGTTTAAAATCAACTGTATATTAATTCTATACATTATATGTTTTATTTTAGTCCAAACGCTAATATAAACGTATTTTCCTTAAGGTTCAGTTTTTTGGTAATGATTTTTTTGTGCGAGTAACGTATTATGTGAGTTCGACTGACTGTTTTTATGGGGACGGATTCTCTTAACACTAGGGGAACCTCACTCTGCTTGCCCTGTTATATACAGGATACAGCATGGAGCTAAAGAACAGGATATCCACATTTAAATTTTATTATTTTCAATAAGCTTAAGAGCTTTCTAACCTTTTCAATGTAACAGTTAATAGATTATACCCCGTACTTAAAAAGCAACAATAAATAAACTCTAAATATAAGATATACCCGTCTAATCGCTATATCCCGAACACGTTCCAACGCCCACGCGCTCTCAAGGGCGCATTTACTTGAATGATTGAATCCCTATCAAACGAAGTGCCGTCGATACGCCCTCGAGGGCTGACAGCTTCTCTATTGATTTTGTGACCGAGATTACGATTTTGGGAAACTAATATATAATATGATGCTAAGTTTAGTTAATTTCAGTCAATTGCATAATATGCAAATGGTAAATATAAAACGTAGAATGTTGTTATACTCGTATATTGTATAGAATGCTTGTGGGTTCGATCTCGTTTCGTTTCGTCTAATACACAATGGATTCTACAAAGGTTTACCTGAAAGCTTTTTTAACTCAAATGAATGATTATAATTTTTATTAATTTTAATTATTTACAAGACACAGCCTCTACTCTCGGAACGTCATGGCTAAGTTTTATAATTATATATTATCATAAATAATTATGTATGTCTGAAGTAACCTATGACGTAACTCAAAGGTCAAAGCCTATATTTGGTAAAAAAGTGATTAATTGGTATTTACTCATAGTTCATATATCAACGTTTTAATTTACTATCTTGTTATATTGTCTTCATTTATTTCCATATTGTCTATAACTATAATTTATTACATTAAAAGTAAAAATATTCAGAAACCAATAAGAAATTGAATGTTTTTGAATTGAACAAGGCGCTTGTTTTGAAAAGGAATTGGTTTGAAGCCATTTTTTAATATTTTTATTGTAAATTTATTTTAAGCATAATATTATTTACTATATATTCTCTATATGTCCTCTAAATCTATCAAGTAAATCTATATACCAAGGTGTCAAAATATAATAACTTGTAACGAAAAAGATACATACCTTTTTTCCACCAAAAATAAAATTACAAACAAAACCTCAAAAACATTTTACGGCACAGTGAAATTTATATTAAAAAATTCGAGCTACACAATAACATGTAGCTATTACTTAAGTTTAATCTCTCATGCAACCGCCGTCTATTACATACATACATACATAAGTAAAAACAAAAGCTGGAAACGTATTTTTAATCCAAGTAACGCAGTGGCCCCGAGGGCGACGACGGCTGACTCGGCGGTATGTGAGTGACGCTTCAAAAGCCTCTACTCGAGTGCTTTCTACACGCTATCTCTACAACCTTTTTATATACTAGCGGGCGAAACGCGGCTTCGCCCGCTTGAACTTATTGTTATATTGAAGCCAAATTAGATATAATCTTTACATAAGTTATAAAATATGTGTTATTTTTATGTACTGTACTTTTTCATGTCAATTTATTCTGTAATTTGAAAATGAAAATGAAGCAACTCTGTAATAATGCGCAATACTTAAGAAAGTAATAATGCTTAAGACTTTTCATGAAAAGCTTCATGATGTTTCCTGCATGTATCAGAATAGGTAGAGGGAACCCATTGTTGCGCCACAAAAGCGTCATTTAGGAACAGAAATGCCCATTTTCATAAATCGATATTAAAGATTTTTCATTATGATGTAATATAACAAAGAACAGGGTTTAAAGTGATATTCTGAAACAAAGTTTCGTGTGAGCGCTTAAAAATTGCTTTTAATATGGAAACTTTTATAAAAGCTGTAGGTACTAGAAGCCTGTATTCATAATATTGCGGTATTTTGAGCTTTAACTGGCAGAGGGGACTCGAGGAATTACTTGGATGCTCTTATAATAAACTTAAGTAGAGTAATATGTGTATTAGAGTATGTATATAGAATTTTTTTAATCATATTCATTAGTGATAGTATCTAAATGATTCAGAATTAACTAATTTAGAATTTTTTTTGCCTAAACAGAAAAATACGAAATTAAAACTTAAATGTGTTGTTTAAATTAACGAATTTGAAATTTCATTTTCATATATTTCAACTCCCAGAGTTCATATATTTTTAAGTTGATGATAACCAAGTGATATTTGACTAGGATAGCCCTAAGGATGTTTAAAGTATGAAAATATTATAATTGAAAAGAATTTCTTGCCCTGTAATTTAAAGTGTGCAAGCGCCACAAGTCTTCCATTTCCACTTGTTCCACGTGTTTAATTAATGTTTCAAATATACATACATATGTTACACAATTGAATTTTCTGTTTCCGCCGACGTCAGCGAATTATTCTGGTAAGATTGAGATTGATCTATACGTAATGTTGGGAAGCTTAGTAGCTTGGTTAGTAGTAGTACCACCTCCTTACTGCAGACTCGACACAAGTTATAGTTGTGCCAGAGCTAGTTATGCTAGCTATATATTATGAGTACCGCCAGGTGCCGAACCAAGTTTTGGGGTGTTTAAAAATCATATAAGAATTCAAAAACTATGTATTCTATATTATGTGTACAAATGGAATGAACGAAATTGTAACCGTGTTCGTAAAATTAGCATTCCATTACTATTGTGCTCTGAAATAAAATTAAAAATACACATCTGTTTAACGTGATACGCGGCGTTGAAATAAATTATTTAATATTTTCATTTCCTTACTCTCTTATATAAATGCGAAACAATGCCACCAGAAATTGGTTGTAAGTGAGGAACGGAGTGTCTTAACAGAAAGTCCCCCAGTTCCCTCTGCCTACCCTTTCTGTGTGAAAAAAAGTAAATAAACTACAATCTGTACCAAATAAAAGCTACCTAACTAATATAGCTTCGCAATCGTTTGGTTGAATTTTGTATTAGACAAAACGTAGCGCTAGATTTCCCCGGAGCATTAAAATTCATTGCATTTAGTTCGACTAAAATTCTATATGAAGGAAGCTTTTAGCTCGTTTCCTTATGAATGTTAGTTTTTCATAATTATTTCTCATACAATTTATGTTTTTAAAATTATTATATAAAAAGATTTTCCAAAGTAACTATATGAGCTTAGTAAGTAATTTATTTACTTACTTCTTACGCTTCTGAACTTAAACTGAAAGAACTGGATTAAGGTTAAGGATAAATGTTAATGTCATTTTTAAATTGCTCTGGCTCTGGATAAACAAAGTGCGGCGTTGAGTTCCGCCACTCAATATGTTTCAAATTCTGAAGGATAATGTCAACGGATTATCTTGACACTAGACTCTCCTGCTATACCTATGCTTTATATAAAACTATCTAAAGCTGAAAAGAAATCAGTATAAGCTAGATTATTGCTACAAATTAATTAAATTAGAGGAAATAAAATTTACTTACAAACCAACGTAATCGACAATTTTAAACCATTTGATTCAGGTAAAGAAAATGGCAGAACGAGTGGCCAAATGCCGGGACGATGTCTCCAAAAACAGAGACAAGTACCAGGCGGCCCTCGCCGAGATCACGTCGTATAACCCGCGCTACATCGAGGACATGACGGGCGTGTTCGACCGCTGCCAGCAGATGGAAGCCCAGAGGTTGACCTTCTTCAAGGATGTGCTCTTCAGTTTCCATAAATGCTTGGATATTAGCAAAGAACCTACGTAAGTGTTCCGTTTTGTTCTTTTTTTTATTATTGCATTCCAAATGTGCCGGTTTTAATCTAAGGAAGTTGAAGAGTAAAAGAAGTCGGTTAAAAAGATATAATACTACAATATGGGCTGGTAAGAAGAGATCCAGTTCTAATACTACCTTAGTAAGTAGTGTTTTATAGTGATATTAGCTTATTATTTCATTTTGTTATATCAAATTACGTAAGTGAAAAAGGATTTTTCATAGATTTGTTTGATTGCGAGAGTATTTATAAAGTTAGCAAATATTCACTTAATCCGGAATTTCATTTATTATATTACTCGTTAGTAATTGAGCAATATTTGCTACATTTTACATATTTTTAACTGTTTCTTTGCGCTTATTATATAAAATATTTTAGTACCTGTAAATAGGGAATTCTCATTTGTCAACAATATTAACTCGAGACCATATCTCGATCGAACAATCAATTGTAAATCTCATGCGACTCGATAGTGTAGGTACATGTAATGAGTATGTATACGTGTTACAGAGACCGCGTTAAGCAACTGCGCAAATAGATACGTATTTAGTTGACAAACGTATGGAATGTTATAATTATATCTTATCTTATTTAATTTGCACTAAATTCTTTTATTGTGACATTTTTGTACATCCAAAAATCATAAAGTTATTTCATGTTTAGTCTTGAAATTTTCATGGCGCAAACGCGACGCCTATAAGTTTGATTCCCAATAAGAAAATAGCATGATATATATTCATTTACTCGTTCTGGTAACTAGGTAATACGCAGCGTTGACTTCCGCCACTCAACACGCAATGTCTTGAAAATTTGGCTGTGCGTGGAGTCATAAAATTAGGTTTCCTCCTGCACAGAAAAATGGATGCCATGTCTTATATCTAAAATGTCTAAAATATACTGATGTAGAAGTAATACAAATACCTACTCGTTACACAAATAAATGTATATTTTATTCTTATATTTCCATGAATGTTTATGTTAATACTTCACTTCCCAAAAAATTACAGATTACCACAAATATACGAAGAATTCCATCATACAATCAACAATGCCGATCATCAGAAGGACCTGAAGTGGTGGGCCAATAACCACGGCGTCAACATGGCCATGGCGTGGCCGCAGTTCGAGGTACGCACCTTCAAATCCACCTCATCTCACTCCCATTTCCCATTCTTCCACCAATTTGAGTTTTTTTATATCGTTTATTTATTAACTGAATGCTTTTTTTATAATAGGATAGTTGTTGATAGTGTGGTTGTCGTAGGAAGAGTTGGAGAAACTTATACTAATGAATTAATTTATTAATATTTTGTGATATTGTAATATACTGTCAGTTTTTGAACTATTTTCAGTATCATTTACTTTATACGTCAATGATATTATATTCTTTAATGATATTCAGCTTGCTCGAGTGAACATGAATTAAATAAATTCAGGGAGTGCTATATCACTATATCAATTCCGTTCAAAATTTTGATAATATTGTATTAAAAATTAAATCATGTCTTTACTTAAATAATTCTTAACTTATTACTACGACAACCAGGCTATACGTACATACAGTACTTACAACGTATGCAGATGTTAACTGGATGCTTCTATTGAACTAGTCATAGCCCTTAGACAGGACTTCTTTAGACATAGAGCATGAACTACGTACTTCCTTTTCTTTTCTATATAATTGGTTAAATTTTTGTTTTTACTAATAACCAATATCGCTTTATAAAAAAATATTTCATTACTAAATTTAGATTTCTATTCAAAGTTAGTTGGTACCTTCGCGATTGAGTCATTCAACGCTAATTCTAATATTGACAGTACTATGTTTGCTGTAGATCGCAGAAGGCTGCTCAAATATCAGGCGTTACGAAACGACCGTTCACTCATACAAACGTACAAAGAAATAATCCTTAGTAAAACACAGCTGATAATTATTTCATACTTTATATGACTCTAAATTATAAAATTTAATCAAATTGTCATTATCAGTGTAGTTAAAAATACTTGGTATTATCTTTGATGAATAATATACGTTCTCTCCCAAATAAGTTTCGCAGAATTGGCTTTAACCTTTTGTGAATGCGTCTAACAAAATGTAGCGAGGATTGACAGCGAACCGCAAATTGGTAATAAAGGCCCAGGTGCTCCCGCCAGTATTATACTGTCGCTTGTATAAAGAAATACGGATCGCGCCCCGACAGTCTTTCAAATTAAATTATAAACGAGAAAATTGCCGTATAAATTTTTACTAAGAAAGTAATGGGGTTTTACAGACTTTGCTCGTGAATAAAATTGATAGTCTTGGGTCGTGTAAATTACTCCGCTATCTTATAACTCTAATTAAAATCAAATTTCTGGTAATATTCAAGTCAGTTAAAAAGCAATAAACTTTCAAATTAGAATCCCAAAGATATAGACTATATAATTATATACATTAAACTGATGTTATTATTAAAAGTGGTACTTTGCCATATCAAGACATCTCATTCCTTTATTTGGATCATTATCTTTTTCTGAGTAAACATTCATTTAATTACCAGTTGCACGGCCCCAATGTTATAATTTAACATAAAAATATATGAAAACTGCCATATTGCCTTAAAAGGACGAACCGCCGGAGACCACCGAGATACGTTACAAATACCTCCCAGCAGCCGCCTCAGCAGTAATAACTCGCATTGCCAGCACTCGCTCCATTATGACCGGAGACGCGTGGTCTCGCGCTCAGAGGAGACTCCGGAGAGCTCTGCCCAGTGTCTGCTTCGGAGGCGGGAGCAGAGTAGCCCCCTCAGACACTACTAGCGTGTATACTAACGGCAGATGCTATAATGTAGCGTTCATGGTACGCCACTGTGTTGGGACGATTCGCAGAGCTGGTCGGGGAATTGGTAATAGCACTAACTCAATATTATCGTCATTCGATTGCTATTCTAGTCGATTTCGTTTATCTTTGGCTTTTGCCAACATTGGAAGTGACAGCCAGTTCCAAAAAAGCAAAAATAGCAAAAATTCACGTATTTTCAAAACATACGGCTCTGTAAATCTCCCGATAGACACAAATTTTATATGTCACGATGCAAAACATCAATAATCACAATTTGGCAATAGTTTCACCATATCTGGTTACATGCTGGCACTGTTCGGTCACTGGTTGGGGCGCTATCACGGCGCGAACAGTGTCGCGCACAAGGCGTGCACAGCTTCACAAGAACGCAATCACAATGTCTGACACATTGTCACCGAGCTACCAAACTACATACTCGTGTATCACTGTCCTTCATGTTATCTGACATATTGGAGGTTCCATCCTACTCTTGTTGTATTTACCCATTTTCACAAATATTCACATCAAAATATTTATTTTCTTAAGGAATAATTTCTTTTGATCTGAATAACTTAAACACAACATAAATCTTTTTCTTCTAAAAAAATCTTGATAATGACTAATACAAAAAAAACACTATCCAAAATTAATATATAAAGTAAACAAATGAACACTGTCAATTCTAGCTACATAAAACTTATACATACAAATGTATACAAACTTATATCACAATTCAATTTATGAAAACCAACAAATAAATGAACACGAAAAATTAAAGAAATATCCGAGAAAATTGGACGAAAGCCAAACCAAACAAAAATGGTACAGTCAAAAGATATTTTATCCGGGGAATAGTTAGGTTTTAGGCTGAATTATTCTTTAAGCAGACTTAAAACTAATTCAGGGCTAAAAATCTCTTAGTTTGAGTACATATTATTCATAAAATTCAAAATGTATTCTTTGTTCTCGCTTTTTTAACTTTTAATACTCTAATGCGCCCCTTACATACTCGTATTATACACGCATAACACGTCACATGCTGATCATATGCTGAGGCATGGGCGACCAGCACGACATCTGCACTTGCTTGATGTCGTCGATACAATGACCACGGCTTTGTTGTAAATGTTTTTAAGTTATTATTTTTTAATTATTTTGATTGCGCCAGTTTTTGAAGACACTTTGGGACTTTTAAATAAGATGATTCGATTAACTATCGGTGAAATATCTTAGAAATGTTAAAAATATGTAAAGTAATTGTTTGTCCCGACGTGTCTTCGAAATCCCAACGCTTGTGATCGCGTGTATCAAACCAGGAATACACGGAGGAGTTCCGGGACATCGCGAAGGGCAAGTCCAAGGAGAGCCTCCCGACTGGGCCAATCACACTCCTCAACCAACGGCCAGTCAGCGAAGACGTACGTCCTTTAATACATCACAGAATATTTATTTCTGGACAATGTTCATTTTAAAAGCAGAAAAACGTCTTTTTCTCTGTTACCTATTTCTAATGGAATAAACAATGACTTCAAAATGTTATTTTTCGTTCAGAAATACGTATTCTGTGAATTGGTCCTATTCAAGACACTATCGAGAATATTTGTTGTCAGTGTTTGAATGAGATCGTTTTTATGATTTATTTGCGTGAACAGCAACTTTCAAATCAAATGAATTGTCATTTGAGATATGTAATTTGCTGCTTACGTTTACTTAAAAGTTATAAGACTATAAGTATAAAAGTTATAAGGGGCTAAACACATTTTTCTTCATTTTCAGGAATATTTATTAATAGAAGAAAACCTATTTTAATAGCAATATTTTTAAAATATCTTTCTAGAAGTGTGGTTAGGCCCATTTGTGGGATTTAAATGAGAATGAAAAGCATAGATACCAGTCTATTTAGTGTCTGCTAGTATGTTATACAGGGTGAGTCATATTGAACTTTCCGATTTCAATAAGGTGTGTATTAANGATATGTATGAGTAACCGGTGTTTGGGTCATTCTCATTTCGATCTTTATATTACATATGCTTTATTATATCCCCAATTTTAAATATTTATACTTGTTTATTTTATTTTATCGATCAATGTTGCATGATGGATGTTGCTTTATCGATATTATGCATATTGGCACGTTTAAAAATAATGAACCTAACATTAGATATACATTTTTATACTACCTATATCTATATTTATATATGTAAGACATATTTTAATCGTATTTAAAATATATTTTTTGAAGTAAACAATAATTTTCAATATACATTTGATATCCGTTAATTCTGCAATACCTCCGGCTCGAAGGACCAACTACTGTAACTTGTGTTTATGATGCAGGAACTTCCGCCAATCACGAACAACAAAGCGGGGAAGACCCCTAACCACTCTGAAACGCTAAATAACACTATCGTACAGAACAACAGTAGCGCTAACAACACTATTGACAAGAAAAATATAAGTGCACCTATAGCTGTTACGTAAGTACTGTTTTATTATGTTACAGATGAAATAGGAATTGTATTGACTTTTTCAATTTCAGCAGTATGCAGACTAGGTTCCCAGTGTTAATACACTCCATTCTCCACTTTACGCCGATTTTTTTAAACAACATTTACTGCACTTAGCAGAAAATGGTTTTCTTGGATGTGTGACATATCACACTATCTTACTAAAATTAAGAGTTGTCATTTTCTTTAAAATCATATTTACCTTATTAGCATCCAGCATTTAGATATATACGCGTGTGGACCGTCGTGTGCGGCGCAGTGTCGCTCCCTCAGAGACGTTACGTATTCGCGGTACAAGCTCTGTGAATTTACGGATCTCGTCGATATTGAGTTAGTTTATTTGACGATACGTTGTCGATATTAATCTTTTACTTTATTTTTAAGTATTATAGCAAAAAATATTGTTAAAAAGTTTATGGAAGATAGTTAAAATTATTTTTGAATATTTTTTATAACGTAGTTCTTGTTTCTTGCGTATTAAACAAGGAAGGATATAGCAAGATAGCAATTCATTCTCAATCTACCTTTTAATGGATACCTAACACGTAAAGAAGTTAAACATTTCTTAAAGAAATCGGGCTACTATCATCCATGCCTTCCTGCTTAGCAAAGTAAACAAATGATAAACATAGAGTATAAATATAAGTATAAACGATAAACACTTCACTTCCTTTCTAATATTGCGTGCTGAATAATTTAACGTTGTGGCTTCTCCACCAGAGCTGGCTCATTTTACCGCTATTTGAATAGAATAGCCCCATCCCTGTGACCATCTAATTGTGTGCCGCTGCGACAACGATGACAGCTTCTCTCATATCAAATATTTGATATTCATCATCGTTATTACAGCCATTTTTGTTCCCAGTGACGAACATAGATAGATTTCTGTTCCTCCACACTCAAACCAATTAATAAACATTAATCCAAAATTCCAGAAATGGCACAGCACCAGCACCTAAATCTGCCAAAACGTCCCCTGCAAAGGACAGCCTTGGCAAAGACAATCCTTTCGAGGAGGAAGAGTGGGACGAGGAGTCGGGGGGAGCGCTGACCGACACCGGCGAGCCCGGCGTGCCCGTGCGCGCGCTCTACGACTACACCGGCGCTGAGAGCGATGAACTTAGCTTTAGACAAGGTAGGAACGTGGTGGTATCCTTGTTCGAATTGACCTAGCTAGCTTCAGTACTGAACAATTATTTTGAGTGACAAACGAGGGTACTTAGTGCTAAGTCACTGTGTTATTTATTTTCCAAGTAATTTTGATGTGGACTGAAGAATATGACTCTGATTTCGAATGAAACTTACAGTCAGGCATATAATACCAAACTGTGTCTTTATAGTATCATAAGAAATGATATTTAAAATAAATAGATTATTGTCAAAAAATGTTAATCTGTGATGGAAAACTAATGCTTAAGTCATTTCATCTTGTTAGTGTTAGGTGTACAACAGTAATTCAATTTTTTAAAATGGTTCTCCACCTTTAAGGGGATGAGTAATAAATAAACATCATGTGCTTTATACATTTGATCGCTATGCAGATGACGATGATGCGTGCTTCGAATGCACGTGGCACGTCGAGCGCTCGATCTAACAACTACGACTGAGGCTTGTATGACTCCGATAACAGCTCTTATCACGGTTGCGGTACTGTCACCAGACAAGCTTTGTACATACGCAGACGCAAATATCCGATAGGGATGGTGTTATAGGCCATCTATAAATTACGTCATCATACGTAATATACATCATTTCAGAACTGTTGTTTTAAATTTTGAATATTGGTTCCTTCAAGAGGTCACACTATGTCTAGGTCACAGATACGACCAGTTGTGACAGGGACAAGAGAGATGTCAGAACATTGTGAGTTTTGTGCGACGTAATTAATGGATGGCCCTTTACTAAAATAAAATATTAAATTTATAATAAACCATGTTGTTTTAGGCGATTTATTCGAAAAACTAGAAGACGAGGACGAGCAGGGCTGGTGTAAGGGGCGCAAAGACGGCCGCGTGGGGCTCTACCCCGCCAACTACGTGGAGCCCGTCGGACACTAACCGCGAACCACGCCGAAGCACTCCGAAGCACGCCGACATACTCCAAAGCATGCCGAAGCACTCCAAAGCACCGAGGAGCACTGTAGCGCTTCGAAGCACTACGCCGTAGTACCTAGACGTAGTTAGTTAGCCTTTTTTGGTAAATGAGAGTGCGAAGCGATGTGTCGGATAACTTTCAGGCCAATGTCACTGATTACTCACAATAATCGAAAATTTTACGTTTTGTTTGTAAAAAATATTTTTATTTACTTTTAGTTCATTTAAAAAAGTAGATTTAAAAACGCTGTTTTTAGAAAAATTTTAGTCTAGTCCTCTAGATGTCAGTTGCACTGAGGCCGTCTGACTGTGAACGTGACGGTTGTGGGTTCGATTCCCACTCGGGGAAATCAATTATTTTCATTTCCTCGCTCTGGTAACAAGACAAAGCGCGGCGTTGAGTTACGCCACTCAACACGCAATGTCTCGAAAATTTGGCGATGTGTGGGGATCGAATTGTTTTAACACTACGTTCCCCCTGCCTATCTTGCAGTATGCGGGATACAGCGTGAAGCTATAAATAAGATTTTTATTCCAAAGTGACGATAAAACATTGTATAAAGTCAAATATATTACATAAAATCAAGTACATTTTATTATTATCATAATAATAGTAGTTTATTTTAATTGATTCAGAAATAGCCATTTATGAGTATGCCATTTCGAAATGTAAAAAATTACGAGAAAATCGATTTCTTTTGCCTTTTTTTATGTGACTTTGTACTTTTGTGAATAACTGACAGATGTTTTTCCTCGTGGTTTCAGAAAGTGTATAGAGTAAGAGAGCGGGACTGGTATACAAATATAAAAGTGTTTTTTGTTTTGTATTATTCATTCATCATTCTATATCATTTAGATATTATGTTGTCATTTATTATAAAATGATGTTATTTTATTTTGTACCTACCCGCTCTTATAAATAAATTATATAATAGACGTAGAAAATAGTAAGCGATGTGAGCTGTGCGTCGGTCGTGCTTCAACCGGCCTTGAATTCTGTACCATCGACCCCTACAGTCGCGGCTGAAATTTTCGACGCTTTTAACATCATCTTTAAAAAAAATTACACTCGCGGCCCAAGTTTTTACAAGTTTTAACTAATTTGTGGGTATTTTTGGAGGATATTTGTACAATGTGGAAACCAAAAAGTGTTTTAGTGACGTTTACTGACTTAGGTATAATTTGCGCGACGACCACCGAGAGAGGCGGTCCGGACCCCACTACAAAGTGAGCTATATATTCTAAAACTACTAGCAATGTAGATTAAACGAAAGTACAATGGACAAACGGAAGTTCGCGTCAGAATTGTAGATATGTAGTTTTACTTTGTATGAACCCGCTGCCTCCTCGGTACATAGCTAAGCCAAAAAGCCAACTTACGTAGCAAATGGACTCCCGCATTATAATATATTGTGATATATATTTATATATTAGTAATGGGTGTCTCGCGGTTGTCTGTACATAATTGTATGCGCATAGAATATTTATTTCATAATGTATATAATGTACGATAAGGGGGCGAAGGCCTAACGAAGCCCCCCCACTAGTTATAGACGATTAATATATTATGAGAATGTTTTTTTTTCTTTTTTTCCTTTTATACCTCGTCTTAGACAGTTTTCGTTTTATTGATTGACACGTGACGCTCATAGGTCATTATTATGTTAGAGTAGTGCAGTTGTTTTGTTTTGGGTCCAGAGAGATGGAAATCTTTGTATTATATTATTATTGTCAGTTATCAGAGAGCGTGGTTCAGGGCCACATATGTTAATATATTATTAATATTGGTAAAATAAAATTGTTACATATGACTATGGTGTTTTATTTTCTTTTCTCTTTACAATTTTAATAGTAAAGCAAAAAATATATAACTGAGTGTTCGAATAAAAGTTTAATTTAAAACAACATTTTGAAATATTAAAAATACAGTTATAAAAAGGATATTTCCAAATAAAAAAAACGTAATTACTTTAAAAATTTGTTTATTTTCCATTTACGCAGTAGTGAGACGACACTCACAAATGTAAGTCAAAGCTGTCTGTACATTACATTGAATTTGCAAAGTATCGGAACATCAAATGATCGATGTCGAGACGTTAAGCGAAGCTTACTTACTTCTACGCGAATACTTTCCAACCGTAATATTGTAAGCCTTGTTTTACGACAATTCAGTTACTTTTAAATTGATATGATTTAATACGATTATAAATGTAGCGGCGGAGATCGTTATAGCTAGGTTAAGATCATACCTACTATATAGAGTATTTCTAACAATAAATAAAACTTACATTAAGTTACACTCAGAAGCACTCAGAGATATTAATTAGCTTTTAATGAACAATAATTGCTTATAAATGGCTTAATGCCAATTAAAAGATAATACATATCTGTGAGTGTGACCATTATTTAGTCAAAACAGTAAAACAAGACTTTATTACACAAAAAAAACTTCAATATTACAACATTTGGCACCGACATGCGATACTAATCTCAATCACACGCCCCATCATTTTTAGAAAAAAAAATAAACTATAAATCGCAATACATATTTCAATGGGTGCAATACAAAATATAATTTTAAAATAGTTACATATTATATAATCATTCTTAAATATACTTGTTTAAAACTGATGAAACTATTTATTTACATACAAAAATTATAATAATGGATTCATATCTAATAAATGACAAAATAAAATATTTACAAAACTAAGAGACAACAGGGTTTTAAAACGGCGTATAACGCCGGTGGTCGCCAGTCCGATATCTATCAACTGGTGTGATGATTAAATATAGACAATTTACAATTACAATAATACACAAAATAAATTTGTTAAACAAAAATATAAATGGAACAGAAGTCTTTACACAACAATAATAATAATCATATGATGATAAAATATGTACAAATAAACAACGTAACAATATATTCTAGTACTAAGTCTATTATAAACTTGCTTCGCGAGATCGACGCGGGTCGCGGGTTCGATTTCAGACCTACTTTGCCGCAGCTAAGCTGTTTAAAATATCATGGCCGTCGTGGCTGCCCTGAAGTTAGCTGTAGATGGCTGCGCAGATTTCATTTTAAGATTTTTCTTTTGATTTTTTCTTCCAGAGTATACAAAGTGTAAAGGTCCAGAAAACCAACTTCAGGGCGGCCACGACTAGTTGACCGCACTGTGCATAGCGAAGTTTGAGGAAGAGGGGAGGAAGGGCGTTATAGGAATGGTCACATTGCTTTTCAAAAACTCAAGAAATGTGTGTGTGTGTGTGTGTGAAATGTGTGTATAGTTTTCAATCTCTTCGTATTTTTTATTCTTTTTTTTAACTAAATGAAAAGTTATTTTAAATTAATTGGTAAAATATCCACTGGAGTGTTAAGTAACACACGTGAAAAGTGCAGGGTCAAGTTTTAAAAAATGCGTTAAGTCTCCCAATTTAATTTCTTTATCAATATACTAATACTTTAAATAAACAAACTGAAGGGTGTTTCGTCATAAATTTAATAAACTAATATATAATAAATACGTGCGAGCGAAGTTATTAAACAATAAGAAAGTCCTAACTTTTTAAAATTATTGGTCATTATAGTTATATATTTCACTTCAAACGAAGGAACCAATTTAAGTATTTATTTTTAATTGCAAACTTAGAGAGGAATTCACAGAGAACTTAGTATCAAGGCACTCCCCATTCTTTTGAATGGAAATAATTTTAGATATATACATATGAATTAATTATGTTAGCATCAATAATTAGCATTTCCTATTTCTCTTAAACGTGGCGTTAAGGACGGAGTATCTTAACACTTAGCTCTCTCTGCCCCTGCTCTATTCGGAATACAGCGAGAAAGCTGCGATCATCAAACCATAAACAAAGAACGACATCGAGGATAATTGTCTATAACTTTTACCAGATTTATTCTAAATAATCTGGATTATTGATTGGCTCAAGTAATTTATGTCATAACTTTCACTAGTAACTGTATTTTTTATTATATTTAGCACTTAATTCGATTTCATGATTGAATAAGATCTTAAGTGTGTTTCAATATAAAAACAAAATAATAAAAAAAGTTTGTTAATATTTTAAATATCATTATTTATGCCTATTAGAATATGTCTTATACTTTTTTTAACTTCGCACAGTTAAAAAGTCGACTGTATTTGTTGAAAGTCAATAGTCAAAAATTATCAAAAATAAAAAAAACACAAAAAAAAACTATTATTATACAGCAGAGTGCAATACCGTACAGTCGATGAGCCGTGGCTCTGAAGGTAACTCTAGACGCCTGAGCATACAATGAGCAAAAGTTAAGATATCCTAAGTAAAAGGCTGGCTCTCCACTTAAATAAGCTAAGTAAAAGATGATTGAAGAAGTAAAAAAAAAGTGGGGACAGACAAACTACAATGTAATCTAATCGTTACTTAATTATGTATCATCAATATCTAAAAAAATCATGTGATATGTTGTGTATCTAATTATTTATTAACTCGTAAATCAAACAAATTTTTAAAAATAAAAAAGAAAATCTGTTCTAACACAACATCAAATTTAAAGAATGGTTACAATATTAGACCTAGGAAGAAATTAAGACACAGCTTACGAGTCATTTAACAATCAAATTTCGTCAACGATCAGAATTAGATATTAAAATATTCAATAACAAATTAAGTTAATCATGTTCGAAATTATCCAAATCATTGTATTTTGCGGTCTTCATTGCGTCAGATAACTATCAAAATAATAATCTAACCTATAAATAATAATAGAATAAATGCAATATTAAGAATACCTCTTCTATACAAATAGCCTAGATATATTTCTATTTCAACTATTTCCTTACTTATAGGTTAGACCAATGTTATATACCGTTCACCATACACGAGTCGTCAGTGTTACGTTAGTCATGTCGTAGGACTATAATAAAATAAATCGGATCCGCTTTACACTCGAGCATCACGGATGTCGTGTCGTGGTACTATTATAAAACAAGTCGTGTCTGTTTTACACACACCGTATCTTGGGTGGTGGTCGTGTCGTCGTCGTGCCGCGTCACTGTAAGCAGGCCTGCAGTTTCTCTATCCACTCCTGCGCGGCGTTGGCGTCGCTCGCGCAGAAGTTGTACGTCCGTCTGCTTGTACGTAACTGGAATTACAAATTATATATTATATTACAATAATACAATGATATAAATGAAATGCCTCCAGAAACTGAAAGTAGTAGTTAAACCGAAAGTAGGGAACGGAAATGTCTTAATGGGAACAGAGTGTGTGTAACACTAGGTTGCTGGGTTCTGCCTGCCCCTGTTTTGTGTGGGATACAGTGTGAAACTACATTAACATTATTTTAATACATTTTTAGTACTATTTGTGTATTGTGTATTATGTATATACTATAAACATACCTATGTGCGCCATTACCTTAAAAACATGTGCGAAAAGATATGTCTGTTATATAGAAACGTATGTCTTTCGAACATAAATTCTAATAGAAAAAGTTATTATTGTGTTTTATATACTTGGCAAGTGAAATATAAATAATTACATCAAAGAATGAACGATCGTCGCATTTCTTAGGAGGTCCGGGCGCAGGCGGTGCTTGCATCACTGTCAGGACCTCCGCTAAGTCTGTAAAACATTCGACATTCAATTAAATACCAACAACAATATTATTATATATTGTGCTCACGATATGTTATTATTATTTACATTATTAAAAATAAGTAACTTGCTGTACAGTATCTTAGATAAAAACTTATTGAATTCTAGTTTTTTTTTTCAATAATGAATATTTATGATACATTATTTTACTTACCAATAAATCCTTTACAATGCGAGTCTTCCATCGCGTCGTAATATCGCAGCTGATGTTTTATAGAATCCAAAACGAACCATCTGCAAAGTAGTCGTTATTTTGTATTGCTTTATTACTGAATTATAATACGACAGCTTAATTATGATAATATTCCAAGATATATATATTCGAATTAGTATTGAATACATAATGTAGTAACAAAAACTCAAAACTTTATCTAGATTAAGGCAATTCAGGGATGAGTGTTTGTTAGTATGGTAATTAATAATATACAAGGTATATGTTATCAAAATACACAATATACTTATAACCTCGCTCTGATAACAAGACAAAGTGCGGCGTTGAGTTCCACAATCATCGACAATTCAACGGTGCTGCTTACCCCATGCAGAATACAGTTATAATCAAGCTTAAAAAATATACCAACCTTTGTTTCCAGCCCTTCAACAAAGCACCCCGCTTGTACAAATGCCCCTCATGGGTCCTATTCTCCGCTACATTACTCGAGAAGTGCTCGTAATAGGGCGGCGGTGGGACGTGAGGTCCATGTGACGTCACCTCCGGTTTCTCTCTGACCCTCGCACAAGGAAGGGCGAGGGCTTCTGCACACCTCTCGTGACACAAGACCCCACAGTCCGGACAACGAAGCCCTAGGGCTCCAGGTAATGCCCCCCATAGCAACTCTGAGCAGTGATCGCATTTAGCGGGAGGGGCAGCCGGTGCTGGGGTCCAACGGTGGGAGGGAGGAGGGGGAGCGGCTGCGAGACGAGCCCGGGCGAGGACTTCGAGGGTACCACGGCGGTGAGCCGCGGCGGTCGCGCGGCGTACAACACCGCTGCACATTGACGCGTTTCGCTGAAAATGAAGTTACAATACTAAATTACATCCAATATTAAATTATTATATTTGAAATATTAATTTCCAAACAAATTGAAATATAGAAATAATATCTATATATATATATATAGATAGATTATTTCTATATTTGAATTTGTTATATATATATATATATATATATATTATGGAATTTTAAATAAACAAAGCAAAACAAAAGACACCCACCTGCAACTCCAAAGTGTTGGGCAACTCAAGCTGGTCCCACCTGACCCTCCACTTCTGCGGCAGATGTCCCAGCTCCAGCTCCAGCTGTCGGAGACGCTCCAGCAGGCCGGTGAAGGCATCAGGCATGCACCGTGTTATGCTGTCGTAGCTGTGGAAAAACGTGTATTTAAAAACATAAACATTAATATTAGAGATTTATAGATTAGACTATATCTTATAAAACAAAGTCGCTTTTCGTGTCTGTCTGAACTTTCTAACTCTTCTTCTAAACCACCCAACGGATTTTGATTCGGTTTTCACCATTAGTTAGAGTATTTTTCAAGGAAGGTTTATATATAGTTTATTATTTGTACATTTTTATGTAAGTTAACATAGATAAGATAAATGTGTATAAAGTCCTACCCGTTGGTACACTTTCGCGCATGCGCTGCTTTAATGGTAAGTACTACATGAAAATAATATACTGCAGAG